>CM070876.1:132418393-133018393 GCA_036365515.1 Torymus aiolomorphi
ACCACCTGCCATGGGCGCGATATGTCGCGTTTTCCCATTAAACCGGCAGGAGCGCGTTGCTCGACTTTGCACTGCTGGCAGACGAGACACTCGCGCACGTATTTACGTACTGCCTTGTACATGTGTGGTCAGTAGTAAAATCTCGTAGCGCGATCGTACGTTTTGTCTCGCCCCAGGTGTCCCGAGGTCGGGTCGTCGTGGCTCTCAGCAAGCACTTGCTGACGACCCTCCTTCGGTATGACAGTTTTCCACGCTTCTTCGTCCCCGACCGCCGCCTCTATGAGTTCGTCGGGGCGATAGTAGAATAACTGTCCACCTAATAATTTCCAGCGCGGGTATGCGTCTGGCTCTCGCTGCAATTTCTCTCGCCAAGAGGTATACCATGTATCGTCCGTCTCGTTTGTCAGATCGACTGCGGCGAGTGACGCATCTTCCTCGTCGCCCTCGAACATGCGAGATAGAGCATCGGGGACGTGGTTAAGTGCGCCCTTCCTGTGCTCTACCTCGAAGCTATGCCCTTGCAGTTCGAGTGCCCACCGCGCGAGCCGACCAGTTGGACTATGCAGGCTGTGTAACCAACGAAGACTACTATGGTCGGTGATCACTCGAAAATGGTAGCCCTCGATATACGGCCTGAATTTTCCAATGGCCCAGACCACCGCGAGGCATTCTCTCTCCGTCACGCTATAGTTACGCTCCGCGGATGAGAGTGTGCGACTCGCAAATTCCAGTACTCTTTCCTCGCCATCGATTATTTGGAAGAGTACCGCGCCGATGCCTGTATCACTCGCGTCTGTTTGAAGAACGAATTGTTCTTCAAATTGCGGGCGAGACAGAATTGGGGCAGACGCAACAAAAGCCTTAATCCGATCGAAAGCTACTTGTTGTTCCTCTGTCCAATCGTATCGGCGGTCTTTTTTGGTGAGTCGGGTTAGTGGCTCGGCCATAGCAGCGAAATCTTTTAGGAACTTCCTGTAGCACGAGGCCATTCCTAGAAAACGCCGAAGCTGTTTTAGGTTCCGTGGTTCAGGATAGCTTATTATCGGCGCGATTTTCTCGGGATCGGGACGAAAACCGTCCCGATTAACGAGTACGCCCAGGTAGCGAACTTCCGTCTGGCCAAACACACTTTTCTCTCGGTTAATAGTGAGATTAGCCTCCTTTATTCGCTTGAGAACGTGGCCAAGCCACTTTACGTGTTCTTCAAAGGTCTCGGTGACAATGATTATATCATCGAGATAGGAGAAGGCATAGGGTTCCATTTCAGGACCGATAACCTTATCGATTAACCTCTGAAATGTTGCACCTGCCTGCGAGAGGCCATACGGCATGCGCGTGAACTGGAATAATCCCAGTCCAGGCACCGTGAACGCCGTTAATGGGCGAGATTCTTCCTCCAGCGGAATCTGGTGATATGCGCTGCTTAAGTCCAGAGTCGAAATATATTTTGCGCCTTGTAGCTTCCGCAAAATCGCGTCCATATATGGGAGCGGATATGCGTCAGCTCTGGACACGGCATTCACCTTCCGGAAGTCGATGCAGAATCGATATTTCTCGGGCGCTTTCCGCACCATTACTACTGGACTCGACCAAGCACTGGTCGAGGGCTCGATTATACCCGCCTCCAGCATCTCTCGTACCTGAGAGTGCATGATCTCCTCGAGTTTCTTGGAGACGGGGTAATATTTCTGTTTGACCGGCCGAGCCGAGCCAACAGAAATCGCGTGTTCGGCCCACGTCGTGCGGCCGAGAGGTTCATCCGTCTGGACGAGCAACTGGTCGAGGAGTTCTTGGAGTTGTTTCTTCTGCACCCCCGACATCTCCTCGAGACCGATCGAAGCTAGCTTCAAAGTTTCGCCAAGAGAAACGCTGGCTACTTCTAAATCTACCGTTTGCCCTGACGCGCTCACGGTCAGCTGATTTTTCACTGCATCGTGAATCATTCCGAATGTCCGAATGAAATCAGCGCCGAGGTAGCACTCTAAGGTTTCGTCCGCGAGCACGGCGACACGAATCTCCTTTTTTATGCCTGCTACCTCGAAGGGGAGCATTACATACCCCGCGATCGCCACTGTATGACCGCCGGGGACTTTTGCTTTCCTTCCGTGGCTTGATAATAGCGGGCTACGGCACGCGGATGCTAATTGCAACCCGATTGAACCCATCACTGTTCGTGCCACGCCCGTATCATATAAGGCGCGTATTCGGAAACCCCCGACGTTAACTTGGAGCCACCATCTGGCCTCCTCGTCGGGGTTAGCGATCGGTGCGTTCTCTACGCTGATCGCTGTAGCTGATGTTGCTGATTCGTCGCGCGGCTCCTCCTGAACGGTGGAGGCCGCGACGGCAATTTCGGAGGGAGTCTTCTTGAGTGCGGGCGTCGTATAGACTCCTTCTACGCACCCGATTTCCCGTTTCCCGCACACGTGGGACAATTGTACGTCCGATAGCCAGGCAGACCGCAGCCGTAACAATGAATACCCTCACTGTTACCCTTCGGTTTCACTGCGCTGCTATCGGGCGATTTTTTCCTTTCTGCTTGCCGAGGCCGCGGGTCACGCTTCGGCGAGCCGCCTGCTGACTCTCTCTTTTCTCCTCTCCCTCCCTTCTTTTTCCCCTTGGCGGGAGAAGGTTTTCGAGCGGGCGGTGGAGTCTGCTTCGGGTGCAGCGCTGGCTGTAGCGCCAGCCTCACCTCTTCCGCGAGCATTTTGGACAGAGCTGCGATCCAATTCTGTCCAGTTCCCTCCGTTACCGGCGGGTTCATATGCCCTGGAAGTGCGGCAACTTTCAGTGGCGTATGTTTTTCTTTCTTTCCCCGAGGGTTATAGGCAGCCTCGGGGAGGAGGCTCTGTTCCGGAGGCGGTGGTTCTCGATAAGATTTTTCCGCCTCGAGAGTAAGCTCGGCCTCGACACTCAATTCCAATACCGTGTCGATGTCCTCGAAATCGACTCTCCTCACCATGCGTTGGAGATCTGGCCGCAAATTGCGGTGTAAGGTGTCCAACTGGTGAGAAAGTGGGAGAGGTGGCTCGATCTTTTTCATGATCGAGAGTAGGCAGGTGATGAAGTCGCGCACCGGTTCTTCTCTCCCCTGTGTGCGCGCTGTTGCCTCCTGCAGCACCCGTTGTTGGAATCTGCGGTTCGCGCCGTACCATTTACGTGCTGACGCGCAGAATTCGTTCCACGTGGACCAGCTCGTCTTATTATTCTGGTACCACGTGGCGGCGACTCCCGCGAAGAGTTCGGAGAGAGAACTTAACATCTCTTCCTCTGACATCTTCGCGAGGCTTCGGCATTCATCGACACGGTTTAAAAACACGTCGATGCTCTGCCCTTTCTCGCCGGTATACTTCAGCCCCCATTTTCGTGCGATGTTGCCGACGTCTCGCTGATTATTTCGGTTTTGCACCGTATGTCGCGGAGTGCTGGCATCAAGCGCGTTTGGGTCGCTGCGCAAATCTCTCGAATTCAGCCGATTCGGGAGACCCCCCCCTCCCAGGCTCCGCCTAGTAGACGATTGTGCGGCGTCCCTTGGGGGGAATGAGCGGTTGGCCAGACGTCGGTGGTGTATGCAGATAGGTGTCCTGCTCTTCCGGATATCTGAATGTCAGGGTATCTTGGAAGCCCACCTGACGTTGCCCGCTCTGCGCCTGGTCTAATCGCGTGCTGCACGCAGCTCCTTTGTCGCTAGCTGCGTGAAGCTCTCCATTGCTAATTGCAATTTGGACTGATTGTCCGAGAGTTGCGTGACCTTCTGCGTGAGTTGCGTTAAAAATGCCCTCAATTCCGCAGGGATTGGCAGATCCTGCGTTTCCGCCGTTGCTAGGATGTGCTGTTGTGGGTGGAGGGTTGTACTTGTCTCCCTCTCCTTAGATCCGTCTTCTCGATCCGTCTCGTTCTCCGTTGTTTCCGCTGGTTCCTGTTCCATCGAGCTTCTTTCCGCTGCGCGCGTCTCGATTTCGAGACGCGTCCGTTCCAGCTTGAGTTTTACGACGTTATCGTCGCGGACATACTCAAGTGGATGCGGTTCATTCTCGTCTGAACCGCGTGCCCATGGCGTCTCGATTTCGCCGTTGCAGACTCTATCGATGAACGTTTGGCGGAGGTTTGCTCTCGCTACCCACGTCGTGTGTTCATCGAGGTCTGCATTTGTGGCGATGAACTCGTCTGCCGAGTAATCCCCGAGCAGCCATCTGCTCGCGCGATCTAACTGTTGAAATCGCGCGCCAGATGTTTTCAACTCCATCGCCTTGAGATATCTATCTATCTCTTCCAGTGAGAGGCACATACACCAATTCTCGAGTGCTAGTTGTGCCGCCATATTGGTTTCTCACTGGAATATTTATGCGAAAGAAAAAAAAAAATATAAAACAGAAGAGCGAAAAAAAACTGATCGCAAGTAGATTTTTCGGCTCGTTCGCTCCGCAATTTACAGCGTTTTGTTACTCAGTGCGTCGATTGAGTGCGCGTATTTCCCTAATCCCTGGGCGCTTACAATCGCGAGTTACAGAAGAAAAAAAAAACTAAACTGTTTCTCAATCTGTCGCACTGAGTAAATTCGCGAGCAGAAACGACAGCGAAACACGAAAAGAGTGTTACGCTTAAATATTTACTTCGCGTTGTATTTATTTTTACGAAAATTTACAATGAAGAACGAGAATAATTTTCGTCCACGCGGCCAAAATCTTCTCGCAAAACTTTAGTCTGCGAGAAGTTCGCCTTCTCTTTCCACCGCAAAATAATAAAATAAATTGTGGAAAGAGGGTGCGTTCGGCAATTGTGTCGCGCGATAAAATTCGGCGACACCCCGTTTAAAAGTCGTTGAAAGAAAACAATTCACTCGAAAAAAGAATTTTGAGTGCCTTAAATTGCAGGGTATTCTACAAAAAGTGCAGACGTAGAAAGAAATCGCGCTTGTTTTTCCCCTGATTTTGTTGCTCCTATATAACAGCGAATATATCAAAACCAAAATCTTCTCGCAAAACTTTAGTTTGCGAGACGTTCGTTTTCTCCTTCCACTACAAAATAATAAAATAAACTGTAGAACGAGAACACGTTTGGTATTTGCGTCGCTCGTCAAAATACGGCGACGCTTTATTTAACCGTTACTAAAAAAAAACAAAATTTTCTTGCACACGTGAGGCTATAATAAAGGGCCACACGAAAGATAGAAAACTTGCTGATTTCCAAAAAACAATAAGGCGGAGAGAGATTAAATGGTTGAAGAAAGAAGGAAGGAAAAACCAAAAAAAATTTTAAATTTCCTTCCAAAATCACAAAAAAAAATTTTAAATTTATTTTCAAAAGTACTAAAAACACAAAAAAAATTTTATTAATTATTATTATTTATAATTTTTATTAGTTATTATTATTAATAATTTTTATCCCTTTAAGTTAATAATTTTTAGTTTGCAATTCTAATAATTTTTAATTTTTATTGTTAATAATTTTCCTTAATTGATTAATTATTGTTGGATTATTACCAACAATAATCTCTCTTTCCGTCTTTTGCTATTTATCCGAGCAAACAAATAAGGTTTTAGAACGAATGAATATATCTCCTAGTTGTTTAGCTATATCGCTAAACGACTTACTAATTAATTATAAACCGAATTAGTATGAGGGAAAAGCAAAACTACGAACCTTTGTGTAAATGGGCCTATATATCGCGAGGTCCGAATTATTTTCGTTTCTGCTCGCGATATAATACTTGTTGTCGAAAAGTATTTTCGTGGACTTAGAATTGTCTACGACACTCTCGCACACATACATACACTCTCACGGTCGAACGATCGCGGTGTCGGCTGTGTTGCGAGCCCGCGCGTGTTTACAAACACGCGCCGCGCGCTATCCTACTGTACCTATCCACACGTACGGGCGCCAGTTGTAACAGGGCGAATAGTTTTCGGAGCGAGAGAGTTTTCGGCAACGCCGAAAGCTTACCTGTATGCTCTCTCTCGCTCACACTGCTCCGCAACGACGATGCCTTCCTCGGCGCTGCTCGTCGAGGACGATGCTCGCCTACGTTGCGGCTCGAGCGGCGCCCTGGCAGATTTGCCGGCTCTGCGCGCGCTCGGTGCAATGCCGTTCGCTGACTGTGTACAACCGGGTAACTCAGAAGTTACCCGGGAATTTTAATATCGTGTGTGTGACTCTACGCGTTCCTTAATGAAGGGAAACACGCGCGAGTACCTGGGGCTCAGATGATCGCCGAGGAAGTCGGCGATCCCGCGGAGGCGGCGGTATCCGAGGTACTCGTAGGAATAACGGCGGAAGGGAAGGGGCGAAATAACAATTCGCGAACTCTTAATTAAGAAATATAAAAGACCGTTTTAATATCTAATCACAAGAGGGGTACACAAAAGAAAAGGATATTGAGCGCGCCGCGGTCTCTAATTCTCGCGAGGTCGAAATGCCTCGCGAGTCGCACGCGTCGCGGATGTCGCGCACAGATACACTCCCGGAGACGAGGTGCACCACTCGTCTCCGACGCTCTCTACCTCGCGCGTCGAGGTAGAGTCTCGCTCGCGCGTAGGGGGCCTGCAGGCACTAACCTTGCTCAGGTGTCGACGGAGTCCGGGCTAGATCCGTCCGCAATCTCTCGCGTACGACGACGATGAGTACTTCCTCCGGAGCTTTGCGACCTGGGTTGCTCCCTCTTTTTTCTTTCTCTCTCTTCTTTCTCTCTCTTCTTTCTCTCTCTTCTTTCTCTCTCTTCTTCCTGCGTGCGCGCACCGAATCGGCAGAAACTCGACTGAATCCTTCTCGCGCGCACCGTTGCCGATCCGCCCTACTCGCGCCTGCGCATCCCCGCTTCGCTCCTCGATGGCTCGAGCGCGTGGTAGTTCGCCCGCGGATTCCGAACTTCGTTACAACTCTCACTATACTTTACTCGTGTGATGGCGCTGCGCATACTCTCTCCATCTCTCTGATATAAATGTACCTCAAATCTTAACACGCCTCCTTACATTTATATCTCTCGCAATTACAATATTCTTTAAATTAAATTCAATAGTTCTCGCAATTTCTTAAACCTTAATTTCCCAAGAGCCTTTGTTAATATGTCTGCTACATTTTCCTCTGAACTAACTTTTACCACATCAATTAAACCTTTTACATAATTTTTATTCACAAAATGATAATGTACTTCAATGTACTTTGATTTTTTAGTAAAATTCTCTTATTTAGCTATGCTTACAGCCCCAGAATTATCCTCATAAACATTAGCAGGTTTATCAATTTTCACCTTAAAGCAAGTTAACAAATCTTTAATCAGTAAAATTTCGCTCACTGCTTCTGACAGTGCAACATATTCTGCAGCTGTCGATGACTTAGTAACACTACCCTGTTTTCTTGATTTCCAATGTATTACGTTTCCATATAATTTTACAACATAGCCAGTTGTCGATTTCCTATCTACGCAATCTCCTGCCCAGTCCGCATCGACATAACATTTAAGGACATTTACTCTATCAATTTTCTTATATCTTAATTTTAAATCTTTAGTAAAATACAAATATTTTAAAATTCTTAAAGCATATTTAAAATGCGTTTCATCAAAATAATTCTGAAATTACTTAAGTAATTAACGCTATAACTTATATCTAATCTAGTCTAAAAAATTTCTATACTTCAAATTTTCATTTATTTCTTGAGCAGGTCCTAATTTCAAATTCTGTTCCATAGGAGTCTCGTACAATTTTGCTTGATCAATCTGATATTTTCTAGCTAGTAATTTAATATACTTTTCCTGATCTAATGAAATCTCATTTTTCTTTTCATCATACTCTATATTAATACCTAAATACATACTTACTTTTCCTAAATCTTTCATCTGAAATCTTTCCTTTAACATACTTTTAATATACTTTAAACTTTGTCTATTTTTACAGCAAATTAACAAATCATCTACAAATATAATTAAATAAATAATTTCATCTCTATCTATTAACGTGTACAAGCAATAGTCATGTTCACTTCTTATAAATCCTAATGATTTTAAATAATCATTCAGACACTCGTACCAAGCTCTCGGACTCTCACGCAAACCATACAATGCTTTATTCAACATACATAATCTTTCAGTTTCATCCTCATAACCCTCAGATTGCTTTACAAATATTTTTGATTTAACCTTCCCATTTAAAAATGCTGTCTCAACATCCACCTGTTCTATTAAAAGTCCATTTTGGCAACAATATGACAATAATACTTTCAACGTTTGTATTTTTGCTACTGTAGAATAAATATCGTCCAACACGTCAGTTTGTTGGTATTCTCGCACTACAATTCTCGCTTTATACATATTTTCGCTTTTCTTAGTGTAAATCCATTTTAAGTCTATCACTTTTTCATTCTTAGGTTTTTCAACTAACTGCCATGTTTGATTTTTCTTTAAACTATTCATTTCTTTATTCATAGCCTCTATCCAGAAATTAGATTCATCACTTTCAATAGGCTCTTTAAAACTTACAGGACTATCTGCACTACAATAATTTACATATATACAGCCATTATATACAAAGTTATCATCAAATCTAATAGGCCTTTTAATATTTCTTTGAGACTTTCTTAATTCAGGTATATTTTCAATTTCATTTGCATCATTTTCGTTTAAATTTTCTAAATTTTTATTTTCTTTATCATTTACATTTTCGTCCTGTTCAAAGGTTTCATTTAAATGCTCCTTTTCTAACTCTCTATCATCTAAACCTATGCATTCTACATCTTCCTCAATGACGTCAACATGCCTTGCTACAGTGACTCTATTTCCTATCAAAACTCTGTAACCTACTACATCATAGCCTATCAACATTCCTAAATCTGCTTTCCTATCCCATTTAGAATTCCTTTTCTGCTCACGTACTCTAACAAATACTTTACTTCCGTATAATTTCAAATTTTTTTTTTACATCAGGCTTTTCATTAAAAAATATCTCATAAGGAGATTTCTTTCTAACGTGGTTATAGATGCCCTGAGGAGGTTTGGAGTGCCTGATATGCTAGTGAACTGGACGAGCCATATGCTCGGAAACAGGCAACTAGAAGTGACCAAAGGCAACACCACGGTAAGGGGCGGTGTCTCCTCGGGCTGTCCGCAAGGGGGGGTCATGTCGCCTCTGCTATGGTGTTTGGTAGTGGACAATCTGTTAACAAACCTAAGTGAGGAGGGATGCCAACTTGTGGGTTACGCCGATGATATACTGATCATAAGGCGCGGACCCTTCCTACACACTCTCATGGAACTCACACAAGGGGATTTACAGATTGTAGAAGCCTGGTGCAGGAGCACAGGCCTCGGGATCAACCCAGACAAAACAGAGGTCATGGTATTCACCAGGAAATATAAGTGGCATAGAACATGCCAACTAACGCTCAATGGGAAGGCACTCAAGCTATCCAAAGAGGTCAAATATCTAGGAATCACCATGGACAGCAAGCTGGCATGGGGGAGACACCTAGAGGAAAAATGCCGGAAACTCACCGCAGCCCTATGGCAACTGCGAAGGGCCATGGGCAGAAACTGGGGATTAAAACCAGTAGCGATGAAATGGCTGTATGATGCAATCCTAAAGCCCCGACTTACCTATGCAGCGGCGGTCTGGTAGGATAGAACGCATCTGAAAACAGCAGAAGGCCAGCTGGAAAGGTTGAGAGGCTTGGTACTACGGTGCGTCACCGGAGCGGGGAGGTCCACGCCAACGGCTGCCCTAGGGGCTGCACTATGTATGGAGCCTTTCCACCTGACCATTGCTGCTGCTGCTGCAAGAGGGCTGCTCAGAGTCAGAAAGAACTCTGGGGAGAACTTCCAGGGCATAATATCGGAGGTCTTGAAGTCCGGAGGCGTCTTCATGATGCCCCGCGACAAGATGACCAAGGCATTGATAGGAAATACCGGATTAGCCTGGCGGATAGATCTGACTGGGCAATAGGCCGGGAGAAGCTACCAGCCAACGGTGAAATCTGGTACACGGATGGATCCAAAGGGGTAGGGGGAACAGGTACTGGAGTCTACCGCCGCAGGGGGGGAAGAGTTGCACCTTTCCACTGGGGCGGTAAGCGACGGTACTGCAATCCGAACTGGTAGGGGTGCTGAACTGCGCTCTCTGGGTGGAAGCGGAGGGCGGTGAGGAGCACCTACATATCGGAACAGATAGTAGGAGCGCCATTGAGGCCCTCAAAGCGTACACAACCACTTCGAGGCTAGTGTACGACTGTCATCGAACCCTGAATCCGCTGGCCGTCCACTAACCATTTTCTGGCTGCCGGGCCATACGGAAATAAAAGGAAATGAGATAGCGGACAGGCTGGCCAGGCAGGCGAGGAAGGAAGTCTTAATTCGACCAGAACCGCCAACTGGAATATGCGGCACTGTAATCAATGCAGAGATTAACAGATGGATCGCCAAAAAACATTCGGAGGCGTGGAAAAACGCCTGGGGATGTCGAATAGCAAAGACCTTCATCAAGGATTCAGAGATGGAGGGATGGGCAGAGCAAATACTCGCAATGAGTAGAAAAAGCACGAAAACCGTGGTGGGTATCATTACCGGGCACGTAATGTGCCCCAACTCTCTCTAATAATAATAATAATAATAATAATAATAATAATAATAATGATAATAATAATAATTTTTTTTTTTTTTTTTTTTTTACGAGGGAAACAGTGAAATCTTGCATCAGTCCGGTGGACCAAATGCTCCACCGGTCCGCCTGGGCTGCATATCCATGCTAGCCCAGGAGACACCGCAAAAGGCTCCGCACTCCCACGGCGTGTGGGATTCCTACCCACTAAAAACACTAACCCTTTCTGCTCTGCACTACTGTGCAGACCCTCCCCCGGCACCGTTTTACACACTACTTCAGGGGAGGGCTTGCTTCGCCTGAGCGGCACTTTCTCACTTCAGATCGGCCGTTGAGACCCGCAGGAGTCTTTTTTTTCCCCGTGAACAGCTACGGCGCCCTGCGGACGGCTGATCTGCTGTTCTCCTCTTTCCTTTTTTGGCGCAAGATCGCCTCCACGTAGGAGGCGACTTTCGCCCATTGTTGAGGACCTTGGTGCATCAGCCTGACTATATTGTCAGGTGATATGCAGCCAAGGTCCCTCTCTAGTGCCCCCCTTTCGACGGTCCACCTTCCGCATACGAAGAAGGTGTGGAACACGTCGTCCGGGAGGCCCTCACAATAGGCGCAGCCTGGCTCCGCGACTTTACCCATCTTATGTAGGTATGCGCGGAACAGGCCGTGCCCCGTCAAGAATTGGGTGAGGTAGTAATTTACCTCACCCTCTTTTTGGAACAGCCAGGTGTCCACTTGTGGGATCAGCCTGGCCGTCCATCTTCCTTTAGTGGAGGATTCCCACCGATGCTGCCAAGCCTGGATGGTGTTGGCCCTGGCCGTTCGGTAGGCCTCCACTACCCCAAGAGCAGGCTTCTGTTGATGGACGAAGCGTCTCTCCAGTGCAAGAAGGTCGATGGGTATTACCCCAGCGACCACTAATATCGCGGGCTCGGAGACCGTGCGGTAAGAGCACGCGATCCGGAGTGCTGCTCTCCATTGCACCGCGGCGAGACGCTTCCTGTGCACGTCTTTCCGCAGCGCATCGGCCCAGACCTCCGCTCCGTACAGCATGACGGCTTCGGCGGCACGCATGAGTAGGCGCCTTTTACAAGGCCGGGGGCCGGTGATATTGGCCATGAGCCTACTCAGCGAGGATGTTACTGCTGCCGCCTTTTCCGTCACTATGGTGAGGTGTTCCCTGAAGGTGAGCTTGTTATCAAGCGTCACCCCCAGGTACGTCACCGCACTCTTTGCCTGGACCGTCGCGTCTCCTACTTGAAAGGGGCACATGGTATTGATGTGCCTCTTCGTGAGTAGCACGACCTCCGTCTTCTTTGTGGCTAATTCAAGCCCGTGATCCTCCAGCCAGGAGAAAACGCGACGCATTACCCGGTTGAGTAGCAGCCTAGCGAGGTCAACGTCTCTGGCTACGATGACCACCGCTATGTCGTCAGCGTACCCAACCAGGAAGGTGCCCTCGGGCATTTCCATGCGCAGGATCCCGTCATAGAATACATTCCATATATCGGGACCCAGCATGGAGCCCTGAGCTGCCCCAGATGTTATTTCCCTCTTTATTGGTCCATCCTCCGTGTCGTAAGTTATCGAGCGGTCCCTCAGATAATCCCCAAGAATGCGTAAAAGATACGCGGGGATACGAAAGTCCCGCTCGAAAGCTTCCAGCGCCTTGTCCCACCTAACTGAGTTAAACGCGTTTTTAACGTCCAAGGTGGCCAGCAGACAAATAGGGCGAGAGTAATGGTTGCCCTGTTCCGTTGACCTGGCGGCATTTACCACCTCCTGGATTGCGTCTACGGTTGACTTATCTCGCCTGAAGCCATACTGCCGCGGAGCCAGATCTCCGAACGCACTTATGGCTGCCTGGAGGCGAGGTTTCAACAGTTTCTCCAGGAGTTTTCCTGCCGTGTCTAGCATGCACAGCGGGCGGTAGGCCGACGGGCTGTCTGCTGGACCCTTGTCCTTGCTGATGAGGACAAGTCTCGCTGTCTTCCAGCGGGCAGGAAAAATGCCCGCCTTCAGGCAGGAGTTGTACATGTCCAGCAAGAGGCGCGGGTGACTGCCGCCGATGGCTTTCAGCAGCTCTGCTGGTAATCCATCCGGCCCCGGAGCTCTCTTATTACGCAAAGATTTTATTGCGATGGAGAGCTCCATGTTCGTAAACAGAGGAGTTTCGAACGGGCCGGATGTTGCTGGGCCATCCGGTCTCCTTGGGTGTTCGGGGGAAAGGGCACGTACGATGTTCGTGATCGTTTGCGCATCTTTCGGCGCTGACGAACCGAAGGTCGCCAGCTTGCGCATAACGATCTTGTACCCTAATCCCCACGGATCGTGATCCATCTCTTCCCCTAGCTCTTTCCAGCATCGCTGCCGGCTGGACTTGATGGCCTTCTTTAGGGATTTCTTGGCCGCCTTGTACTCTGCGGCCAAGGGGGCTGCGTCGAGATCGCGTTTTTTGACCCACTGCATTCTGCGTCGCAACTGCAGGCACGTCTTACGAAGGTCCGCGATGTCGTTCGTCCACCAGTAAGCAGGTCGTCTTGACCCACGTGTTGATTTCCTGGGAACCGTCTCCGCGCAGGCCTTTTCGATGACCTTCATGGTGTAGTCGGTCACCATTTTTGCCCGCGCAGATAGCGGCAGCGATTCCGGGATCTCACGCAGTGTTCGCTGTCCGTGTTCTATCGCCGTGGCAAACCTCTCATAGTTCATCTTGGCGATGTTCCACCTGGGGGGGCCGCGCTTGTGTGGAAACGGAGCCGGTCTGCTAACACGCACACGGAACGTGATATACATGTGATCGCTTCCTGTATAGTCCTCGATCACATGCCAGCTCTGGATTCGCCCGGCTAGGCGTTCGCTTGCCAGGGAGACGTCGATAATGGTCTCCCTGTAGCCCGGTCGTCTGAAGGTCGACGTGGTACCTTTATTTAGTACCACGAGGTCTACCCGACTGGCCATATCCATAACCAGCCGGCCCCTACGATCCGACCGAGCTTCCCCCCACTCCGGGGCTTTAGCATTGAAGTCCCCGGCGATAATCAGCTCACCGTGCATCTCCCGTGTTGCATCCTCCAGGCCCTCCAGCTTGGCCTGGAAGTCGCTGATGGTCTGGTTTGGAGTGAGGTATACGCTTATGTAGTGAGTTTGCTGGTGCCTCACCCAAATAAAACCGCTGCCGCCGCCATGACCCGCAATGTGGATATTCTGCGGGTCACGGTTCCAGATGGCTGCGGTGCCCAGGTCATCGGCAAACCATCCTGGACCATCTCTGTTTCGATACTGTTCGCTGATTAGTACAATATCAGCGTTTTTCTCGAAACAGATCTGTTCCAGGAGGTCGTGAGCTGCCCTGCTCCTGTGCATATTACCCTGCAGAACTACCGCCATTTTTTCCACCGTCACTATGGCCATCCGTTGTGCCCTCGCATTTGGCCTAGTCAAGAGAGACTGCAGGAACCCCTTGTAGTCCTGCAGGTCTCTTTTTAAGGCCTCCACTACTTCCTCATTGGACGTGCAACTATCGAGGTCTCTGATCTCCAGGACGACTCTGGGGATCAGTTCCCTAACAACGGTGCAGTCGTTTCCAGTAGCTTCTCTGAGTGCTTCTGAGAAGGCAGTTCTTGTTACTGAATTGCCTTCTTTCAGCTCGAGGAGTACCTGACCTGCTCTTATTTGCCGGATGGATCGGATCTCTACTCCACTCTCTTCCGGCTTGACAGCCTTACATTCTGTCCACCATACGACTTGCCGCCTGCCGGTTTGAGCACGATCGCATCCGGCTTTGTTACCTTTTTTTCCTTCTTCTTTGTCTTCTGCTTTCTCTGCTGTTGTTGCGGCTGCTGTTTCTGTGGCTGCTGCTGCTGTTGTTTCGGCTGCTTCCGCCCTTTTCTACTTTTTACAGCAACCCAATCTTCCTTAGGGATATCCGCCTTTTTCTTCTTCACTTGCTTTTCCCCCGTATCCAGGCTAGGTGGGCTAGAGGCGCCTCGCTTCGTGCCGCCAAGTGGCTCGGGGCCAAGTGACCCTGTTGGTGTCTCCATACTTTCTACCAAGGACATCGTCCTTTGCCTCCTGGCTGGTGTGTAAGCCCTGGCTTGCTTAGCAGCACGTAGTTCCGTTTTCACGGCGCTTTCGAGCTGCTCCAGTTGGTCTACCATAACTGGCAACCCCTTTTTAATATTGTTTTTGATATTAGGCTGAGCTTTTAGCGCCTGCACCATAACCTTGAGGAGCGCTCGCATTTCTGCGAGCACCTTCTCCACCGCAGTCTGGCATACACCTTCTTTCTCCTTAGTTTGTTGGTTGTGTTGGGTGTTTGAATTCATCATGCATAGAATATGTTGTTTAAGACGGTTCGCCCACTATGGGAGCCACACCTCGGTGTGGCTACTATCCCCGCCTATAAGGAACCCTAGTTATGGATGCCGAAGCCGAGAGGCGGTTTGTCGGATGGTCACTCCTATCGGCACCTAGTGACTCTACAAAAAGGTTACGGGATAGGCCCGCGCCATAATGAAGCAAAGGTTTAACGTCACCCCTACCGAGTGGGCGATGTCGGGTCCGTCCCAACACCTGACCCAAACCTCGGGCTAGACGGTGTGCGATTTGCCCTACGCAACTTCGGGTATAAGGAAATACTGACCAGGTAATCCTTCAGACCTGCGCCCAACAATGATTGCTTCAACCCCACCATTGGCTCCAGTCAGTGAGCACTAGAGCGGTCCTTCCACATTGAACATGCGTTTATCAATAATAATAATAATAAACGCAGAGGTTAGGTACTGACATCTCGTGCCACCCCGGTTAGGGAGTTTACTACTCTCCCTTTGGCTAGTCTAGCAGGAATATCCACAATCCGTCGGCCGCAGCCCATTCGCACAATGCTCATTCATTCTGCCACTCTCACGATTTCTTTGTTCGCGACCGCTTATTCATTATATTCACGGCTGACCAGACTATGCTGGTCGTTCCCCGATCCACAACCTGGGGACGCGCCCGGTAGCATAGAAAAATGCTCATCTATCGTTGGATAGAACCCGGGAATAATAATAATAATAATAATAATAATAATAATAATAATAATAATAATAATAATAATAATAATAATAATAACGTGGTTGCTATTGTCCTGTTCTTTAAATATGCTGCTGCATATGCTACTTCTGGCCAATGTCTTTTTTCTATTTTAGATTCGGCTAATAAGCATCTTGCACTCTCCATTATCGTCCTATTGTACCTTTCAGCGGTACCGTTTAACTCATGCACACAAGGTGGACATGGTTCTACCTCAATTCCCTTTTTCCTAAATAATCTATACATATCTCTATTCAAATATTCAGGGCCATTATCGCACCTTAGTTTCTTTATTTTCTTTCCAGTCTTATTTTCAACTAAATTTATACACTCCTCAAATTTATCATATACCTCACCTTTTGACTTTATCGGATAAATTTTACCTACTTTACTATAATCATCAACAAAAGTAAGAAAATATTTTTCCCCTTTATAATCTTCTGAATGTGGTCCATTTAAATCTGTATGTACTATTTCTAAAACATCATTTGCTCTTTTTCTGTTATTTTCAAAAGGAATGTTGTGCATTTTATTTTTAATACATGTAGCACACTTAAAATAATCTGACTCTATCTCATTAGGCAAACCTTGCAATATATGATTTTTACACATAGTATTTAAGTAATTAAAGTTAACGTGTTCCAATGTTCTATGCCACTTTTCTTTTAAAGTAATTTTTTCATTTTTAACTATCAAATTAGATTCTTTATTTCTTTCAATAAAACTGGTCATTTTATAGATTCTATCCTTTTTCCAAGCTATAGCTACTAATTTATTATTTCTATTATAGATTTTAGAACTATCTCCGATAGATACTACTTTATAATTATCAGTTACTTTAGCAAAATTTATTAAATTTCTGTCCATATCATTCACGTAAAATACAATTTTCAATTCAATTTCAATCATATCATTAAACGTTTTAAATTTACTATTCACATGACCTATTTTGGTTGCTTTTAAAATTCTACCATCGCCTTGTTTAACATTAATAGGCTCTTTCAATATAATCGCGTCACTAAAATAACTTTCATCATTAATCACGTGATCTATGCAACCGCTATCCGGCCGACGGGACCGTCTTCGCCTTCTTCGGAGCAGGTTCACCAGGTAAGGTCCACTGTTTTGACTGCTCCTTGGTCTCTGGAGTGTAGTAGTGAATCCATGTTTCGTCGACGGTCACGTAACGACGCAAAAACTCTTTTGGATTGCGATTAAACAGCTCCAAACACTGCTCTGAACTGGTCACACGGATGCGCTTGTTGTCTGTAGTCAGCAAACGCGGCACCCACCTTGCTGACAGCTTCCTCATGCCTAAAATCTCATGTAGGATATGCCACACGCGTTCTTCTGAGATGCCTACTATCGCAGCTCTCTCGTGCATCTTTAATCGGCGGTCTGACAAAACGATATCGTGTATTTTTGTCACGTTCTCCTCCGTAGTGGCTGTTTTCGGAGCACCTGGGCATGGATCATCAAAAACCGACGTACGACCACGTTGAAACTCGTTATACCAAAATTTAACGGTCGCCATCGAAGGAGAAGCATCCCCATACACTGTATCCAAGCGTTCTTTAATTTCACTGCGCGATTTCCCTTCCAAAAACAAGAATCGAATCACCGACCGATATTGTTCTTTCTCCATTTTTTCAAAAATCAACGGACACATTTGCTTTCACACGCTCTCAAAAATAAACTACATCTCCGATCCGGCTGAAATTTCGTCTGTAACCGTTTACAGGAAGATACTGCACTGTAGTGTATTTCTGGTGCGATAGTGGCACCATCTGGCGGTGAGGCTAGGTACCTGTCAAATGACCCTCGTATATGTAGATAACTATACATTATTTTTGATTAAATTTTATTCATTCTTATTATCCCCGGAAGTAATAATTATCTGCGTTGGAAATCGATTAAATTCAATATTTGGGAAAAGGGTTATTTTAATCAAAGAGCCTTCACAAAGCATTCCAAATAAGGATAAATAATTGTGGAAATTTATATTGTAATTAATTCGAGCCACGAAATCTTTATCTGAAAACTAAACTCTCTTGGAAAAACGCATTACGGGATATCATTAAAGTCAAAGGTTTTTCTTATACACGTTTCGTTCAACCATTAACATTTTATATTTTTAACGTAAGAATTATCAATTATTTATTTATTTATTTAGTATTATTAATAATCTAGTGATTGTCTTAATAAACAAATTTAAACCTTATAAAACTGTCGCTAGTAGAAATATCCTTATTGTTTTGAGGGATTAATAAATTTTAAGTATATTAAGAATTGTCACTATTTCCTTAATCTATTGTGATAGAAATCGTAAACAAGCTTTTAAGGGGTTTTCCTTAATGATATGAAGACTGAGTTACCCTATATAATCGTTAATTCGGATCTATTAGTGTTCTTATATCTCCAATTCTTGTATCATCTAACTTTAGGCTTCTAGAAAACCCAAGGATCGAGCCCGTTACCCTAATAGTTTATAGTCTTCCCAACTAAATCTAACATTATTTTCTACAAAGAGAAATTATTTCAGCTAGAGCATTTATTTAGAATCTTTATAGTAATTTTGACCTAATACTACTTGACACATACGCACACACATATATATATATATATATATGTACTTCCAATTATTATGATAACCACATTTTTTTTTATGTCTAAACCCTTATCTATTTTCCCATATTAATATTAACGTTAGATACATGTTGTTTAGTATGAGAATTTGAACGGAGTATAATTTTCATTAGACTCTATCTTTATTTTGGTGACATTGAGGTGAGAAATAGAGGTAAGGAATGAGAGACGTCCTTGGGCGACGACCGAATTTTATTATTGTTACGGAGAGGTATTTCTAACCTCTCTCGTAACACTGGCTAAGAAGTTATGAATTATTTGTCATAATTTAGAAAAGGAAAATTAATTATAAAAAATTCAAAACCAACATTAATGAATGATAATAATAATTAATAATAAATGAAAATATCGATATGATTTTCAAGTGAAAATCAGCTGATAATCAACTGATAATCAGTTGAAAATCACCTGACAGTCATCTGATAGTCACCTGATTATAAGGTGATTCTCAGCTGATATGCACCTGAAAATCATGTTGATATTTGCATTTAGTATTATTTATTATTAAAAGTTATTATTGTTAGTCTCAAATTTTTCTTTATTTATTTTTACATTCCTAAATTATGACAATTAATTCAAAATATCTTTGCCTTATCATCAACATTTTTGGAGACACATTAATTAATTGTAGATTCAAGTTTATTTAGATGATAATAATTTATAATAATAAATAATAATAATTAATAATAAATGCAAATATCAACCCGATTTTCAGGTGAAAATCAGCTGATAATCGGATGACGTTTTGGCGTGATTTTCACCTGATTTTCACCTGATTATCAGCTGATAATCAGCTGAGCTTTTTAGGTATGGCAGCTCGCTACGGCCTGTGGAAAAGAGTTAATCCCAGCCAGCGGCCTAACAGCACGGGTGGCAAACGGGTAAAGCATAGCAGTAGTTGGCTATGTGTATCTGCCCATGGTCGTGGCTGGCGTGTACAAAGAAGTGCCCGTCGCAATAATACCAGATCTAGACACGGAGTGCTACTTGGGGTAAACTTCATTAAGAAGTTTAGCGCCGTCTTAGACCCCACAAATAACACGCTGCATCTCAAGGATGACGATGCAAGCGTAAAGTTAGAAGTAGCCGCCATAACCGCAAATTACACCGTGTCCGTATCAGCTATAGGGTTGGCAGACCCAACAGAGGAACAGCGCAAAGAGGTAGAAGCTTTAGTAGCTCAGCTGATCGGTAGCAGCCTGGCACCACTAGGGTGTACTTCGTGGATCGAGCATGCAATAGTACGTCGGATCTACAAGACCCATTAAACAGAAGTACTACTCTGTATCTCAGAAACTCGAGGAAGAGATGCACAAACAGGTGGAGGAAATGCTAGTGGCGGGAATAATAGAACCCTCGACAAGTGGCTGGTCACGTCCAGTGGGAATGGTACGCAAGTCCAACGGGAAGTTCCGTTTCTGCGTACCCGTTACCATACATGGAAAGTATCTTGCGCAAACTGCAGAAAGCGCGATACATCTCCACGTTGGATTTAAGCAGTGCGTACCACCAGATACCACTTAGTCCGGAGTCCAAAGAGATTACGGCCTTCACCGTACCAGGCAAAGGTCTTTTCCAATTTACGAGAATGCCCTACGGTCTTTTGTATACCGTAACGTCCTTCCAGAGGCTGATTGACAAAGTCATCGGCCCCGAACTCGAACCTTTTGCTTACTCGTATCTCGGCGATATAATAATAGTCACAGAGACATTCGAGGAGCATAAAGAGGTTCTAAAAAGAGTTCTGGACAGGATAAAGGACGCGGGCCTAACAATAAATCGCGAGAAGAGCGTCTTCTGTCGCGATGAGGTCCAATATCTCGGGGTCATAGTAAATAGAGATGGTTTTAAGCCAGACCCCGAGAAAATAAAGCCCATCATGGAGTACCCGGTACCGAAAAACCTCCGTCAGCTAAGACGCTTCTTAGGAATGGCCTCGTGGAATAGAAAGTTTTTATCAAACTTCGCCACAATTGCTGAGCCACTGACCGAATTAACGAAAAAGGATCGGAAGTATGAGCGGTCAACGGCACAAGCAGAGGCCTTCCAAAAGCTAAAAGCGCTAGTAGCTTCTGCACCGATTCTACGCAGACCGGTATCTAACGCGTAGTTCGTGGTGCAAACTGACGTGAGCGATACAGGTCTGGGTGCGGTTCTATACCAAATAATTGACGGCGATGAAAGAGTCCTAGAGTTCGCGAGTCGAACTCTGAACGCAGCCGAGAGGAATTATAGCGTGACTGAACGAGAATGCCTAGCAATTCTCCGGGCAATTAAAAAGTTCCGTCCGTATATAGCTCCTTGAAGTGGCTCCGTCATCTCCAAAACCCGACCGGCAGGTTAGCTAGGTGGGCTTTGGAGCTGAAGAACCATAGTTTCACGATCGACTGTACAAGTATAACCCTAATGAAGTCATAGACGAATCTCTCGGCGATGACGATGCATGAAAGTTAGCATTCCCTCACGAAAAGCGACGCGAAGTACTGAGAGAATGCCATGACTTTCCAACTGCTGGGCACTTGGGCGGCGAGAAAACTCTAAAGAGAGTAAGGCGGAAGTATTATTGGCCACACATGTTTCGAGATGTGGCCAGATACGTGAACCAGTGCCAAATTTGCCAGCAGTGCAAAGTCGAACAGCGCGCTCCGGCAGGTTTCATGGGACGTCGCATTACAGAACGTCCATGGCAAATCGTGGCCAGCGACATTATGGGACCCCTCTGTAAAACCAAGCATGGCCACGAATATATTCTCATCTTCCAGGACCTGTTCACACGCTGGATCGAAGTAATGCGGATAAAAAGGGCAGATGGAAAATCGGTGATAAAAGGGCTCAACGAACGAGTATGTCTGCGGTTCGGAGTCCCCAAGGTGTTTCTCTCCGATAATGGAACTGAATTTAAGAATGCACCCTTAGAGGCATTCTTAAAGGAGAGAAACGTACATCACACGTTTACACCACCATATCACCCTCAAGCCAATCCTGTCGAGCGTGTGAACCGAACGGTGTAGACCATGACCATGTCTTACGCTGAGGAGAATCACCGGTCCTGGGATGAGCATCTGAACGAGCTGGAATTCGCGTATAATACGGCCGAACACAGCTCTACCAAGATAAGTCCTGCCATGCTCATTTACGGCCGATAGCCTGACCCACCGAAGACACTAAGGCGGGAGGAAGACAGGTTAGCCGAAGAGCAAGGGCAGCAAGAGACGATAAATAATTGGGTGGCGCGCATGGACAAGCTCCGCGAATTGCACGTTCGGGCGGCCGCCAGGCTGCGCCGCGCCACCTACTTAGGGAGGAGGAGGCTCGTCTGGCTCGTGCGCAGGAGCACATGGAAGAGGCCAGACAAGCCACAGTAGAGGCGGAGGGGACGGGCGCCGGGCCAAAAAAGAGGTCCAGCGCCGTCTCCAGGATGAAGACGAGCACCTCCGAAAGGCGCTCGAAGAAGAGAAGGCTGCCCGGGAGGCATTAGACGCGCAGGCGCTCCCCCGGTGTTTCATGTGTGGTGAGGTTGGGGTAAAGAAGTCGAAGCATTGCCCCAACCATGCTCGCCACAAGGGGCGCCGAACTTACACCCGGGCCAGCTGAAGAGGGCTAAGCCCCGAAGAGTTTTTTTATACAGTGACTCTAATTCTTCCTAATTCCCTTTTCGAACCTCCTTCTCCTAAAACCTTACCACCATACGTATAGGTACGACGACGGCCATGGATGGCAGAGCTGCTCGCGGTCCTCTAAGTAGCGTCTGGCGGGGGGGTGTAACGCGTGCGCGAGTTAGGTAATTCGAGATTCGAATTACCCGCGCCGAGCAGGCATGCTCAATGGGGGCGCGAGCGCGCGAGCATCCTGACCTGATTAGAATGGTCTCGCGACGCGTAATATGCCCGTCGCGTACCCGCGAAGCTGCTACGGCTTTATAGAAGTCACGGCAGCCATCTTCGTGTCTGCCATCGCGCCGAAAACATCTCCTCCGTGTCTGTCGTACTAGGTGAATCCTCCGGGGCGCCCGTCCTTCCTTTGGAGGTGGAGCAAGAAGGGAGGCCCACTAAGACCATCACGGAGTAACTGACTCCGTGGTGTGAGGGATTTCTACTCCCTAAACACCCAAAACTTATCCCTACGGCAGCTTCGACCCGGAACCGCTTTCGCATTACTTCAGGTCGGGCCGCAGCCCTACCGCCCTCGTGGGCCTCATCCGTCCTTCCTACGTTCTTTCTTTCTACGATGCCCTATCTAGTCAATTAAGCATCCGTCTCGTTTATTCGCGCGCAGTACCCCTTCGATGAAGGTATTTATCGCGTCCCATCGGTCTTGCCCTGAAAGCATGCATTCGATCACCACGTCGGGCAGAGTCTCCCTACCATCACCTCCAATCGTTGTCTTTCCGCGGCCCACCTATTACATGCGAAAAAGGTGTGTTCCGCGTCACCCCTCTCGTGGCCGCAGTATTTACATTTCGGCGTATTTATTTTACCTAATTTAAATAGGTAATATCGAAAGTATCCATGTCCTGTCAGGAGCTGCGTAAGGTAAAAGTTAACCTCTCCGTACTTCCGTCCCAGCCACCTCGTTATGTCTTGAATCAAAAGGTAGGTCCATCTACCCTTCGTCCCCGCCCTCCACCTCTCATGCCAAGTTTGTAGCGTCTGGGCGGGCTTCTCCCTCCGCGTCTGCCCGCCCTACTTCTGCGCTCCTATCGTAAATCTGCTTCCGTTCCCGTGGGAGCAGGTCGATCGGAATCATACCAGCTATCACCGCCACAGCCTCTACTGACACCGTCCGATACGCGCATGCAACTCTCAGCGCACCTCGCCGCTGCACCGCCACCATTCTCTTCCTGTACTTGATAACTTCCATAGCATCAGCCCAAATCTCCGCTCCATAGAGGGGTATAGAGTTGGTCGTCGCCATGAGAAGTCTTCTCTTGGATGTCCGCGGGCCTCCAACGTTGCGCATTAACCTACTTAGCGCCGCTATACGTGCTTCTGCCTTTGCCCTTACTTTCCTGATGTGGGGCCAAAAGCAAAGCTTTGAGTCCAGGGTGACACCTAGATACTTCGCAATCGGCCTCGTAGTTACTAACTCGGATTCTACGTACACCGGTAGTATCGTAGGGATCTCTTTACGTGTTAATAGTACTACCTCGATTTTCGCCAGCGCGAGACTGAGCCCGTACTCCGTCATCCACCTAGTTACTCGTTTCATTACCTGGCACAAGATAAGTTGTGACAAGTCCGGGTTCCGTGCTTCTACCACCACCGCGACGTCGTCTGCATATCCAACGAGAAATGCCCCGTTGGGCATGTCCAGGCGCAGCAAACCGTCGTACAACGCGATCCAAAAATCGGGGCCCAACAGTGATCCCTGTGCAACGCCTGCTGTAATTTCCCTAACCACCGTCCCTTCGCTCGTCTCGATAATGAGTTCGCGATCCCGGAAGTAGTCCTCTGCTACGCGTAGTATGTAGGGTGGGACCCTGAAGCCCCTCAGCGCTGCGAGTAGGTCTGCCCAGCGTGCCGAATTGAAAGCGTTTTTAATGTCCAGCGTTGCTACCATCACCAGTGGTCGCGCTCCGTGACATCGTTCCCTTGACCGCCCCACCGCCGCGGTAACCGATCGTATCGCGCCTATCGTCGAAAAATTCTTTCTAAATCCATGCTGGTTTTCCGATAAACCCCCTGACTGTTGTATAATTGCGATCTGGATACTGCTCCTTAATAGTGCCTCCATACCCTTGCCGATCGTGTCTAATAGGCTAAGCGGCCGATACGCGGACGGGGATGTCATGTCTCCCTTCCCCTTGCTGATAAGGGCAAGCTTCGCCTTTTTCCAACGACTGCTGAAAACTTTTAACTGGACTAGTTGATTATTTTATATTAACTTTAACTTTTTTATTTTTTTGTTGTAGTTAAATCTTTACTCTCTATTATTTATCCGGTAGCATGCATGAACATCGCCTGAACTTTTTTGTAATAATATGTGTAAGCAATTCGGAAAACAATTTTTATCAAAGTATTTAAATTTAAATCAAGAGTATACGCATAAAACATTAGAAGGCGAATCCCAAACCTGTACAAATTTGCCGGCGTGGGATGCAAGTTCTACGCGTATACGGGAGCGCGTCAGACGTGCATACATGGCAAATAAATTATTTAAATAATTCTTAACCCCAAGTAGGCGGGGGATGCAAGGTCTACGCGTATACGGGAGCGCGTCAGACGTGCATACATGGCAAAATAATTATTTAAATAATTCTTGATCCCAAGCAGGCGGGAGATGCGAGTTCCACGTGTAAACGGGAGTGCGTCAGACGTGTATATATAGCAAAATAATAATTTAAAAAATTCTTAACCCCAAGCAGGCGGCGGATGCGAGTTCCACGACTACGGGAGCGCGTCAGACGTGCATACATGGCAAAATAATTATGTATAGCACGGTGTGACCTAAATTCACACTTAGGTCAGGCCTATCCGTGACTTAAGTAGTTGATTATTGCACCGTGTTAATCGCGCTCGCTGCACTCGCGCGCTAACCTTACAGTGCAGAAATGGACTGCTTAAGGCACGAATAGGCGTGACAGCGGACTTTGGTAAACATGCTATAAAATAATATACGATACTTATGACTTGAGTGGCCCATCACACGACGTGAATTATCGCCCTCGCTACGCTCGGGTGCTAACCTCACGCCGTGCAATAATGGGCCACTTAAGTCACACGTATCGTAATGTACTATTAAATAATTCTAAACCCCAAGTAGGCGGGGGATGCGAGTTCTACGCGTATACGGGAGTGCGCCAGACCTGTATACATAGCAAAATAATTATTTAAATAATTCTTAATCCCAAGCAAGCGGGGGATACGAGTCCCACGCGAATTCGGGAGCGCGTCAGACGTGTATACATGACAAAATAATTATTTAAATAATTCTTCACCCCAAGTAGGCGGGGGATGCGAGTCCCACACGAATACGGGAGCGCGTAGACGTGCATACATGGCAAAATAATTATTTAAATAATTCTTAACCCCAAGTAGGCGGGGGATGCGAATTCCACGCGTATACGGGATTGCGTCAGACGTATATACATGGCAAAATAATTATTTAAATAATTCTTAACCGCAAGTAGGCGGGGGATGCGAGTTCTACCTGAAGACGGGTGCGCGTCAGACGTGCATACATGGCAAAATAAATATTTAAATAATTCTTAACCCCAAGTAGGCGTGGGATGCGAGTTCCACGCATATACGGGAGCGCGTCCGACGTGTATACATGGCTAAATAATTATTTAAATAATTCTTAACCCCAAGTAGGCGGGGGATGCGAGTCCCACGCGAATACGGGAGCACGTCAGACGTGCATACATGGCAAAATAATTATTTAAATAATTTTTAACCCCAAGTAGGCGAGGGATGCGAATTCCACGCGTATACGGGAGCGCATCAGACGTGCATACATTTCAAATAAATTATTTAAATAAATCTTGACCCCAAGCAGGCGGGGGCTGCGAGTTCTACGCGTATACGGGAGCGCGTCAGACGTGCATACATGGCAAATAAATTATTTAAATAATTCTTAACCCCAAGTAGGCGGGGGATGCAAGGTCTACGCGTATACGGGAGCACGTCAGATGGCAAAATAATTATTTAAATAATTCTTAACCCCAAATAGGCGGGTGATGCGAATTCCACGCGTATACGGGAGCGCGTCAGACGTGCATACATGGCACATAAATTATTTAAATAATTTTTAACCCCAAGTAGGCGGGGGATGCGTGTTCTACGCGTATACAAGAGCGCGTCAGATGTGTATACATGGCAAATTAATTATTTCAATAATTCTTAACCCTAAGTAGGCGGCGGCTTCGAGTTCTACGCGAATACGAGAGCGCGTCAGACGTGAATACATGGCAAAATAATTATTTAAATCATTCTTCACCCCTAGTAGGCGGGTGATGCGAGTTCTGCACGAATGCGGGAGTGCGTCAATCGTGTAGATATGGCAAAATAAATATTTTAATAATTGTTAACCCCAAGCACTCGGGGGATGCGAGTTCTACGCGAATAGGGGAGCGCGTCAGTCGTGCATACATGGCAAAATAATGATTTACATAATTCTTAACCCCAAGTAGGCGCGGGATGCGAGTTCTACACGAATACGGGAGCGCGTCAGTCGTATATATATAGCAAAATAAATATTTTAATAATTGTTAACCTGAAGCAGGCGGGGGATGCGAGTTCTACGCGAATACGGGAGCGCGTCAGACGTGAATACATGGAAAAATAACGATTTAAATAATTCTAAACCCCAAGTAGGCGGGGGTTGCGAGTTCCTCGCGTATACGCGAGTGCGTTGTTCGTGTATACATGGCAGAATAATTGTTTAAATAATTCTTAACCCCAAGTAGGCGGTGGATGCGAGTTCCACGCGTATACGGGAGCTCGTCAGACGTGTATGTATAGCAAAATAAATATTTTAATAATTGTTAACCTCAAGCAGGCGGGGGATGCGAGTTCCACGCGTATACGGGAGCGCGTCATACGTGTATACATGGCAAAATAATTGTTTAAATAATTATTCTGCCATTTATGCACGTCTGACGTGCTCCCGTATAGGCGTGGAACTCGCATCCCCCTCCTACTTGGGTTTAAGACTTATTTAAATAAACGGAGACACGGAAATGGACAAAGAGGGAAAATGGACATATATAGGCGCAGGAGGGAAGTCAACGATAGACTACCTGATAACAAATATGGAAGGAAGGGAAATAATAGAAGACATGAGTATAGGTAATAACGAGGACTCAGATCATCAACCGATAGTGGCAGTGAAACTGAGAACGGAGAAGAGAGAAAAGGACAGTAGAACAAGAACAGACTGATCAGAGAAAGGAATAAGGCAGTACATAGGAAACCTAGCAGAGAAGCAAAAGCAAAGACATGGAAAGAACTAAAGAAAAGGTAAAAAGAAGCACAGTAGTAACAAATGACCGCATAGAGAACATAGCAAAACTGGAGAAATGGTGAGACGAAACATGCCACGTGAGGAAAATAGAACTGAAAAGAGTTCTAAGAGACTGCAAAACGGGAGTGAGAAGTACCTCGGAATACATAGAAAAGAAAAAAGAATACAGAGAGTGGATAAAGAAAGAGAAAATAGAGTGGAGTGAGAAGATGATAGAAGAGATAGAAAGATATACAGAAGCGCGAGAAGCTTCTGGAAAATGATAAACGCAGTGAAAGACAGAAACCAAGAAGTAAGTGACAAAATAAACAAAGAAGAATGGATGACATTCCTGAAAGAGCAGCTAAATGGTACGGAAATACAGGAAGGAGAGATAGAGAACATGGAAAGAAAGCAAGACAGGTTGACGTGGGAAGAAGATGAGATAAGCCAGGAGGAGGTCCGAAGTGCAATAAATAAACTAAAGAGGAGGAAAGCAGCCGGAAAAGATGGAATACAAAACGAAGCGTGGATATTTGGAGAGGAAGAAATTGTAGAAGAACTAAAAGGAATACTAAACGAAATATGGAAGAAAGGTGATATACCAGAGGAGTGGAAAGTAGGAACCGTAAAGCCAATCTTTAAAAAAGGAAAGAGAGACGAGGTAAATAACTACAGAGGACTGACGCTGATGGATACAAGGTACAAAATGTATGCAGATATACTGAGGAAAAGATTAGAGGACTATCTGGAAGAAGGAAAAAAGCTAGGACACCTGCAGTTTGGTTTCAGGAAAGGAAGAGGCACCATAGACGCAGTGTTTGTGCTAAAATGTGCAGTAGAATCGGAATTGAAGAAAGAAGGAGGAAAGGCTTGGGCATGCTTGGCGGATCTCAAAGGAGCCTTTGACAACATAAAAAGAGAATCGATATGGAAAGAAATGGAGAAGATGGAAGTAAACACGAAATTGAGAAACAGGATTAAAGAAATATGCGAAGATACGAAGTGTGAGGTAGTGGTGAAGGGAAAAAAGCTAGGAATGTTCAAAACGGAAGAAGGGGTGAGACAAGAATGCCCGCTTAGCCCGACACTTTTCAATGTGAGCATGGCGGGATTGGAGAAAGAATTGAGCAAAGTGCAGGAAGGAGGAATAGTGATAGGAAAAAAGAAGATATACTCAATAGGATACGCGGATGATGATATCCTGCTGGCAAATAATGAAGTAGGTATGAAGGAGATGATAAAAAGGTTCGGAAAATTTATAGAAAGAAGAGGAATGGAGTTGAACACCAAAACGACAAAAATTATAAAGTTCAGAAGAAACGGAAGAAGGGGGTCGACCCGGTGTTCAAATGGAAGGAAGAGAAAATAGAAATAGTGAAGGAAGAAACATACCTGGGACACAAGATACAGAGTAACAACGGAGACACGAAACATATAGAGTACATAACATGAAAAGCAAACGCCGTTTTGGGAAGAGTATGGAGCATAGGAGAAAGAAAATTCAAAGAACACTGGGAGAGAAGGATGAAGCTATTTGACGCATTAGTACGTAGCGTTATAACTTACGGAGCGGAAATATGCGGCTACAAGGAATGGAAGGAGATAGAGAAAATTCAGAATAAGTACATAAAGTGGACCCTAAGACTGGACAGAACAACGCCTAGTCATATAATACACGAAGAAACGAACAGATGGAAGATAGCAATACAGACCGGAAAGAGAGCGATGAAGTATGAGCAGAAAGTAGCGCAAAGCGAAGGGAATACAATAATAAAAGAATGTGTGAGAGTGATAACAAGCAGTAATGCGAAGTCGGAAATGGGAGAGAGAAGAAGGAAATTCTACGAAGACAATGGATGGTCGGCGAGCGAAGTGAGTAGAAGGATTGCAGAAGGAGAAACAGTATGGCCAGAGATGGTGGAGAGAGGAACGGACGAAGAAAAGCAGAAGGGAACGGCAGAAATAAGAGAGTCAAGGTTTGCAAACCAAATAAGTAATACCATTTTCCAGCAGGAGACACCAAGCTACTTTAAGAACACGGAAACGAAAAAGAAGAAAGAGCTGGAGGTACAGGCAAGATTTAGGCTAGGGAGCGAGAATAGGAGCACGAGGTACTGGAGTAGAGAGGAGGAGAAGAGGTGCAGAATATGTAAAAACAGCGAAGAGACCCTTAAACATATATTCGAAGAGTGTGGGGCTACAAGAGTGCAAGGAAAGAGATGGGAAGAAATTGTCAACGGTGAAAGAAAGACCCTGCCGAAACTGATGGAAACGCGATGGAAAAGAAGGAGAGCAGAACAAGACAGGTAAAGAGAACAGAATGAGAATGGAGTGAGAACGACAACAAAGACCGGAAATGTAGAAGAACCCTATGGAATGGAAGATAATCGAACAGCGGTAGCTGTGAGAGAGCCCTAAGCACACAGGATGATAATGGAGAGAAACACAACCAGAAGACACACTAGATAAAAGCAGGAAAGCGCGAGTAGTTAAGAGGTTAAGAGGTCCGAGTAAGCATGGAGGCAGAAATGAAGATAATGATGAAAAGATTAACGGACCTGGAACTGAGAGTTCAAGGAGAAATAGAGAGGAAGTTACGCTGGGAAGAAATATGAAGAAAGAACATGCAGTGCAAGAGGACAGATATGAAAAAGAGATAAAGAAGCTGAAGGAAAGGTTAGAAAAAGTGGAAAGGATGTGGAAGCTAAAAGAGAAAAAATACCTCAGAATAGAAGATGTAGATAAAGAATACACTTTAGTAATAAAAAGAAGATGGAACTGGAAAAGTGAGAAAGTGAGAGATTGGATGGAGAGGCAGATTGGGAAGTAGGATTGAGAGACAAAACCAATGCAGAACGGAATAGGAATGAGGTGGCTCATATTCAAAGATAAATGTGCGAAGAGCTACCTTTGGAGGAAAGCGGAGAAAGCAGCGAAGGAAGGAGTTTTCACCTTGGATGAGGTTCTCACAGCAGCGCAGAGAAAGGAGAGGTGGGAGAAAACAGGAAATGAGAGAAAAACACAAATAACAGAAACGGACAAAGAAAGAGAGAAAGAGAAAGAAAACGGCAAAAAGAACATAGTACAAGAACCAAAAGATGAGAAGTAGAAGAGGAAAAAGAGGCAGTAGAAAAGAGAAAGCAGCTAAGCAAAAGCAGAAGAACACAGACACAAACACCACACACACATTTACACACATTAAAGGAAATAATTTAGTTTAAATGTTATATTATTTAAAGTTTATGTTTATACTTTCATATTTTTTTATCATTTATTTACACAAACACACAAACAGCAACACAGACGCAAACACAGGATTGAGACGGAGTCGGACTAAAAATAAGAACAAATTGTAAAATGTACAAATACAGCTAAAGCTAATAAAGCATTATTATTATTATTATTGCCATGTATGCACATCTGACGCGCTCCCGTATACGCGCAGAACTCGCATCCCCCGCCTACTTGGGGTTAAGAATTATTTAAATAATTATTTTGCAATGTATGCACTTCTGACGCGCTCCCGTAAACGCGTAGAACTCGCATCCCCCTCCTACTTGGGGTTAAGAATTATTTAAATAATTATTTTGCCATGTATGCACGTCTGACGCGCTCCCGTATACGCGTGGAACTCGCATCCCCCGCCTGCTTGGGGTTAAGAATTTTTTAGATAATTATTTTGCTATATATACACGTCTGACGCACTCCCGTATACGCGTGGAACTCGCATCCCCCACCTACTTGGGGTTAAATATTATTAAAATAATTATTATGCCATGTATACACGTTTGACGGGCTCCCATATACACGTGGAACTCGCATCCCCCGCCTGTTTGGGGTTGAGAATTATTTAAATAATCGTGTTGCACGTCTTCGAAATTTTGATACATGCATGGACCTCCTATCCCACGGTTACTTGGATTTAATAATTATTTAGATAATAGTGTCGCAAGTCTACGTCACTTCCTTTATATATGTGTGGCCATTGTCCCCCGTTTTTTTTCATCCCATACGCGTATAAAATAAGAATAATGCATTTTTCTAAAAAGTGCATATTTTATGCATTATTTAATTTTTGTCAAAATATCATGCAGGAGGCACGGATCTAAAAATATTTAATTAGTCATTTTTTATTTAATAATTAAGTTTTGAATTTTTAATTAAAACTCGTTTAATTAATAATTAAAAATGCAATCTCCAATTAACCGCTTGTTTAAGGAAAGATTAAAAATTTAATTCACAATTAAACGAGTTTTAATTATAGATTCAAAATTCAATTCTGCTGATTATGAGAATTTTTGGGGTATTATACCTCACAGATGATATCATACACAGTAGTATACTACCAGTATAACAGTATATACTATAGAGTATGAGGCATTTTTGGTATAATACCATTTGTAGTATAATACCGCAGTTTATGACAAATTTGGAGTACTATACTGATGTTGGTATTATACGGTATGAAACCTCTTCACCGTGTTGTAAAACCAACCCTGGCAGCCGTCATAATTATTAAAATAAAAAAAAATAAAATAAGCATCTAAAAACCAATAAACTAATAGTTAACATTTTACACTATACAGTATATAAGTTTCTCTAGTTGTCTATTATTGTCTATAAACGATATTTCATTATTTATGAAACGAAATTCGTGTTGCAATACAAAAATGTAGTTTAACAATACTAAAAAATAAACCAAGTTATATTTACCTTTCTTGTTTTTAATAAATTTTCACACGTATTTAATTTTACAACTAATCTTATGTCTTAAAATGTATATCTATAAAAAACAGATATGAGAACTCAATTTTAATAATTTATATTTGTGTAAGTATTCTAGTAATCATATATTCAACATCTCTACTCTCTACTATAAACAGTACATGATAGTACATTTCGACACGGGTGGGGAAGTCGATTATTTAGCTGGTGTGACTTTTTGCACGAGTGAAGCGAGTGCGAAAAAGTCACACCACCTAAATAATCGACTTACGCACTAGTTTCGAACGGTATTTTATACCACGAGCGCCGAAAAATCATATCAAAGTTGTGATTTTGAGGTTAGAGTGGTATAAATCATGTAAATAGTTCAAACCATTTAAGTTAACAAAACATTCACATTATACAAATATTGAATAATAAGTAGGGTTATATTGTACACTTTTGATTGTAATGTAATGTAATTTATAATTTTCGTAACTTTGAGGATTTGGATGCTTGTAAGGCTTTCTTAAGTTTCACTTTTGCAAAGCAGTCATTATACTGGAACACAAAACTATTAGCTGCAAATAAATTGACACTCAGTGTACAACATAGCTCCACTTTCTCCTACATTATGAAAATAATGCTTTTATTGTGTATTTTTATTAATTTCTAACAGTTCAATTTTTGAGGTATTTTCATATAAAAATTTTTCGTCACCACCAAATATAAAGTTCCTATCAATTAGTTTATCACGTTAAAACTACAAGAAATGATTATGTAAAGCAATTGATTAATTTGAATTTGAAATATTTATATTATATGTCAACGATCTTTTAACAATGATGCCGGATGGCACAACGTATTCTTATGCCGATGATACTGCTGTATTAGCAGAAGGAAAAATTTGGAAAGACGTTGAGGTTAAAATGAATGACTATTTAGATGAAATTGATGACTGGTTAGTTTTAAATAAGTTGTCTCTAAATGTGAAGGAAACTGTTTACATCACTTTCGGAAATTACTGTGATAGCGTTCCAAAAGACATTGATATAAGAATAAAAAATTATACATTAAAGAGAGTTAAAGAATGTAAATATTTAAGTATAATTTTTTATTTCAACTTAAAATGGGACTGACACACTCAATATATTGTAAAGAAAACCAAATACTTGATTTTTGTTTTTTACAAAATTGCAAAATATATGCAGACAGATACAATGAGAATGATCTATTTTGCGCTATTTCATAGCATTATCAATTATGGGATAATCGCATGGGGAGGAGCCTACAATAACAGCACTGACGTGCTGCAAAGAATGCAATATAGATTACTGAAAATTATTAACAAAAACAGATTCATACAAAATAATCCGATGAACCTAAAACAATTATTTGCATATATATCCCTAGACTTTAACTATAGTACACTTAAGGAACTATACTTGAACTCCAATAGTAAAACTAGGAAAAAAAGTATAGCTATTCCAAAAAAAAGTAAAACTGTTAGCGATAATAGAAGTTATGTTATTTCAATTAAAATTTATAACAGCCTACCGAATGAAATGAAGACTTTAAATTACAAAAAAACCTCCACCGAAGAAAGGCTTAAAAAGTGGATACAAGAAAATTACTAATTAGTTTTTAAAATATAATTTACTGTTAATATAGATTTACTTTCAATATGTTTTGTTATCACAAAGTTTAATTACTGAAAATATGTCTAATGCGTTTTGTCTATTGCGTTTTTTAAGTTTAAGTCCAGTACCTCAAACAGGAAATTGTATTTTCCTCTGCAGATTTACTAAATCATGTAAATGTAAATGTAATAAATTTACTACTGGTAAATAAATAAATAAATAAATATTATAATTGGAATATTACAACTTTAAAAATCAGAAATCAAAGCAAAATTGTAAAATCAATCTGTAACTGTTTAAAATTATCATTATCTATAAATTATGACAATTATGTTCATTTTGACAATTTTAAACACAGTACCAATTTTAAAATTTTTGCTTTGATTTCTGATTTTTAAAGCTTATATACATAGATTGGGAGAACAGAAAATTGATCAATTGCTTTACATAATTATTTCTCGCAGTTTTAGCATGATAAACTATCTTTTATCAGGGACCTTATGTCCTTTTACAACCTTAAGTGAAAATTGTTTCACTCATGGAAGAATTATGATATTCCATAACAGTCTTAAAATTGGAAGTCATTTTTTGAGATATCATGACAATAAGCTTAACTCAAGAGTAGTAAAATTAGCAGAAAATTATATTCAAAGTTTAATTTTTAATATTATAATATAAATCACTAAAACATTTAGCTGTGCATGAGATCTATGAGCATGTTGCTTCGGCAGTCATACCAGTAAATTAGTTCAATATTATTTCGCCATTGCCAGAACAATTAATTCTATATTGTTTAATGGTCTGGCACAAACTTTTGTGCTATTGTATTAATCTAGTGTTAAGGGGATGCAGAAGTCAATGTATTTTAAATAGAGGATGGTGCTGCATTCAGTAAAATGCGTTTTATTATATAAATTAAAAAATTCTTATCTTTTTGGATTTTGGAGGCTTGAGCACGCTTTGGATATTAATGTTAGTTATTTCTCAAAATCGCAACTCAAACAATCAATTAAGGACTCTCAATCATGTCATGCAGGGAGGTGAGGAACGGGGGAAGAATCTATTGTTTTACGTCAGAATGCCAACTTAAGAAAATTTATTTTTCATTTCTGTAACAAGTGTTATATACGAAATTTTTAATAGAAATATTATAAAAATAGTATAAAAATAAGTTCTGAGATAGTTTTATGCAATAGCAATTATTATTAACATATTATTTATGATTAATTTTAATACAAAATTTACGGAAGAAATTTGGCAACGTCGCGTTTTCGTCTTTCGTCCGCGCGCGATTTTTGTTGGTATATGAGTAGTAAACTTAACCTCTTAACAAACGTAAAGATGTCGTCGGAGCTGTTTAGATGGAAAGGCAAATTTGTAAAAAAAAGGTTCGTGATGCCATGCTACAACCATCCAGAAATGGAAAAAATAGAAAGAAGACATCGCCGTCGTCAACTAGTAATGATTCTGATCTCAATATAAATGGAAATCGAATAGTTGATTTACAACACATGTCAAGACAAATGCAGTGTACATTTTGTAACGAATCTTTATTATTGCAAGATATTGAAAGAGAAACGCCTAAAGGTATTGGCTCAATTTTTGATATTCGGTGTCGAAAATGTTTGCTAGTAAATACGGTTACAAGCAGAAAGGAGTACAAAAGTTCAACATCTGGAAAAAATCTTTTTAGTGTAAACACTAAAGCAGCTTTAGGTAAGTAGGTCGTTTTCATTATTTTAAGGCATAGTTTGTTAGAGCTTTTATATTTATAATAATATTTCTTATAGGAGCAATACACGCTGGAGTGGGTCAAACGCAACTAAATAAGTTATTATATACATTAGACCTTCCTGGATTGCAAGGTAATCTTTTCAAGAAACATGAGAGACTAATTGGGCCTATTGTGGAGAATGTTACTAAGGAGAGCTGTGCAGAGGCAGCATTGTTAGAACGACAACTTACATATAAAAAATGTAGAAGATCTAAAAAAATTATTGTAAGTGTCGCTAATTTTTTTAATGAAAATATTTATTTTTAATGAAGGTCATAGCAGTATAATATTATTTTATCTTGAGTGATACAGTATAGTTTTTAATATTAAAAGCTAAAATTACAATCTCAATTCATTGATTTCTGTTCTTTCTGTTCATCGTCATTCTAAAATACCAATCTTAATTAATTTCTTGTAAAGATGTCCATTGTATAACTAAAATTACAATTTCAATTCATTGATTTCTGTTCATCGTAGACCTAAAATAACAACCTTAATTTACTAATTTCTTGTAAAGATGTTCACCATACAACTGAAATACAATCTCAAGATTAAAATAATTTATATTACTAATAGTTATTAAAAATAAATAAATTGATATTTTTTTATTAACAATTTTCAATAAAATAGTGTCACTGTTAGAATCTATATCTAAATTGTAATACTAATTATGGTTTTATAAATAGTATAAAAGCCAATTATAATCAATTATGTATTAGACATCTATGATTTTTTGAATTAAGAATTTTGTTTACATTGTAATAAATTAATTTTGATGTGATTTATAATAAAGTAATATTTTATGCAAATAAAGTATAGTATTTTGTTAATTTATTTATGATCAATTTATACACGTTTCCATATTACTCCTTTTTTTATTTTTGTTTTTCTACATTTATTGTATTTTCATTTCTCAACAGACCTAAAGAATTCAAATCAGAAGAATTTCTAGTCATAAATACTGATTCATCAAATACAGAAACTGCCCTTGTTAGAATTTCTGCATCATTTCACATGGGCTGGAGTTAGCGAGGAAATGGACGTACATATGACAGCTTAAATGGTTATAGCGCTTTAATTGGTTTACAAACTGGAAAAATTATTGATTATTGCACACGAAACAGAAAGTGTAAAATCTGTGATATTGGGCGACGTACTGGAGTAATCAAAGAGCACGACTGTAGACTCAATTTTTACGGTAGTGCTAAAGCCATGGAGGCTGATGCAGCAGTGCAATTAGTGACAGATAGTCAAGTACTGAAAGATATTAAAGTTGAAGTGGGTGTCTTTATCGGAGACAACGACAGTAGCTGTATATCATCAATCCAAGCTGTTACTAAACATCAAATCTTAAAGCAGTCTGATATGAACCACTCGACAAAAGGCATTGGAAATTTACTGTATGAAATACACAAAAATAAGAATTTAGATCCGAATACTGAATTATCGAGTGAAATAATAAAACATATTCAGCGATGTTTTACCTATGCTGTCCACCAGAATAAGGGTGATTTAGATAAAATAAAAACTGCCATTGCAAATATACCTTTTCACTTATTCGATTATCATGAAGACTGTGGTACTTGGTGTAAGGCCAATGAGGATAAAGAAAACTCATCAGGCGTTCGACTACAAAATTCAGTTTTATTTGAACAGTTGAAAAAATTATTTTTACAAGTTTCTGAAAATGCAGTGAAATTTGCCAGTGCGGCTAGTAGTCAAGCCAATGAGAGCTTAAATAATATGATGTGCAGTAAAGCTCCTAAAAGAATTTGCTATAGCTTATCAGAATCAGCAGATTATCGGTACACTCCTACTGTCGCACAAAAGAACTGGGGAACTATCTGACACGTTGTATGGATATAGGAGGCATGTCATGGAATAATACCTTACAAAAATATATTCAACATTCAGACAAAATTACATTGAAAACTAGAGAAAGATTTTCTAAGCCATCATACAAAAGAAAAAGGCTACATTTAAAAGCACAAAGGTCACAAATAAGAAATAGAAAAGAAAGGGTTGAAGGAGATACATATAAGAGCAATATGAATTTATTAGATAATGCTTTATCTGATATTGATAGTTGCATCCAAATAACAACAGAAAATATTTTAAATTATGAGACTGATTCTATACACATTGTATTTTTCGATTTAGAAACCGGTGGATTCAAGTTTATAGACGAAATATTGCAAATAGCAATGAAAAGTGGAAGGAATTTATTCAACGCTTTTATTACTCCTACTCGATCTATTTCTCATTCAGCGTCAAAAGTTAATGGTTTGACTACAGTTCAAAAAAAGTTGTTCGAACATGGTAAAGAAGTCAATATGTTTCCAAACCGAACAGTATTATTAAAAGCACTCAAGTATTTGCGTAATCTTGGAAAAAATGTATACTTGTCGCTCATAACTGTCTTTTCGATTCTACTCAATTCGTTGTGGCAATTCAAAAATCATCTCTACTTAAAGAGTTTGAAGCTTGTATAGAAGGATTCGCTGATACGTTACCACTCTTTCGACAAAAATTTTTAAAAAGAACGAATGGATACAAATTGACTACTCTAGCATCTGAGCTTCTTTCTCTTCCGTGCGACGGTGCACATGATGCATGATTTAATTTATTAGAAAAACTTACTTTAACTTATATTGATATTAATGATATTATTAAAACAAAAAAGTCAATTAACGAGGTTCTGCTAAATATGAAAAAAAATGAAAATATAAAATAAAAAGTTTTGTCTTATCAACCAATGAAATCTGTTATCAGCGTTTCTATGCAAAAGAAATTAGCATCATTTGGAATAACATATGAATTACTCATTCATACTTTTAAAACAAAAGGTTTGGAAGAAGTCAAGTCTCTGTTACAAGGTGGAATCAATGGGGGTCCAAAGATTATAAAAACAAAGAAAATATTAAATAATATTTTAGATTATTTAATCAGCATACCATAAAACTGTGTACTTACTAATTTATAAGAGATTCGTTTGTGATATTAATCAAAAGTTTTATTAATAATGTTTAAAATGTCTGTGATATTAACAAATAGAAAGATACAAAGATTATAAAAACAAAGAAAATATTAAATAATATTTGAGATTATTTAATCAACGTACATAAAAATGTGTACTTACTAATTTATAAGAGATTCGTTTGTGATATTAATCAGACGTTTTGTTAATAATATTTAAAATATTTGTGATATTAATAAATAGATTAATTTATAAAGAAGGTCTATAAAATATAAATAATTTATAATGTAATTTAAAGCAATTTGTTCATTATTTGTATTAAATAAATTACGTATATAATAGGTACTTATTGTATTTATTTTATTTTTTATTTTAATCAATTTACCAATTGTTTATAGTATTTTATATTAAATTTTAAACAAAATTGAAGAATTAAGAAACATATCTCTTTTAGGTATTAGGATATATTATCTTTAGGTATGTTTAAAGTAAATGGAAACGTGTGTATACTTATATATCTCTATATATATATAGCGTGCCCCAGTAGTAGGCTGCGGCGCACAGTGTTCTATTTCGAAAAAAATGGACAAAATGAAATATCTTCCGAACGGATATCGATAGCCGGATGAATCCAACTGCATTTTAAAGTTGAAGTAATGTACAATAAAGGAAAAATAGTCCAGTACTGATCATTTGACCCTGTGACCTTGGAAATGAAAAATGAAAGTCGAATAAATAACGTATTTTCGGCTTTTTCATTGTAGACTTTCTGGCTATCAATTTTTTCGATCAAAAAAATATGTAATCCTGTAGTGTTTGATGCAAGGAATCCAAATTTGATGTCAGAATTGTCCTATCGCACACCAATTTGTTTTTAAATCTGAAAACTCCAAAAAAATACGAAAAATTCACCCTGAAAAAATGGAGCATTATTGAGTAATTTCGACTTCAAATTCGGATTCAGCGAATCAAAATACATGGTTACATAAATACAAGTACACAAATTTGTAGGTGCATATATGAATTATTAAAATTTAAGGGTTATTAAAAAACCTTGCATCAAACACTACAGGAGTACATATTTTTTTGATCGAAAAAATTGATAGCCACAAAGTCTACAATGAAAAAGCCGACAATTCGTTATTTATTCGACTTTCATTTTTCATTTCTAAGGTCACAGGGTCAAGTGATCAGTACTGGACTATTTTTCCTTTATTGTACATTACTTCAACTTTAAAATGCAGTTGGATTCATCCGGCTATCGATATCCGTTCGCGAGATATTTCATTTTTTCCATTTTTTTTCAAAATAGAACACTGTGCGGCGTTGCCAAGTCTCATCGATGGACGAGACAAAAGCGTATAATTGTTCTAATCAAACATCAATTACTTTCTAAAATGGACGATAAGTAACCTTCAGAAAGACATGAAAACGTTCTCTGATGATTCATCTATCGATTCATATGTTATTCTTCAACATCTCTGCTTTTTTATACGAGATCTTAACCAACAAACGATGTAACACACCGTTTTCCATAAGAGTCACACGTATTTTGAAGTGGCTTTTAATAAAAAAAATGAGCGATAAAAAATAGTGAAAAAATCTGGGAAGCTTCTAAAGCTCTAAAGTTTGAAATATCTTAACTGTATCACTCTCTCTGCTTTTTGACTTGAGGTAGAGAGTCCTTAATTGCCGAGAAAACCTTGAAAATTTGCGCGGCTAACATAATCTATAAATTACGAAATTGAAAGACTAGTATACTATTTTTCTTCACATCGAGGCCGAAAATGCCATATTTCCGTTTCGGAGCCGGGCGGGAATGAGGCACTTTCGGCCCGGTGTGAGGAAAAATAATTTTTTTTAATTTCAAGACCTGAGCGCGCTTTGTATATAAATTTTAAGTATTCTTCCAAAATTTCAGTCCAATCAGTTAATTCTTCGAAGAGGAAACTTTTGAAAAACTAACTGAAGCATCTTCCACTTGAATATACTATCAAAAGGCGCGGCAACGCCCTGCTTGGCGAGTATAAGGAACGAAGTGACAGACGAGCAAGCGAGGCGTCGGCGCACCCTTTATTCTTTGGTGTGATGTTCTAACTCTACTTTTTTTTGTCATATTTACCTTATCATTTTTTATATACGGAGATACCGCGCATGAGGTACTCAATTAGAAAGCATTTTTCATTTACATTCTACCTGTAAAGTTTCTTCGTGAAAGATGCTTTCGTATTGAAGCTATCAAGCTATAAAGTTTTCGTTGCCGCGAAATCAAAATATTTTTTTCCTTCAGCCTCTAGTGAAAATTTTTCGCAGCCTGGGGGAAAGACAGCCTGGCTGTAGTTGATGTCAAATCGTATCAGAATATAGTTATATTTCAGTACTAACGGCGTACGAAGCGCGGCGCTACTGCGCTTGATTCTTGATCATGGGGAGAGAGAGAGAGAGAGAGAGAGAGAGAGAGAGAGAGAGAGAGAGAGAGAGAGAGAGAGAGAGAGAGAGTCTGTGTCAGTGTGTGATTGCAGAGAGAGAGGGTTATGTAGTCTGTCAACCAAAAATATTTTTATTTATGTTATTTTTGTTCAAGAACGTCGACAGAACCATTGATTTAATTGCATTCACAAATATATAACCAAGATCACCAAACAAACTGGTAATCGTTGAAAATACTGGCAAGAGTCCAGTACGAAACTTTATCTTTGCATTTTGAATGTTGGGTAAAAGGATGAGTGATCAAGATGTAGTTCTGTTTTTATTTTTTTAAGTAATGTCAGATCAGATCTTAGAAATTGAGTCTATCCCAACTATACGGCTACTACAATACAAGAGTTTAGATAAGTATAATTTTCAAGTAATTTGTCACAAAGACATTATCTCTCATAATTTAGGCTAAGCGAGAAGCTCCAAAACCTACTTCATTCATCGTAAAGGATTTTCAATGTTTTATCTTTGCAACATGACCAGTCGGGTGAAGGTTTTCTTGAGACAAAGTTTATATTCTTTGTATAAATGGTTTATAGTTATGATTTGAAAAGTATCAAACATAAAAATTTTCTATTTTAATTATTTTAAAAAACAAGTTATTTCACAATGCCATTCCACAATAAACCCTGCTAGAAAAACCCGATAGGAATATACTAAAATCAATTGAAATTTAATCGATTTGTATAGCTTTAATACCATTTAATTGACTCCATTGAAAAAGTCGATAAAAAATGAATATTTTTTTATCTTTTTGAATCTCTATTTACTATTATGTAGATTTTTGACATTCATTTCAATAGAGTCTAATTGATTTCAAAAGTATTATTTTTCTAATTTTATTAAAGAATTTTTTGGTTGTTGATATGAATTGATTTTTATAGATTTAAATCAACATACAGTTCTGTCAGCTTTTATGGATATGAATTCTGACACATGCAATCATTTTCCGTAGATTTGAATACAAAAACGTACAAATGTTTATTTATTTAAATTCGCACAAATGTTTATTTATTTAAATTCGCACAAATGTCTATCGATTTGAATTAACATAAGTCATACCCGTGTCTTTAGATTTGAATTGATTTAAATACCGAGGTATGCTCTATTGATTTTAATACTAAAAAAATTAAATTTCCAGGATCGAATTCTATCTGTTTAAATATATTTGTATTTCTACCGATTTTTACAAGAATTATAATCGTACTTAGCTAATAGATTTCTACAAGGTTCAATACAAAGGAAAATGCTATTGCATTCAATATAAAAATGTCTCGAAATTTCTAATAAAGTTTTATCGATATAAATCGGTACAAATGTCTATCGATTTGAATTAGCATGAGTTATACGCGTGGCTTTAGATTTGAATTGATTTAAATACCGAGGTATGCTCTATTGATTTTAATACTAAAAAATTAAATTGCCATGATCAAATTCTATCTGTTTAAATATATTTGTATTTCTATTAATTTTTATAAGAATGAAAATCGTGCCTAACTAATAGATTTCGATAAGTTTCAATACAAATGAAAATTCTATTGTTTTCAATATAAAAATATCTCGAAATTTCCACATCCAGTTTTATCGATATAAATTGGTCCAAATGTCTATTAACTTTAATTTACACAAGTGATTCGCGTGGTTCTCAATTTGTATTTATTTTAATGTCGAGGAATGCCCTATTGATTTTAATGATAAAAAAGTTAAATCTCCAGGATCCGCAGTTCTATCTGTTAAAAAATATCTGCATTTTTATCGATTTTTATCGGAACGAAGATCGTGCCTAGTTTTATAGATTTGTATCAGTTTTAATACAAATGTAAAAATATCTCTCCATCATTTGCACATGAATTTCCACATTTTATTGATTTAAATAAGTCCAATTATCCATCGACTTGAATTTAAACAAGTCATGCCCATGTTTCGTGATTTGTATTGATTTTAATGTTGAGGTGTGCTTTATTGATTTTAATATTAAAATAGTTGAACCTCCGGGATCGAATTCTATATGTTTTAAGATATGTCTTTTCATCCATTTTGTTGAGAACGAATATTGAGCTTAGCTAATACATTTCTACAGGTTTTTATACAAATAAAATTTCTATTGAATTTAACGCAAAAATTATGCCGAAATCAACATATGAATTTTTATCCATTTTAATAGGTATGAATATCTATAGAATTTAATCAACACAATTCATACTGCCGCCAATATATTGATATCGATTTTAATGATTATTATATTTGAATGTTAAAGAGTTGTGCATCTATATAGATTTCTATTTGCTTTTGTAGCTATAAATTTCAATTGATTTCTAGAACGCCAAATCTCACGTTTGATATCTGTTTGTATTGATCTTAATGGTAATGTTGTTTTTTATTCAATGTAAAAAGTAATATATTAGAATAATCTTCTAATGCCTTGAATCGTTATGATTAGATATAATAATGTAAATATTTTTTAACAATATTTTTTATCAATTCTAGCAATTTCTTTTTCTTTGCATACTAAATATTTTAGATTTATTTTTTTTCTTTTGATTTATTTTTTGCATGTTCACTTATTTATATTTATATTAGTAAAGGCTGGTCCTCCGTTATTTAATTTTAATATCCCTTCTTAAAAAAGTGATGACCGGAAGAAGTGAATTAGCCTCTATAGATTTGATCTGTGATTGGCTCTTGGATGAAAGGCGCGAGAATTTAAAATTAAATATGCATTTTTATTTGATAATTAGGTATTATATTGGAATATTTATTGGAATGAAAATGATTAAAATGAAAAGTATTAAATAAATAATAATCAAATTAATGTTGGTTGCAGCTTAAAAAAAAATAACTAAATTGTTTTAATTATTTGTTAAAGGGATGGCCAGAAGTAGAAAAGTATTTCAAAACACAATACGATTAGTTATTGAATTGCACGGTAAAATTCAAAACAATAAGCAATTAATGTTTTAATCTTAGAAGAATTAATTATGTTAATATATTAGAATAAATTATGTCAATATTATGTTCAGATTTTATTCCTTATTTAATACTTCACGAAAAAAAAAAATATTCGAAGAAGCTTATAGTTTCTAGCCTCAAAATTTTAGTATTCGTTAAGAGTAAGTGTTTACTACAGTATTATATCAATTATTAAAGATGCATCAAAATTAAGCGCGAAAAAAGTCATTGTCCGCAATCTTAATAATTTCTAATCTATGGTTATTTTTTCTGTATAATTTTCTATTGCCATAAACTATAAATGTATAAGAAATCGGACAACGATTTTGTTCGCGCTTGAGACATGAGACAAGAGACAAGGCACATGAGACGCTATGTGGAAACTCCCGTAAGAAAAAAAGTACATAGAGCACGCGCAGCGCGCATGGTTTTACCTAGTATGGTAAAATGTTGAATAAATTAAAGTATGTATAGATTTTATAATATATGAATTGTTTTATTGTACTTCATAATCTTGGGGCAATTTACATAAATATCGACCATTCTTTACACTCACTAATATCACTTTACATGCAACATTATATATAGAAGTAGTAATAGCATTCTCTAAACTTTCATTCCTTATTTTTTTAATATGAGAAATGCCATTGAATGGTTCGTTATCAAATACATCAAATAGAGATAAGCAAAAATGGCATTTACCATGTATATTTAAGATTTTTAATATGTGCCCAAATTGCCCTGTTCGTAATTCAACTACGGTATCATCGGTTTTATTTGCTCGACTATATTCAACGCTGTGATAAACAACATCTTTAAAAATGCACTTTGGAAATACTAATGCTTCTTGCATTTCGCAAGTATTTTCTAGAACACCTCTTCCAACATATGTAACCTTTTCTTCGTTTTCTTTGTTAAAAATAGTCAAGCGTTTTTGCTCGAAGAATTTCTTGCAGTAGTTGGCAGTTTCCTCTGAACATGAAAAACATTGAGCATTTCCTGATTTAAAAATCATTGACGGCAAATGCTTTTTCGCTATTTGTCGATCCATACCATTTGGACCATTGATAAAAGTTTTAAAAATATATATAAAACTTTCAAATGGAAATGCGGAATTCATGGATAGCGGTCCATTTTTTCTGACAGACTCTACTGCATGCATTAAGACATGCCCATTAAACGTCATTTTCTCTTCTCCATACAGAACTTCATATTCCAATGAATTTCACCAAATCGACTTCGCATTCTCGCAATTCTTCATTCGAAATTTCAGGTTTTAGAAGTACGTGCGCGCACTTGACTACCAAAGTGTAACGTTCAAGAGCTGTTGTATCTAAAATACCTTCCAAGCATGGCAAACTAAAGATAAGTAGCCAGTTCTTTAATTCCGATGCCTTGGGCTTCATTTTTCCTTGAATAATACCAGCTCTTGGAAGTCTATGAACTTGATGACTCGGCGTAATCGATAAACATCTTTTTTCAATCCTTGCAATGCTTGCTTTCTTGATTTTGTACGGTGATGAACCACTTTTCCACTCATTCCATATTTGCCATGTAACACCTAAAAGCATGGAATGCATGTACTCATATGAAAATGACCAAACCATGTCAAAATTATGAAGATTTTTCAAACACGAAAAGCCTTTCACTCCTTGTACAATAGTGTTACTTTCCATTGCACTCTTAACATCGCATTCATGACTTTCATGCGTTCTATTCACACTTTGTTGCTCAAAAACATAACGTATTCCATTCACAGATTTAATGAATACATCTCGTTGATAACACCAACTGCATCCATTATAGCCATTAAATTGTACCCGATTTTGCAGTATAGGGCGACAGACAGAGTCAACAGCACAACTTGCAATGAAAAATTTGAATACAACTTTGACGCCTTTCTTAACTACATCAACGCCATTTAAATATAGATCATTGATTTGTTCAACAAACTTAGATATATACAAATTCATTAAAGCGCTCTTTGGTTCTGTTGATGTAATTAATAATCCTGCGAGGAGTAAAAATCGAAACCGAAATTTTGGTGATAATTCACTTACAGTTAGTTGTATAGGCCAAAATCCTCGTTTACCACTTCTTGTTAATGGCGCACCGTCAGTATTAAAATTTAATGTTAGTAAATGCTCTGATTCTTTACTACTATGAGCTTGTAAAAATTGTTTACATATTTCTCCATCGCGAACATCTCTGATTATATTCGTACTTTTTGTAGTGGTAACTCTTAAATTTTCTAATAAGTTATTATATATATCATCGTTTTTTAGTAACAATTGGATTTGATATCGTAAATTGATAGAGGTGAAATAATTTGCAGATGCACTATTTATGATATCTTGTTTTTCACACTTTTTGCAAATGACATTTTTCTTTTTTACTTTTTCTGTTGCTTTTACAGAATATGTTATTTCATTTGAATATTTAGAGCAAAAATAATGGTATATGACATTTTGAGCTTGTGAAGAACATTTTTCCATAAAATATTTTGACAAAGGCAAATTGTTAAATTCTGGACCAGCACAAAATTTTAATAAATTAACACAAGCTAATCGTGCTTCATCTGAAAGCTGAAAACGTAAAGAATATGCTGTACATAGCGTAATAACATCACGTACAGTCAATTTTGATGCTTCAAATATTACTTTATTAAATAAAGGGTATTCTTTATCATCATGTTCAAAACTATAACTTTCTCCATCACTACTACCATCATACGCGCTATTATCAGTACCATATTCTGTAGTTGTATTCATAGATTCAGGATAATTGTTACAATATATATCATCTCTACCTAATTGTTCGCCATAACTAAAAGAATCATTCATTTCACTATCGTTGCTCACTGCATCATTGTTCATTGTATAATCATCAATATGATGTTCATTATTCAAATTACAACCATCATGAGTATCCTTACACGGAGAGAAAATTTTCAGTAAAAATTACAAAAAGTTCGATAATTTTTACCGAACTTCACGGTACTACGGTAACAGACTGACATTTTTGTAAATTTTACAGAACAGTTCGGTAATTTTTCTAAGCACTTACTTTTTACTGAACCGTTCCGTAATTTTTACTCTTTTTTGAGTTATAAATTTTATAGAATATGGCGAATATGGTAATTAAAAAAAAATTATCTATTTATGGGAATAATTTATATTAATAGCACTTATCGCCATTTTAATAGTTGGGAACCCAGTGTTGCTTTCCTTGTGGTGTAAGATAAGATGTAAATATGCACGCCGCTTTTACATAGGAAATTTTTATATCTAAAGTCCTAAACATATCTAACTACTATACTACACATAACCTAAGTAATGCCTTACATTTCGCAATACGCAAACGCTTACATATGAACTTTAGAAACTCAGCGGACTTATATACTAACTGAGGAAAGTCGTGGTCACTTGCGAGTTTCAATATTCGCCATCTACCGGTTGTGTACGGTAATTCTCGCTGAAATTCAAGAACGCGCATGCGCACAACAGTCAACAGCGCCACCGCGCGTTACACCAACGGAAACTTTCAAACCTTCTCTTAAAAGTTACTGAACAGTTCGGTAATTTTTACTGAAAATTCTATAAAAAGTATAGAAAGTCAAGTAAATCCGCTCATTTTGGCAGTCTGTTACCACAGTACCGAAAAGTTCAGTAAAAATTGCGGAACTTTTTGTAATTTTTACTGAAATTTTTCTCTCCGTGTACTATTATCTTCAGTTAGATTAGATTCTTCTTGGTTTATAGATTTTGAGTTATTTGATGAAGACAAATTTTGTGTCCCATCGAAAGGTTCATTCAAAGATTCATTGTCAGAGTTGCGAACTGAGTCTGCACTAGCGATATCTCTATCAATAAAAAAATAACTAATTAAAACACAATATAAAATTGAATCATAAAGTCTTTCAGAGCTTCCTTCGCGAGGAGAAATCCGTTTATCTTTTAAGTCATTGCTCAAGTAATTGAAATTGATTAAAATTTATTAAAATCTACCTTGAATACATTTCAATTGCTTTTAGTAAATTTTCATCAATTTTAATCGAATTTAATTGTCAGTTCTTGGCAAGGTAGGTTCACGTAAATGATGATGAGTTACGTAGTCGTGCATCAGTAAGCGAGTCGATTAATTAAAAAAGTCTTAAACTAAAAAAGGAAGGGGATGCGATCTCGACGCACAAAAGAGAGTTCGCAGGCGTACGACAGTAAGCCAGTCGATTATTTGAAAAATTCTTAAACTTATTAAATAGCTAGGGGCCGCAAGGTCCATGCCAGAAAAAGAAGTTACGTAGACATGCAACTAGTAAGCGAGTTGATTTATTAAAAAATTCTTAAACTAAAATATCCGGGGATGCGAGCTCCACGCAAAAAAAGGAGTTACGCAGACGCGTAACAGTAAGCGAGTGGATTATTTAAAAAGGTCGAACTCAATTAGCCGGGGCATATGATACTGTCGAAAAAGGGTAATTGAAATTGATTAAAATTGATTAATTTGAAGTTAATCTTATTAACTTGAAGAAATTTCAATATCTTTTAATAAATTTTAATCAATTTTAATCGAATTCAATTGTAAATTTGGCACTGTAACTGTTTAAAATCGTCAAAATGCACGTAATCGTCATAATTTATACGTAATGACGAGTTTAAACAGTTACAATGCCAATTTAACAATTTTGCTTCGATTTCTGATTTTTAAAACTTATAATACTCCAATTGTATTTATACATAGATCCAGAGAACTGGAAATTGATCAATTGTTTTACATAATTATTTATCGCAGTTTTTAACGTTAAAAACTAACTTTTGTCAGGGACCTTACGGCCAATACAACCTTAAAAAGAAAAAAATAAGTCATGACTTAAGTATTACTTAAGCAGTTACATAATTTATTACTTAAGTTTTAGGCTTATTATTTAATTAATTACTTAACTAATTATGGGTTAAGTAATCTCTTAAGGTGGTCTTCTGCCTATACTGCTAAAAAATGTAGATTGAAAAGAATTGGAATAGATTAAAATTCAATCGCTTTTGAGACTAATTCTTGATACCAATTTTCAGAATTCAATTCGATTGCTTTCGATTAAAATTGATAGAAATCGATTCAAAACGATAAAACCAAATCACTGAAATTTAAATTTGAATCGTATTTAATCGATTTGTGTAAATTTTTATCGAAAGCAATGGAATTGAATTCTGAAAATTGGTATCAAGAATTAGTCTCAAAATCGATTGAATTTTAATCGATTCCAATTCTTTTCAATCTACGTTTTTAATTACTGGCTCCTAACGCCAAAATTACAGCCAAAAAAATTAATTAAAATATAATTACTATAAAACAAAGTATATGTATTGCTACTATAACTTATTTCTAAATTTACTACTATTATACTTACAAAACTACTACTATACAAAATCCCGGGAGGTCTACATAAACCCACTTTATGTAGAATTATGTTATTTTAGAAAAATAAACTATGGTGAGCAAGTTTTCTTTACAGCCACTCGATGGATTTTGACGAGACAAGTCGCAAATTACTTGGAAAACATGTACCCATATGGCACGAAGTTCTGTAATAAAAAGTTTCGTGAAGTATTTTTTTAATTGAAAAAACGATACAAATTCATAAAAATTCATAAAATTAAGAAAAAAAACAGTTTTTTCAATTAAAAGAATACTTACAAGGGGAGCACCAGGGATGCGGGTCCTGGATTTGTCTAAAACTGTAGGAGGTACTTCTTTATGACAAATAAAAAGACACGTGTCTCGGGGTTTTTCTGAATGGGCCTTTTGTTCCGAGGCCCAAGCTATGTTATCTATATTGGTCTAAAATGACCAATTTTTGATAAAAATTTGGTCTCTTCCCAGGTAGAACTGTTAAGCATAATATGGCCATAATATGCCGTATTTTATGACGGATGACCATTTTATGCCGCATATTATGCTCATAAATCCTGTCACCTGGCGACATAATTATGACCATAATTATGCTGAAGGGATAACGAGATTAGAGGGACTATAGTAAATAATTATGACCATAATTATGGGCATAATTATGCTGAAGGAGCAGGGGAGATATAGGGCTGCCCGTAAATGAAAATGTCCGAACGTTAGAAAGAGAAAGAAGATTGCGGGACGTATAGCTATCTCTCTTGTCACGCAAGCTGACGCTCACTTTCTGCGCGTATTGCGCACGCGCGAGTATAAGAGAGAGCTACGTCCCGCGATCTTCTCTCTCTATCTCTGCGACGGCCGGAGGCCTGACTTCACTTATTATACTCTATCTATAATACCTCTGTGACTGTGATACGAATAGCTGTAATATAACGAACTACCAGAGCGGATACTGTGTGTGTGTGTGTGTGTGTGTGTGTGTGTGTGTGTGCGCGTGCGTGCGTGCGTGCGTGTGTGTGTGTGTGTGTGTGTGTGTGTGTGTGTGTGTGTGTGTGTGTGTGTGTGTGTGTGTGTGTGTGTGTGTGTGTGTGTGTGTGTGTGTGTGTGTGTGTGTGTGTGTGTGTGTGTGTGTGTGTGTGTGTGTGTGTGTGTGTGTGTGTGTGTATAAGTGTGAGACACTGGGAGAAAACACAGCCCAGAAGGTTCAAAATTAAGGTTAGAATTGCCGAAGCGCTCGGTATAAACAGCCTGAGCGACGAGCGCGACGGAGGTCACGTGACCTTTGTATATGTTTGTCGATCGTTCAGCATCTCGTTCACCATAATTATGGTCATAATTATGACGAATTCCCCCGTATTAATTATGATTAATTGTCTAGTCAGAATTATGATTATCGGCCATTTCTTATGCTGAATATTCTTGCAGGGTTTCTTTGGTTATAGCTTTTTGAATATTTCTGTCATTTAAATGGGCTAGAGAGTTTATAAAAGAAGGCAAAAGAATCTTTAATTTAAGCTGTGTTTCATTAACAAATGTCGATTTTTATAAAAGTTATAGGCTATTAAAAATAGACTAAGAAGATAGCTTAAAATACTTTAAAATTGTTAAATAGCTTAAAATTGTTCATTTTAGACATAAAATAGCTTGGATCTCGGAACGAAAGGCCCATTCAGAAAAACCCCGTGACACGTGTCTTATTATTTGTGGTAAAGAAGTACCTCCTGCAGTTTTAGCCAAATCCAGGACCCGCATCCCTGGTGCTCCCCTTGTTAGTCACGACATTTAATTCCAGAGCTTCGTGCCATAGGTACACTGTTTTCCAAGTAATTTATTGTGACAGTTGTCTCGTCAAAGTCCATCGAGTGGCTGCAAAGAAAACTTGCTCACCAGTTTATTTTGCTAAAATGACATAATTCTGCATAAAGTGGATATTAGAAATAAGTTATATTACTAATACATATACTTTGTTTTATACTAGTAATTATATTTTAATTAAATTTTTCAGATAATTTTGGTCTCAGGAGCTATTATATTATAGGTAGAAGATCACCTTAAGCATCAACAACTTCCGCAATTGCTTAAATCGTAAACTCAAATGTTGAAGTTAATTCTTATAAGTAATTACTTAAGTAATTGCTTGAGCAATTGCTTGAACAACGACTTAAGATATAAACGGGCCCCCATATTGCACCGTTAATTCCCTCGCGAAGGGAGCTCTGAATATTATAAATTATTTTTCTATGATCTCAAGAAATGTAATAATCAACCATAACAAATATCTTTATCATTTACAATTTTTACTACGGCATAAAAATAAAAAAAAATTCAATAATTTATTTTATAGCCATGAGCCTATGTCAGTTTTGAAATAAAAAAGTGTTGATACCTTTTTAATTGATCTGATGATGCTTCTGTTACGTCCTGCCAAAAATATTTTTCTTTAAAATAATAAAAATTATTTTATTTCATTATTACATGCATCTCGTAAACCAATATCAGATTTCAGAGAAAAAAAAAAGAAAAAAATTTGGAATTCAAAATATTGTATAATTCCATAATTTTTCTTTTCCTTTATTACTCTGGATTTATTAATAAGAGATGAGAGATCTGATTCTCAATAGTTTTAAAATACAGAACAGCACTGTTACCTAAGTACTTTTGGATACCAATCTTTTCGAATTAGAAAAATTGGCATAGTACCTCTTTTCACAATTATTTTGATTTCAACAATATAGAAAAATATATTGGAGCTTGATACAGTTTCCTTTTTTTTCAGAATATAAAAAAAAATATAAGATCCAGTTTTGTAAATAAAACTTTGAATCTTGTTGTAACCTTTAGTATTGTATGTTTCCTTTTCAAAGTATAAAATTTCGACACTTTACTCTTAGTAGTAAGGCAATTATGTTGTAAAATTTTATCTGGCATTTAAAAAGTGAGACGCTCTTGTATCATTCATTTCAAACGCAATATTTAAGAAATGCTCACTATTTCCTCGCATCCAACAATCATCGGATTAGATCATTTTAGAATTTGTTCATCCTCAAAAATTTTCTTCGTTTAGGGTCATAAAAACTCAGGTCCAAAATTTTCGGCCGCATGAGAAATCCCAAACGCAAACATCTCGAAGTAAGGGTACAACGCTTCCTTCTTCGTCGCGGGTCGTTTTTTTTCCGTTTCCTTCCTCTTACGATAGCCTCAGTAAACACTAAAACATCTGCAAGCGGTAATTTTCCCGAACCCGAGTACGCGTCGGAATTTCTTAGCCACTCCAAAAACAATAAACTGGGGAAACCCTGTAATTACACACGACAGCGTCTGTTTCCGTCTCTCTCGCTTTCCAGCATTTTCTGCTACCCACGCTTATACTGGATTTTTCTCTTAACATGTTTATAAACAGTGGATGCAATTCTAATTCTTTTAGGTAAAAAAAAGCAATAGACAATATGTCCATTCTCATTTTTTTTATTTGAAATAAATCCGGATTTTAAAGAAGATATTCAAAGAAAATGCGAACCTTTATGAATTTGTTCTTCTTCCATTTTACAGTTATTCACGATTTATAAATCAGAACGCAGTGTTAGTAACACCCCTATTAGTATATTTAAATTAGTTTATAAAGTAAATTTTTTATAACGCATTTATTTTAATAAAACCACAAAATTCTCTTTCATTAATTTATAATATTTAAAGTACACGTTTATAGACAGTTAGTAACAAATACAGAGTAAACTAATTTTTCCTCTGTAACTCCAAGGTTAAACATATACCATTTACTTAGTATACCTCTTCCAATTAAATCCCTGAGGATTTATTAACTCAACAATTCAATAGATTTTAGTTATCTAAGACTAAACTAGGTTATTTCATACCTTTCTATTAAGCTCTTACGTTAGATAATTACCTTCAACATTTTCTATCCACATTAATATTTCTTGACTTTATTTTGTATGTTTATGCACAATATATAAAAACAAAATCTCTACAATTTCCAAATTCAATTAAGAATATTTTAAAGTTCAAATACCTTATGAAATCAAGTACTTTCTGTTCTCTTTCCTGAAAAGTTCATAAACTAATACATTTTAATATCTCACCTATTTCCACAATAGGTTATTCTATTATATATATTATTGTACGTTCTTCTGTATAAGTTTTAGCAGTCACTTTAATTCAATGCCCCAATAATATGAAATGAGTAATAGATTCCAATAAAAAAAAATATATATATATATATATATTATATTAGTCACATATTAGATTTATGTTGATTTAGATAGTTTATTTTTAAGTTTACATGTTAAGTCTAAATTTGTAGAAGTATAAGATATCTGATATAAGTGTTACGATATAAACAGATCTCATATCGTAACACTTCCTTTGACCTACTAACTTCTTGTTCTGTTACCTGCGTCAAAGAGAGTTTCTGATTGGATGACGTTCACAAGGCATCCGTCCGCCTTGCTATCACGAGGACCTCTCGTTCTCAGCTTATTCGTCGCACGCCCCCATAAGCGTGCGATATAGGGGATAGTTCAGTGGAGCGATTATGTCCAATAAAATTCCGGAGATTAGAAGGATTAGGGTATGATTGTAGGGTTACTCGAGTGAACAATAAAAATTAACAGACCTGTGAAATTATTTCAAGTTCTTATCCCTTTATTATAATTATTTATACAATCCAAAAATGACAAACTAAAACTAAACCCTAATTCCTCAAAGGAGTTCGGCAATTCCCGTCTTACGCCTATGTAAACGCGCCTTAAGGTTCAAGAAAACGCGGGAGCGCGGAGGGCCTACTTAACTAATGATTATATCCCGGGATCCTTCTTCTGAAATACTCTAAAGCCCCTTTGCAGAAATGATGACACGTTAACCCCCCTATTGGGGACACCGCAGTAGAGAATCACGAAGTGTGATGATACCCGTTATTACTTATTTGTGTAAGCGTGGATATATGAGAGCCTGTCTCGCGGCGTGAAGTATAAACTAGACTGTCTAAACGTTAACTACTATAATTTAGACCAAGCGCGACCCTAATACTATGTCCCTATGTGAACGCGCCTTGATGTCGGAGAGGCGGCGCAGCACCGTCGTATAGTCGTATATGTCGCGGGTGGCGCGCGACCTTCTATGTAGAGCTATAGTCGCAGGCAAAAGCAGCTGAACAGCCGTCTCGCTCCCCGCGGCAGCCGAACGACGACGCTGGACACCCGGGTGGCATGAGGAGGGTGTTGTCCGAGAGAACGGAAGGAGGTGGAAAAACGCGAGATATTCGATACCTGGTTGAGCGGATCTCTGCGGCGAAGATGTCTCCGATGTCAGTTAAGTGCCTCCTTTTTGATGGTTATTTATTAGTTTAAAATCCCAACAAGAAGGGCTGAGTACTCTGTGTGATGTTGTTTTTCCTTTGATTTCTTCTAGTTACAGCAGAGAGGAAACCTGAAGGTGCGGGTCAAGGCCAGAGGACTCCTTCCACCCAGTGTAATGCTTCAGTTGTAGTGTATTTGTATTTATGCACCTACATATGTGTATGCATAGTGAGCTATACTGCTGTGTTTATATATATATATATATATATATATATATATATATATATATATATATAATGTGAGTGTGTATATATGCATCTAGATCCTAATCCACTTGATGCTTCACTGCACTTTGTGTTTAAAACCTGTGTGGCTCCATCGGATCAGGCTGCGTTACTAGGATGTTCCCATGTGCTCCGCTGTCGTGCTACACTCACCAGTATCTGCGGAGGGGATGATGCTAGGTGTCGATTAAGGAAAGGCGAAGGGTTGACTGGAACTCCTTCGAGCTTCGACTCTCGTCGAATAATCTGAACTCATATAAGGCGAGGAAAGAGAAGGTACAAGGGGGAGCAGGACAGTTGAGGATGTCACCTGGCCTTCGTCCACCACTACAGGGAGCAAGACCGCAATTCCCTGCTTATTGCAGGAGTCAAAAAAAAGAAAAAAAAAGCTGGATATTAATTGTATGCGTACAAGCGGCTAACATCAGTTCACGGGTACATACGCACTTATGAGTACATGCATGGTATACCTCTCACTGATGGTATATGTATGTAATGACTATTTTAATATGCGACTTAGAGCTGAGGCTTATTTGACGTACATACAAGGTATTATATTGATAAGCGAGATATCGATATTTATGATGAACTTTATATATAATAATAAAAAGTAAAAGAAAAGTAAAAAAAAAGAAAAAAAAAGAAATCAATGCGCTTATGCCGGGTAGATTATCCTAAATCTTATTTGTTTACTTATTATCCTATTGATTCTAGGGGTGCAACTAGAGAAGAGGAAAAAAAAGGAGACGTAGAGAGGGTTCCGTCACAATCTCCCCAGCGACCTACTCGAAGGAGCTTCTACTACTAAAAAGGATCTGGTGGAGGTGCTTCCCCTGTCGAATAGCACTACCGAGTTCAATGAATCGCCTTTGGTATCTGGTACGAGCCCTGGAATGGAACAACTAACAGCCTTATATTATTTAACCAGCTGACGGATGAGACTAGGAACCAACAACTCTGATCTGAGGACTAGTTAGTTATTCTCACTTCAAGGACTCGGGATTCCTCAATAAAACCCCTTTTATTGCGGCAAGGGTAACACTCGCGGCCTACACACATACACAAATTTCTACCGCGCGCTAATTCACAACTTTGTTCGGAGAACTCTATACATTAAAGAAACAATAATATGATACGATTGGCAACTTACTTTGTATAAATGGTGAATCACTCTAGTGCTGTTTCTCTACTGTGGTTGCAAATTATTTGATTATTATTGTTGATAGTCCGAGTTCGATAGGATCTGCGTGCGATTTGTATTTGAGTGTAGTAATATTCGCAGTATTATAATGCGTTATAATATGATGGAATCATTGAAACAAAACTGATGATCCGGGTTTTTTTTGATAATGTAGAAACATGTGCGATAAAAAGAAAACTGTAAAAAAATAATTTTGGCCACTGCGACTCTTTCAACGTATATATAAAAACTGATTCTAGTAGACTTCGCTTAGTCTAAGCGTGAAGGCTGCTAATTTCTTACTGCCGAGTTGGCGTGGCATCGTCGAGCTGCGCGTCGCCTTCCCCCCTAATTGTGCTCGCTTTCTCTCTCGCACCCACGCACCATATGCCCCTTGACGACAATGTCGCACCTCTGTGCAACGCTTATCGCCGCTAAGGGGTGTCTTATTACTCGGCGCGTGTAGGAATGCGCTTTTCGGCTACGAGGGGAGAGTGCTGCGTGGACGCAACTTGTTGCAGCTTTGGGCGATAAGCTCTTAACTAGAATCGCGTATACAAATTTTAAAATTTTACTGCGGGGAAAATATACGTTCCAATGAAAATCATTGTATTCATTATAATTTTAACCAATTAAAGAAAAAAAGGTAAAGCCAAAAAGTTGTCACGTAACAATAAGTTATTTTATATTCAAACTTTTCTATTAATTGCATTAGAGTTTATACAAATTTAGTTACTTTTATACTTATATTTTAGTTCTAACTTATGCACTATCGAAAGCCGTCATATTTAGTTTTAAGTCTAATTTTACTAATTTTAAGACGTTTATATTTTCTATGTTAAACCATTTCGCTGATAATAACTGTCACCCTTTTATATACCAAAACAATATTCCTATTCGCGTATTTAATTGATCCTTAACGGTTGATATACAAAATAGGATATTAGATGTATTTCTAATTATCCTTTGTACGATTACGCTACTTAAAAACCTTCTTGTTTGAAAATAAAACTCTTGTACATAAATAAACTACTTCGAGTAATGTTTAATTTACAGATTAATTATAATTTATTATAATATTCATATTATAAATCCTTTCTTTAATTAACTTTTAATTCATTTCCACCTTTTTTGTTAATAAATCTTCATATTTTAACGTAAATTCTTTTTAATTAGTCATGGGACCGCCCAGTTCTTATATGTATTTAAAGTTTCATATTAAAAATTATTTATTATAAAAAAAACATTATGTCAAAGTGGGTTATTTATCTTGATGCTGAATGTAAGACAACAAAAATTCTCTTTTATTGCCTAACAATCAATTCATAGCGTTTATGCATAATGACGCCTCATTATCGAATCCCAGCGCCCGATTTTGAGTGAGGGCTGGTCCCAAAAATCTAAGCGACCAATAACATTCCTCTACGCTTAAGACAGGAGAAAGCGGCTGCGCCCCATCTCAAGCTTAGCTTACTTCGTCACCGCGTCCAACGAAAAACCTCAGTTCTATTTCAGACCCCGACTCGGGTGTTCAATCCTAGCCCCGCCGAGTGTGCGAACACTCGCGGGAGCGATCTTTATATTCTCAGTCACTCACCAGCAATTACCCTCCAACGAGGTCTTCAATACGCGTTCACTCACTCTCCAACAAGGTATTCAACACGCGCTCACACGCGCTCAACCACCCTCAAACCGACGAGGTCTCACTCATTCTCACAACCCTCAACCGAAGAGGTCCTTATACTTACTCAAGCATTTTTCGTTGCAAAATTTTACAAGGTGCGCGCCATTTAGTTTCCTCCAACCAAGATTTTGTATTTATAACCAAAGTTACCGTGCAATGGTAACCTATATTTTTCCGTTGAAATAAATTGATTGCATAAAACTAAAGATTCTCGTGGTTGTATTTATTTATTGATTTTAAAATCAGTTAAACAACCGACACCTTTCATAAAAATACGCAGCAGAGACAACGGACCATCAAAGCCGCTAAGGACCGAGGAAAAATAAAAGTAAGTGTAAAATTTTATTTGCAATCTTAACTTTTCTACTAGTTAGCCAGAACATTTCCCAAAATATTAACCCTATTTCATGTATTAATTCGTGTTGCCGTAAAGTTTTTCCCTAAAACAAAGTGTTTCTTTCTACCAACTATCCATCTTTTTAAAACCGACCCCCTAGATATCCTGAGGCTAAAAACTATATTAGGGAATCTATTCCGCAAGTCGCCAGTAACTTGGCCTTTCTTGTGGGTACATTCCCTGATCAAAACAAATCAAACATTTCACATTCGGGATGAACAAAAACAATGAGACAAGTATAACCAGAAACACCACTGGTTATCAAATTTTTAAACTTAATTTTTCAACCGCGTCGCGCCCTTTTTGCTGCCCATAACTTACCCTATCCTTCTAGTGCTAGTATCTAGCTCAATCCCGAGCTAGTAGGTTTTCATTAGCCTAGGCTCTAAACTGAGCAAAATAGTTTTTTTATAAAACTAACATGTTGGGTCTTCTTTGGTAGGCCCGACGTAACACTTCTTTCGAAATACTTAAAGATTCCCACTTTTTTCTAGTTTGGTTACATACATCAGATTCACGGTAATCTGCATCCAAAAATGTTTTGTAACGACGTCGTTTCTTAGTAGGTGGCTCTTGTACTTGATCATCTGTATCACTACTAGTATTAGAAGACGTACTACTTTTTGGTTTACTCATTCTTATGAATATATTACAGTTGTAAATAATAATAGTAAATCTGTAAATTCAAATTTTGTTTATAATTACAGCATATACATATTATAGCTGCTAATTTTATATTTTTATACTACAATTTTTTACTGTACGTACTTTAATATATTTTTCTCGTGTCCACTATTAATGTACAAATTGATCAGAAATTAATTCTGATAGATATTGTAAACATAATTATTATTGTGTATTATATAGGTAAGCTGCAACTTCAAATATCAGAAAAAAACTTTATATATAATATATATACATTATTCTTTTAAAATTGTCTATAATCAAATAATATAATATAGCATAATTATAATTGTGCGATTACAATTTAGCAAACTATATTTATGATCACGTTTAAATTATTATTATAATATTTACAAAGATCGAGTTCTATTATATATTAGAGAGGTTATATAGGTACATAAGAGTGCAGAATAATAGTATACCGACTCAGAGTTCTTTTTTTCGCAATTCTATTGGTACCTGTGCTTACACAACCACACGCGTACATGCTTGCATATGCCTAAAATAAACTACCAATATACCTATATATATATATCCTCCTTGGTGATCCTCTCCCCTTAATTTCTGCGCGGAAAAAAAGTAAGAGTGCGCGTTCGCATCAAAGCATTCCCATAATGGCCACCGATATGCACATTGCAAAATTGTACAACCACAAATACATAGATTTTATTGAGCAGTATTTTGCAGTATTTTGGCAAAAAATAATCATTTAAGTGGCGTGTGAATCTAAATAATTATTTACCACTAACATTTTTTTATTGTACGCGTGTGAATTATAATTGATTTTTTGGATAATATATTTATATTATAATATATTTATATTTATATATGCTAGTGCTACAGTTTACCCTCGATATATATACCACGCCGCGCGTGCTCAATTTGTTGATTAGAAATAGATTTTTAGAAAGAGAGATAATATGTTTGCATACATAAAATTTCTTGAAGGACCAAATATCGGCCATAAATTGAGAGTGCCAATTTAAAAAATAAATCATAAATTTAAGGATTTAAATTTTGATAAAAGGAAAAAATACTTTGTTCAAGATAAAGATGGAACTTACTACAAGGCAATGATAATGTTTTTAGAAAGTAAGTTTTTTACTATTATTTTTATTTTGTTTTTTTTTATGAAATATGTGTCAAACGTACAGTAAAATTTGTTTCAAGTAGAAACATTTTTGTAGGTTAATTTGATAACTTTTGACATGATTTTTTATATCTTTAATCGATGTTTGTGTGCATTTATAGATACTACAGCAGAAATTGATCTCAGAATAAAAAAAGGTAGGATAAAACTACCGCCACTCAATCAACTTGAAACTGCTACTGATATAAGTACCAGTGGAGATGAAAATAGTTCTGCGCTTTTACAATCTAAAAGTACACTGGATCCTGTTAAAAAATTAAAAGATGTAAGTATTTTTACAAAGCTATTATTTTACAGTTATTATTAATACTCTCATAAAACATTTTTTCTTATTTTAAAATATTTCTTTCATAGGATAAACGTATGAAAAAGTACGCAAGTACTCTAAATATAAAACTTGGTAATTTAAATTCTATTTTAAATGATAAATCTGCCAATAATGAGTTGGAAAACACTGACATGACAAAATCCAGGAAAAATAAAAATGAAACGAAAGATACTTCTGAACCTGGAAAGCAAAAGATTAATATTGATGTCGACCATGCAATTAGGAACCATCAAATAGATGGTAGTAGTGATCTTAATAGCATAGATAATGATAACAATGTTTACAGCGATCAATTGGATAGTCAAGTAAAAGTGACTCCAGCACTACATTTTAATAACGAAGAAAATGATAAAAATATGGACAACCATAAATTAGATAGTGAGTCAGTAAAAGTTACACCACGTGTAAGTATTTTAAGAATATTATGTCATTTTTTAGATTATATATAAACAATCCTGCTCACATGTATGCTATTTTCATCTTAGCATATATTTGTACATCAGATTTACTGATCCGAAGGGTATATATATGTACATATACACGACTGGATATAATTTTTTTTAATCACTTAAAAATACTTTGTTTTGAAACTTCTATCCTGAATCGATGTATATTATATATACATTATATGTCTAATGTATGATATTATGTGTGTGGGTGTGTGTATATATATATATATATATATATATATGTGTATCATATAGTGATCCTGGCGGAGGAGGAAGAAAGGATGAGAGAGATGCTAAAAAAATTCAAAGCATGGATCAGAAGCAAAGGACTCACGTTAAACGTAGGGAAAACAAAGACAATGATATTCAGGAAAGCAGGTGGGAGGAGGAAGAATATAAAATTTATGTGGGATGAAAAAGAATTGGAGATGGTGAAAGAATTTAATTACCTAGGATACGGCATGAAGGAAAATAACAGTGAGGAAGGTCACATAAGGATGGTCAAGGCAAAAGCAATGGGAGTACTAGGAAGGATATGGAGTATCGGCGAGAAGAAAATAAAGAATATGTGGAGATGGAGAATGAGACTGTTTCAGGCAATGATACAAGGGATAGTAATGTACGGAGCAGAAAATTGGGGATGGAAAAAGTATAAAGAAATAGAAGGAATTCAGCTAAAATACATAAAATGGGTATTAAGACTGAACAGAACGACACCAGGACACACAATAATGGAAGAGGTAGGGGCCAAGAGCATGGCATCAATAGCAGTAAAAAGAGCGATGAAATTAGAAGAAAAAACGGCAGGAAAGAAAGCAGAGGAACTAGAGAGAATATGCTGGGAAAACGCATGCAAGAAAGAAGAAATAAGATGGGAAAGAGGAGAAAGGAGAAAAACCAAGAAAGGGAAAAGAGAATGCCTGGAAAAAGTAGGTGTATTGGTTAAAGTTTGGAACAGTAAGGTGAGAGATGGACAGCAAGAATGGATGGAGGCGAAAAAAAAGATAGAGGAACAAGATAGAAGGGAAAACGAGAGGAGGAGGGAGGAGTCGAGATACGCGAAAGAATTAAAAGAAATAATAGGAAAGGAAGAAGGAATATACGAGAAAAAGGAGGTTAAGGAGTCAAAAATGGGTTAGAGGTCCTAGGAAGATTCAGGCTCGGGAATGAAATGAAAGCAAATGAATACTGGAGGAAGGAGGAGGAAAGGAAATGCAGACTATGCAGAGAAGGAGAAGAAACAATGAAACACGTGCTAAACGAATGCAGATATACTGGAAAGGCAGAAATAAACTGGAAAGAGCAGATAAAAGGTACAAAGAAAAATATATGCAGACTAAATGAGATATTATGGGTAAGAAAGAGAGAAGAAGGAAAATAGATGGAATGATGGAATGAGGTGAGGAGCCCCTAAGGAACAGTGGAAGGAGAATGTGAGGAAACCTTAAGGAAGAGTGGAACGTGGAAGGTGTGGTTACCTTAACGAGGTGACGGGCAGGATTTAAGAGGCAAACAGATAAAGATAGAAGCCAACAGAGGAAGGATAGATTTAGAAAAGCAGAAAGGAAATTCGAAGTGAGAAGAGAAATGTATAGAAGAGAGGAGAGTGATAAGATAGAAATGAAGAGGAAAATAAGAATGCTGGAGGCCAAACTGAGGGCAGAAAAGGAAAGAAGGGAGGAGATGGAGAGAAAATGGAATATATATAAAGAAGAGATGGAGGAAAGAGTGAGTACACTGAAGCGGAGAGGAGTTGAGAAAAGAAGGAGAGAGGAATGGGAGGAGGATAGAGAAGAAGGTGGACGGAGCTCAAAAAGAAGGATAAACAGTAGAAGACCATGGGCATCGGAAGAAAGAATGGAGATGATGAAAGAAAGGATGTTAATAGTTAAAAGAGGAAGAGGATGGGAAGTGGGAAGGACAATTGGAAATGTACTGGCGGAGATGGAAATAGAAGGTGATTGGAGTGAGGAAAGGTGCGGAGAAGGAGGAGACACAACGAAAGTATTGTTCGAGAAAAAAGAGGACAGAAATAGGGTATGGAAGAGGAAGGAAAGATTAAGAAAAGAAGAGAGTTTGATAGTTGACGAGTGGCTTTCGTTTGAGGAAAGGAGAGAAAGGAACAGAATGGTGGAGGATAAAAGAGAGATAGAAGAGTTGGCAAGGAGAAAAGGATTTAAGCTAGAGATGAAGGTGGAAAATAGGAAGATAAAAGTGGGAAAAGTATGGTATGAGAGAAGAGGTAAAAGCTACAAGAAAGTGAGAGGGGAAGAAAATGGAGAAGACCAGGAAGAGGAAGAGTCAGAGTAAGGGAACTAGAAAGAAGAAAGAAGAGATATACGCAAAAGAAATAAATTGAATGCAAATATAGATTTTCATTATTATATTATACATTAAGTGTAAAAAAGAAAAAAAAACAATGCGTTCAGACACACAAACACTCACACAGACATAAGCACACACAAACAGACATTTACAAATGTATATTATGGTCGAAAGACTAATAAAGGCTATTATTATTATTATTATTATTATTATATGTGTATCATCTTAAATTTTTAGACGGTATCAATGACAAATGTAAAAATGATTAGGACTGAAAAAGAATTTCAAAATAAAGTTGGTATTATGCAATCAGAACTTGATAAGCTAAAGAAAAAATATGATAGATTGGAAAAAGACCACAATAAACTTGAAAAAAAATATTCTGAAACTAAAAAGGAATTGAAAAGTATAAATGAAAATTATGAGACTTACCGCAAGCTGAACATTAATTTGCAAAACGTGTTAGTCGATAAAAACAAAGAAGAAAAAGGTAAGATGATTTTGTACAGAGAGAAAATTTAATTAAATTTAATTTAATTTAAAGTAAATTAAACTTTACATTAACGGGGCTATTAGACACCTTTTTTACCTTAAAAGAAAAGTGTTTTTTTTTTTTTGTTTACAAAAACATGGGCCAATCCATTACACTTTTAACTATTGTGAATCTTTTTTTAAATTCTTTATTGCTTCTATTAGCATGGCCTGCGAAGCACATAAACGAGACCGAGTGTACAATCTTCAATTTAACCTAGAACCCATGAGTCTGATCGTTTATATGCTTCATAGGCCATGCTAATAGCAGTAAAAAATAATTTAAAAAACAAAGTTTGACAATAGTTAAAAGTATTATGGATTTGCCCATATTCATTACTCTACAAATTTTTAAGAAAAACACTATTCAGATAAAAAACAACTTTAAGGTTTTGATATGTAATACTATCAAATCGATTCCGCATAATAGGCTTACTTTTTCTGAGGTTCATTCCTCTAATACTTGTTAAAAGAAGTATGTTTGGCATCGCTCCTTAGTAAAAATTTTTAATTTTCATAGTTTATTGTATTAGCCTAGAAAACTAAATTAATTTTTATTTATTTTGGAACATTTTAAAAACATGTACTAATTTCAATATTTTGTAACAAATTATATACTTTCCCTTTTCTTTGCGTTAGTTCAAAATCTTGTATTTATTTCGTTGTAACGGTAGTCTTCTTAACTTGAACTCACATGTCCATATGGTAGTTGCTATTATGCAGGAGGCACTGAAAACTAAATGAATAACCCTATCACCATCTGGATCTGAAGTTACAAGGTTTGCGTTATTTTTAAACATTGAATAATTTGTTTGACTAAATTATTCATTTAGCGACTGAACCTTGTATTTTTTCTATAAATTAATCCAAAATGATTTTAATTTACTCAGTTATAGTATAATATATAGTAAAAGATATAACAATTTCTGTCAAAAACGTTTTTATTTTTATTATTATTACCTACTTATTCGAAGACACTGAATACAATTTTCTCAAATGTTTTCCATTTACCGTTGAATTTCATCAAACCATTGTCGCTTAGGAAGTATATTTATATCTATGTATACTTCTTATGCTAGTTTATAAAATAATTTACACGGAGAGAAAGAAATCAGTAAAAATTACCAAACTGTCAAGTAACCCGGAGGCAGACCTAAAATCCCAAATTTTTTATCAAACTTTTTGGTACTTTTTACTAAAAGTTTTATAAATTTTACAAAAAGTTTAGGAAAAAATGCCAAAAAATTTGGGTTTTTAGGTCTGGCACCAGGTTACTTGACAGTTTGGTAATTTTTACTGATTTCTTTCTCTCCTTGTATAAATAAATATTCCTTAATTAGTCTTGATCAATGTTTTCTTGGATAACCTATATGATAAAAAATGTCAACGAGTCCCAATATTCTCATAGCTTATTATATAATATTAGCTGTGTAGTGTCGGTGTCAGGCATACCGTGTAGAACGACTCTTTTAGAGCGAGTCCACATAAGAGGCACAGGCCTGTGAGCCGTGGCATATAAGTAGTCCATTACGGTGAATCCACATTACGTGCCCGGAGCTATGCGCCGTGCGCTCCACCCAAAAGAAAGTGTTGTTCGACATTTGTGTAACTGTTATCTATGTTTGACATCTGCTCTGTTTAATAAAAGGCTACGTCTTTTCCGCTTTATCCTGTGGTAATTATATAAGTACGTATAGATGTCGAACAACACTTTCTTTTTGGTAGAGCGCAAAGCGCACGGCGCACAGCTCCGCGGGCACGTAATGTGGACTCACTGTATAGCTGTACCATTATGCTTATTACCCTCGCTTGTGCTCGGCTCGGGTGTTACCGCACGGTGCTATAATGAACTTATACTTATGCCACGGATAGGCGACGTGACAGCGGATTTATGTAAACGTCCGAATAAAATGTAAGAAATTGTATGAAAATGTAAGAAAATGTATAAAACTGAATAAAACCATTGGTTTTACAGACATTGTTTTTACAGTTTTATACACTTCATTAGATTTTCTTATATTTTTATACGTTTCCTTACAAATATGACTAATTTTTTCAAATTAGTCTGCAAAAATAAATTGTATAAAAACGTAAGGAAAGGTAAAAAAATATAAAAAAAATTAAGAAAACGTAAGGAAACGTAAGAAAATGTATAAAAATGTAGAATATTACATATTCTTACATTTATATACAGTTTTATACACTTTTAAACTGCTTTATATATTTTTATACGTTTTCTTACATTTTATTAAAATTTGTACATATATGAGAAAATTTTCTGGAAAAAATGTCCGAAAACTAATGGTTTTATACGGTTTTATATAGTTTCTTACAGTTTTGTACAATTTCTTACGATTTTCTACATTTTCGTACATTTCATTTTTTTTTACTCGGGGTGCTATAAAATATCGTACGACACTAGTGCCTTCAGTGGCCACTGCACAAGGTGAATTGTCACCCTCGCTGCGCTCGGGCGCTAAGACCCTGTCTTCAATAGGTGAATTATAAATTATGCATGATGCATGATGAAAAAAATTTTGTTGTCCTATATCTACTGAATTTGTAGTCAGTGGTTGAAGAAGAATACACCTTCTCTCTAAGCGGGTGTCATACATAACCACTGACTACAAATTCAGTAGATATCGGAAAATAAAATTTTTTTCATCATGCATAATGCATCATGCATAATTCATCATTCACCTATTGAAGACAGGACGTATAAGTTCAGGCACTAGTAGGCACTAGTATCGTAATATACTGTTATTTTACAGTTATAATAGTAATATATTAATACATTTTTATTCGTAATTTAGGTTTATTTATTTAATATAAGGCTAAATCTTTATTTTTTATGCATATATCTCTAAGAAGACACTTAATAATTTGTCTGCCTATTTAAAATTACAGATGTTACACTGAAAATTGGAGTAGCAATCTTGTTACAAATTACATAAACAAAGTACGAAAGTAAAAAGTACGATTTATATACAATTAAGTTTTTTTGGTTATTGCTTGAATCACTGCTTAGATATATTTACCTTGGATTTTTTTATAGACCTATTGATTTCCTACTATTAATACTGAAATCAAATTTAAAAGTTAAAGCGATGAATTTGTTTCTTAATGCTTTGAAAAAAATTGTTATTCAGCGATATATTATCTGGATCTTTTAGAAAAAAATATATTTTATATGATAAAATCTCGGAACGTTTGTGATTTTCATATGATGTATTCAATAACACTGAATTTCGCTTAAAATAGTTTTTAAACGGTCAGTCTATTTTAATAATCAAATAAAATTGAAACATCGACATCTTAATTTTTTTAAATCTATAAATACAATGATAATAAGTATTTGGTTTCAGTAAAATAGTTTGTGAAAGCGCGATTTATCCTTGTCAAAGAAGGGCAATTGAAATTAATTAAAATTTATTAAAATCTAATCAACTTGAATAAATTTCAATATTTTTTAGAAAATTTTAATTCATTTTAATCGAATTCAGTTGTTAGTTCTTGGCAAGGTTCAGTTTGGTTTGAACATTGTTATAATTAGACATAATCCATGAATTAAATGATTACATCTTGACAATGGAAAATTATTTAATGCTATTTTATTACTGTATGCATGGTGTTTTATTTTTAGAATGCTACTTCTCACATTGAATATAATTGGAATTTTCTTCTTTATTGTGAATCCATTTTAGTTTCATTTGAGTGATAATAGTAAATGCATGTTCGGATTTCAATTAATTAACATAGTCGATGGATTATATATCATTTAGCCCATAAGCTTTAAGGCGTCTTACACATAGTGGCTAATTCTGAGGCCAAAATCATCTATAAAAAAAAAAGGAAAATTGTAGTTTAAACAATATACAATTTTATATATATATATACTGTATATTAGTATCTACAGCCCAGAGTTCCCTATGGCAAGTGACTAAAGAAATAATAAACCCTGGGGTTATAGACTCTAGGTCGGGCCGCATAATCCCCTATATTTAGAGATATTATGAAGCCCGGGCCGCATAATCAAAATCGGGCTCGATAAACCCCTATATATAAAAAACGGACTTTATAAACCCCTTTCGAGAAATGTATTATATATATATATATATATATATAGACATGCTTATCGGGGTTTATGAGGCCCAACACTGTATATTAGTACCTACAGCTCAGAGTTCCCTATAGCAAGTGACTAAAGAAATAATGGACCCTGGGGTTATAGACTCTAGGTCGGGCCGCATAAACCCCTATATTTAGGAATATTATGAAGCCCGGGCCGCATAATCAAAATCGGGCTCGATAAACCCCTATATATAAAAAAACGGGCTTTATAAACCCCTTTAGATATATATATATATAATATATATATATATATATATATATGGGTCGTTCCTGTACTTTTTTTAAAAAGTGTGCGCGGGGGGGTCGTCGATTTTGTCGACGATTTTTTTTATGAAAATACATATAAAAAAAATAGCTTGTGCAAAATTTCAGCCCCTTATCTCATTCCTAATTCCTGCTGGAATTTTTTTAAACCCTGATTTTGACCTGTTTTTAGCTAGTTTTCAAAAAATTCTAAAAGGCTGAAATTTTAACAAAATGAGGTCGGTGAGTTCTCATTTTTTTTGTCATTCTTCAAATTTTAAGAAAAAAAATACACTGATATGAAATGATGATTTAGGTTTTATTGGCGATCTGTGATATGGCCATTGCATTTCATCATTTTTAGATCATCTTTAAACCTCTATATCTCGTAACTGGTTCCACATTTTTGAGCTCACTAGGTCTCATTTTTTTTGTCTCAACGAGACCTTTAATTTCTTTTTTTGAGAACCTAAATTGATTGAATAGACTTCAAGATACAGCCTTTTGAAGTTGACGTTTTTATCAAAAATCGCGAAAATCAACCGTGTTCATGGTCACAGTGTCAACCGAATTTTAATTAAAAATCATTAACAAAAGTATTTTTCATTAGAATATGATGTTATCTAACTATACTCTTTTCCTATCATAGGAAAAAGTCTAAAAATAATTTTTTGTCGAGCATTATAATATCTAATTTTTCGATACCTAAAATAATCAAAAATGGCTCTCCTGACATGAATTCTACCATCTTATAATTATTTTTGACACGTATACGTAACATAGATACAAAGGTGGTTCCTAGACCTTTAAAATCCGTAGTCGCTGATTTTTCTAGGACCACTAGAAAGTTATAGCCGTTTTTATAAAAAAATATTTTTCAAGTGGTAAAATTAGAGCTTGTGAAATATAGGAAAAGTTTTATTTACAAGATCAACCATGAGGTTGGCATAATTATCCTAAAAAAAGTGCTGAGGCTGCATATTTTGAAGATCTTAGGCCGTGTCTACACTATGCGAGAAGCACGTGCGATCAGCCCAAGCGATGCAAGCAAGCAATGCGTGTTGGGCAAAATATTTAAAATACTTAAAATGATAAATAATATCATTTCACTACGATATTATTGACGATATTATTTATCGCTAAATATAGATCTACTAACTGATCTACTACGATTGTTCGGGATTGAAGTATCCAAAGTGCCCGCTAGATGGCAAGCGTCCGATGCGCTCCCACTATGAAAAACATCACCCAGCGGGCTTAAATAGAGTCCTGCGGCGCCTAGTCGCTACGTGCTTTATGCACATTCCTTTTACCTTACCACTTTCCGTTTTACCTATACAATGCCTGTTTACTCGTACGCATAAGCGTTCATACCTTTTTCTGCAATCAACTTTCACTTTCGAGTAGAGTTGGTTGCATAGACTCTTGAAGTCTAATTTTTCCGTTTATTTCTTCTCGCTGACAAATCCTAATAATATAAACTCACGTTTACGTTCAATCGTATACAACGATACTATTTATCATTTTAAGTATTTCAATTACTTTGTGCAAAACGTATGGCTTGTCGCATGCGCGCACCGGTTGCGCTTCTCGCATACCTAGTATAGACATGGTCTTCAATGCAGGTTTTCTATAGTTTTACGTACGTTATACGTATAAGCTCAGGTTAAATGAAACATACATAGATAGTTTCATTTAACCTGTGTTGACGTAAGTTAATAGATGACAGACATCCATTTTTCTGTGCGAGACACCCGTGAACCCGTCATCCGTTACACGACACACGGCACGGAATGTCCTTAAACAATGAGTACAAGTTACAATAAAAAATTAAATGAATATTTCTAAGTAGAATTGTGAAGGTAGTTGAGCAGAACTATTACCAAATATATCAGTATTGGTTCGGTTGAGTTTTATAAATTGTACAATTGTGTTTTGTAAGTGTTATCTTCTCAGGAATTGAAAGAAAATGATGTGCTATATTATATAAATGTCATTTAGAGCATTACACAAGAAATAAATCTCTTAATCTAATTAGTAATCTTAGTAATGAATTAAAGCTGTATTTATCATTTAGGATTAAAAATTTTGATATTAATGTAGAAAATAAATTTATTTGCGACCATCATCTTCATAAATATGATACTCGATATACAAGTAGACAAAGGAAATGTTGCAATTGTTTTAATAATCATTCAAAATCCATTGAGAATAATTTAGTAATGATTAGTGCTGATAAATGTGATAAATTTCGTAACATTTGTAATATAAATTTAGATCCAGGTAATAAGTACTGTAAAAACTGTGAGTTCAGAATTACATCAATAATAACAAAAAATGCAGAAAAAGATGAAAACACTGGGAATGATGGTTTAAACGTAAATAATAATGAGCAGCTTTCTTCAAGTAGCCAAGTGTGTACATCAGAAAGTTCAGAAGATATATTATTGAGCCAAGGATTTCAACGTTTAAATAAAATGCTCGATGGATTTGATGAACCTCCTCTTAAACGAGAGAAACTTAGTGATTATCGCTTGGAAAATAAAACATACAGTGTTTTAGAATCAATGAATACGAAATTTTGTACAACAGTTAATAAAACATTGAATCTTAATTTGCCAACTCAATGCAATCTTAAACAGCTACAAGAGGATAGTATGTCATTTCACGGAATGATTGGAAACATAATTAAGTGTTATAATGAAGAAACTAATTTTGGTAAAAAAATATCGTTATTGACATTACTTCCAAATCATTGGAAATTTGAACAAGCAAAACATTATTTCCAATGTTCACGTTATATGTTTAATAAAGCAAAAGAACTTAAAATTACTGTAGGTAAGTTAAAAAATGGGTTGTAATAAATTCTTAATATCTTGATTATAGACATAGTGTAAACATATAGAATCGATAATCCTTTATACATTAGGTTACATATATTATATTACACTTGAGAATTATTAATAGAAAATTTTAGTTTAATTTCTTAAAATCTATGTAATTTTTGTTCAAGCAACTATAATGATAAAGGGTACCCCTATAAAATATTTAATTTAAAATCCTCATAATTATTTATTTATATTACTCATGTATTATTACTTAAGTAGTATTATTTATGTATTACTTACGTATTGCTTACGTATTGCTTAAGTATTGTTTACGGATTAAGTAAAATAATACATGAATTGTAATTTAAACATTTAAATGAAATCCGATTTAATTAAAAAGAATCTATATTTGAGAAATCTCAATGTTCTCTCTGTTTACAAGCTGTAATCTCATATTTTTTTTTTAATTTTTTAACATTGAGGAATGGGAGAAAAAAATAATTTCCAAAAAATGCGATTTTTAGGCCTTACTGGTATAAGGAGGGGAGATAGGTCCCCGGAAAAATCGTAGAAAAATCTTTTTTTAGTATACTTCTATGAAATCACTGTCATTTTTCGCTTTCATTAATAGTGGCATTTTGCCTATCTTAACATGGGGTACCCTTCGTTATTCATTATTAGATAAAAAATAATAAAGTAATTATTGGATTTTAAAAGAACTATTAAAATTAATATAAAAAAAAAAAAATAAAAAAAATAAATTAATTCTAAACTATTTCTTTTCTTCCAATATAACAAGTCATAGTAATTAAAATAGAATAAACATTGAGCTAAATTTTATCGTCTTGATAATCGTTAAATTAAAAAAAATAATATTGTTATTATGATTTTATTTTGTGATTAAGTATACACTATTTGAAATTAATTTCAAAATATATTTTTCCAGGTGTCTTAGGAACTATTAAGCGTAAAGTGTACAGCATTCATTCTAATGAAGTTAGAGAATCTGTAACTCAGTATTATAGAGATGAAAACAATAGTAGAATATGTAGCGGCATTAAAGATTGCATCAGTGTTAAAAATCCTATTACTAATATCACAGAGAAGTTACAAAAAAGACTGTTGATGTATGATTTGAAGGATCTATACAACAATTGGGTGGAAAAAGAATATGAACAGCATTTTAAAGATCAGCGCAAACCAGGTTTCAGTATATTTGCTTCTTTAAGGCCAAAAGAATGTATTAGTGCTGGAGCACCTGGTACACATATAATTTGTGTATGTCCTATACACCAAAATGTCAAATTAAAATTGTCTGCCATCAACAAAAATTTAGCCTACCGAGTAATTTTAAATGATTGTGTTTGTTCAACAGATTGGAGCGATTGTATGCTACATCTTTGTGAAAACTGTCCTGGTAAAGCAGAAATTCTGAAAATATTGGAGTCAAGCTCATGCGAAGATGTTTCAGAGATTGAATATCATAATTGGGTAAATAATGCTGAATCACAATCTAATAATAGAGTCAGTCTTATTATGGTAAAAGAACCTACAAGAAATTTTATTATAAATTTAGCCAATGACTTATGGGAGTTAACAAAGCATCATTATGTGACTGAAATGCAAAAATGTTAGTTAAAACATTGCAAAACAATTATTACTCCAGATACATGTATTATACTTCAAGATTTTGCTGAAAATTTCTTATTTGTTTGTCAAGACTCGATCCAAGCATTTTATTTTAATAATACACAAGCAACTGTACACCCGTTTGTAGTGTATTATAAAGAAGACAATAACGACAAAGTACAAACCTTATCTGTATGTGTTATTAGTGATTGTTTAAAACATGATGCTTGTGCAGTTAACACTTTTCAAGGGCAACTCATTGCACTTCTAAAACGAGATTTTCCGTTTATTGAGAATGTACATTATATGCCAGATGGAGCACCTACCCAATACAAAAACAAGTAAGAGTACTTTTATTGTAGTATATTAATACGTATTATATGAACAAAATAGATACCTTTAGATTTTTGTTCATTAAATGACCTGAAAAAATTTAATTTTAATTATTAAGAATATGTCAAAGTAATATTCTGAAAGTATATTTAATTTGTGTGAAAAACTATTTTGAGACCCAGAACATCAAAATCCATAAAGATCCTGGACCTGCACGTTACACCCGAGTTAAAATTTTACATTATGTAGAAAACAGCTTTAAAGATAAAATTACTAAAACAGTTCTTTATTTTTTCTGTATATCAAATTTTAAAAAAGCAACAAATTCTACGATGCAAGTTCAAATAATTTGTATTATTATGTACACAATATTAAACAGATTTATTTTATTTTTTATAATTTTTACCTTCAAGATAGTATTTATTTACTGTAGGAACAATTTCATTAATATCTGCCATCATGAGGAGGATTTTGGCTTAAAAGATAAGTCGCACAACTTTTTTTCTACTAGCCATGGGAAAAGTCCGTGTGATGGATGTGGAGCAGTGGTTAAATGAACAGTACGCAGGGCATCCTTACAAAGAACATCAGAAAAACCAATTTTAAATCCAAAAGACATGTATGATTACGTTAGTGAAAATATTGATGGAATAAGGTAAAAATAATATAATTTAGATTTTTTGACTATATTATTTGATTATGTATTTGAATAATAAATCATTATGTGTTATAAAAATATAGAATATTTGGTTTTTAGATCTATTTGGGTGAGTCAAGAAACAATTGAGAAAATGCGTAAAGTACTAGAATGCCGTTTTATATTGACCCGAACTATACAGAATACAAGAAAATATCACTGCTTTATACCCATTGATGATTCAACATTAAAAGCAAAACTTACTTCGTTTGATAATGATTATAAAATAGTTAAAATAAAATGAATATTACAAAAAAAATTTTACTTAAATTCTTATTTTCAACTTTAATTATCTATAAAGTCTGCATAGGTAATTTAATCAACCTAAAGCCATTACTATCGCTTGCTCGCGTCGCATGCGTGCATGGCTTGCTCGCATCGCTTGGGCTGATCGCACGTGCTTCTCGCATAGTGTAGACACGGCCTAAGATCTTCAAAATATGCAGCCTCAGCACTTTTTTTAAGACAATTATGCCAAACTTATGGTTGATCTTGTAAATAAAACTTTTCCTATATTTCACAAGCTCTAATTTTACCACTTGAAAAATATTTTTTTATAAAAACGGCTATAATTTTGGCTCTAGTGATCCTAGAAAAATCAGCGACTACGGATTTTAAAGGTCTAGGAACCATCTTTGTAGCTATGTTACGTATACGTGTCAAAAATAATTATAAGATGGTAGAATTCATGTCAGTAGAGAGCCATTTTTGATTATTATAGGTATCGAAAAATTAGATATTATAATGCTCGACAAAAAATTATTTTTTGACTTTTTCCTATGATAGGAAAAGAGTAAGTTAGATAACATCATATTCTAATGAAAAATACTTTTGTTAATGATTTTTAATTAAAATTCGGTTGACACTGTGACCATGAACACGGTTGATTTTCGCGATTTTTGATAAAAACGTCAACTTCAAAAGGCTGTATCTTGAAGTCTATTCAATCAATTTAGGTCCTCAAAAAAAGAAATTAAAGGTCTCGTTGAGACAAAAAAAATGAGACCTAGTGAGCTCAAAAATGTGGAACCAGTTACGAGATATAGAGGTTTAAAGATGATCTAAAAATGATGAAATGCCATGGCCATATCACAGATCGCCAATAAAACCTAAATCATCATTTCATATCAGTGTATTTTTTTTCTTAAAATTTGAGGAAAGACAAAAAAAATGAGACCTCACCGACCTCATTTTGTTAAAATTTCAGCCTTTTAGAATTTTTTGAAAACTGGCTAAAAACAGGTCAAAATCAGGGTTTAAAAAAATTCCAGCAGGAATTAGGAATGAGATAAGGGGCTGAAATTTTGCACAAGCTATTTTTTTTATATGTACTTTCATACAAAAAATCGTCGACAAAATCGACGACCCCCCCGCGCACACTTTTCAAAAAAAGTACAGGAACGACCCATATCTATAAAAATATTAATTTTTTTTTGGTCGATAGTTGTCTATATCTCTCTTTATATTATTTTAATCTTCTTCTCATTCATTATTTAAAATTAATATATTGTTACTAAATTATCTTAAAAATTTCTATTAAAAATCATTTTTTGATCTTAAAACTCTCAATAAGAATATAAATAAAAAAGATAGTTTGATACTACAGGTGAATATTAGAAGTCTAAATCAAAATTATACGAAATTGTATATTCTTATTAAGAGCTTGAAGATCAATTATATATAATTGTATATAATTGTATGAAACATGGAATTTACCCAATCCTCAATTTTTTGCAATACAGGGATATAAATTGTATTACAATAACGGTAACTTAAATCAAAATGATGGTGCCGTTGTATATATAAAAGATTGTGTATCAGAAATTATTGAAATAATCGAAATTGGTAGATTCAAAGTATTAAACTCACGAATAAGTCTAAATAACAACAGTAATCTTGAAATTTCCGCATTATATCGATGTCATGATTTACCGCGCCTTGTATTTCGAATGTAAAATCATTTATCAATAGCAAAAGAAATATAAAAAGCCACCTGATTATTGGTGATTTATAATAATATCGATATTATGAAAAAAGATGAATATAGCTTAGAATTATTAGACAATATGACGGAAAAGGGTTTCTTTCCGGGTTTTATACATACAGCTAGGCCAAATGATAGTGGCGGAAACGGTACATGCATTGACAACATGTACATAAAAGCTACATGTATAGACACTAAAACTTTTAAACTCTCGACTCCTTTTACTGATCATTACCTACTTTTCTTGAAACTGAATAAGTCACCAAAATTGAAAGAAGAAAATATCCAGTATCACTTATAGTGATAAAAATTACTATAAACTTTCAAGTATAGCTATTACAAAAAATTGGAATGTTATAGAGGCAATGCATGATCCCAATGAAGCTACCGCATTTTTGATAACTGAAATACAAGACTGCTTAGAAAAGTCTAAAGAAGCGCTTAAAACAAAAAATAACAAGAGATATCCAAGGAAGGATTGGATATCTAAAGCAATCATGATCTCGTGTGAAAAGAAAGAAAGACTATATATTATAATGCGCATGAACCAAATAATAATCTAATAAAATTAGAATATAAGAATTACACAAAGAGGCTAGACAAAGTTATTAATGAGGCAAAAATAAAACATGAAAGAAATTTAATTAAGAACAATATCAATAATGCCAAGCAACTTTGGAAATACATAGACAAAAAGATGGGAACCAACTTGAAAAAGAATAACACAATAAATAAGATAATTTTAAATAACGATTGCACAATAGAGGATCAGACGCAAATTGCCAATCATATGAATTCGTACTTCTGTAGAATTGGAAAAGATCTAAGTAACACCATTGTAAAATCCCATGGTAAGCAATTACAATTACCAGCAATGAACATGAATACAATTTACATTAAACCGACTAATAGCGAGGAAATTCTTCAAATAATTGATAACATGAAAATGAAAAATGGTGGGGTAGATAACATTACTACCAAAACACTAAAAATACTATCATCAAATTGTTAATGCACTAATACATATCTTTAATCTTTGTATTGAAAAATCAACATGGCCTCAAGCGCTTAAAACAGCTGAGGTAGCTCCAATGAGTCCTTAGGGCTATCCTTGACCTTTCTCCTCGGTCGTCCTTGCCCTTTAAGGTACTCGACCTTAGAGGTGTCCTTGACCTTGTCGACGGTCTTCCTTGCCCTCGTAATGAGGTCTTCGTTTCTTCTTCCAACAATTCTTTGGAGCTTTTACTTCGACTGCTATGGTAATACGAACTGTCATTGGTTATGCCAATTCCTCTTCTCTGACATAGCAGCCTTGTTCGTATTCTTCGTCTTCTAAATATCATCATCGCTCTTTTCTTCGTCATCACTGCTAAGCACTCTTCGTTACTCGTTCCTTGCTTAGCAGTGACTTTCCATCATCTGGTATCATCTTGTTTCTTCGTCGTCCTCTTTATCAATTATTGCGACGTATTCTCTCTCTTTCTGGTGCCGCACATCACATCACCAAGGTTTCAACTTGCCTTGGTGAGCCCCCCCCCCCTCCCAGGCTCTACCGTGGCTTTTAAGCAGCGGTTAAGTCCTGCTTACCAACGGCACCTGGGAAGAGGACTGTACCTTTCATGAAGGTTGCCCCTAAATTTTCTATTTTCACATCTAGGGCTTGTACTTCTTCTTCTGGTACAAATTCTTCCGCGTTTTGTACCAGTTATCTTGCGTGCTCGCTTGTCGTTTTCTTTCCATGCGCATTGGTGATTCAGAGCGTGCTTGTGTGTGCGATTTCTAAAGAAATGGGATCGTTCCCTAAGGCGCACCTTCTTTATATGAATAAATAAATATTAAAATATATAAATAATTTATAATATTGGCTTTGTCTACATAACCTACACGCTCTGAATTGCACCTCGAGTCGCAGACGGTTTGATACCAGTTGCTCGATTTCAAAACGCACTGGCTGGTTTTTCTCTAAAATGGCCAGTAATTGGTACTTCGATCCCGATTTAACACCAATTACTGGTTTGTTACTGTCTTCCGCTTTATTATATTTTTCACAAAAAAAAAAATTATGCGATTACAATTTTATATTTTACACAAAAAAATATAAAACACGAGAAAAAAAATTTTTCTACCAGTCACTTCACCGCGGGTTCGAATCTACCCCTCAGTTCGATTCTTGTTCACCGGTTCAATTCTTTTGCGGGTATCGCATCTACTAGCCTTCACTAGGCTAGCAACTGGTATCGATTGAACGCTCGTCGCAAATTTTGTCGAGTGCTCAATCCCGTGATGCTTCTCTTCACAATTTCTTAACATCACAAAAACAATAAAAATCTCGCTCGCAAACTAATTTCGCCTAGGCATACCGTATCTAACTATTTGTCACGATGTTCTATAAAAAAAATAGCTACTTTGTAGCCTACAGCAATTTATCTTGATTTTTCTCAAAAATCTTCGAACTTCTACCCCCAGAGGGTTTGCTGTAGGTTGGTTGTTGTACTTTAGTCACTTCCTTACTAAAAATCTAAAAAAAATCTGAAAAACGCAAAAAGAAATTTTTGGGATTTGAACTTTGCTCCTTCGAAGTCAAAATTTCGCGATATTCCCAACCACACACACGTTTAGGGCGCCAGTTGTCACGGGGTGGATTTTCGGGCTAAGGCACGTTTCACCTCCGTACCTTAGCGGTTCAATTCCATATCTCTTGGTTCAACTCCCAGAGATGTAATAGCCAGATTAGGTAACAGACGCTACAACGTCGTGCAATGTTAATCTAATCTGGTTACTTACCGTGCAACACGCAAGTCGAAGACTCGCGCTTTATTTCTCACCAGTGACTCGAATTCCTCTCCTGCTCACTGGTTCGTGTGCAGGCTGCTCAGATGAAACGAAACGTATCCTCTTACGTAACGACCGTGGAGGCGGCGGGGAGCGGGGAATGACTAAGGTCGCGAAATAATAACTCGAGCAGTTAAAGTTAATAATAAAAGACTATTGTTTATTAAGTAAAAGATGATGAAGTTAAATGATGATTAAAAGTCTGTATAATAAAATGATTACGTTAAAACATGGTTAGATTCTACCTAACGGTGCGCCAGCACATATAATCAGACGTCAGCTGTCTTGGAGGCTGACGTCATGCTCGCGGTAATATACGCCGCGCACGCGCGGTATCATACGCCGCGCGTACATAGTATTCTACGTCACGCAGTCATTGTCGAATACGTGAGTGATGAGAGCGGTCGCGCTCGCTGCGCGACACACACACACTTAACCTAGCGCGAGAGAGATCAGGCTACTACGCTGTGTCGTCTGCGGACTTCTTACGCGCATTTGCCAGTTACGAACTGCCGGCAAGCCAAACCTTGCCGGTGACCTTCTACAAAATAAGTCGCGGACCTGTGCCTTCTGCGCTCGCTCTCTCCGCACAATAACGCCTAATCGAAGCTGCTGTCCAGCTGCGACGAACCTGGACGAGCGGTTACACGTAATTACTCGCGGCGTGGATGATACGTGCACGCTTACCGTTATTTTAGGTTACATTGATACGGTGTAGCCTAGGTTCCTCGCGGACATCCTCGCTGCTCATCTGGCTTCGTACTATCAACTCTCGTGACACTCTCTGCTGCTCTTATGCCAGGCGAACAGGCTTACTGCATGAGGATGTTGCTGGTTTGAGAGTGCGACAGATGATCCTAGCCGTAGCACTATCTCTGAGTTCTTCTCGTGTTTCCGTTGAAAGTACAGAATAATACGTCCCTCGAATAATGATATTAGCCTCAGAATGCATCACGCCTGCATTCCTGAGGTTGAAACAGTGAAACACTTCACTACTTATCGCGGGAAACGCGATCTCTCCGTGAATTCACTTCCGCGCGCGTTTCTGTCCGAACGATAACAACAACATTGATGCCGGACGCGTCTGTCCCGGTACCTTCGTCATGCTCTCGATACAGCTCCAATACTGCATCGAGGCGCCATCTAACGTTCGTTACTACGAACATATATATTGCCGATTTATTATCGACGTCGGTACGGCAGGCCGTGACTGTATATATATATATATATATATATATATATCTATATATATATATATATATATATATATATATATATATATATATATATATATATATATATATATATATATATATATATATATATATATATATATATATATATATATATATATATATATATATATATATATATATATATATATATATATATATATATATATATATATAACCGGATGTGTCGTAAGAGCTGCAACTGCAAACCGGATGCCGGAAGAAAAAGACTAAAATTCTATAAAAGGAAAACGAACATAAAATAATTTAGTTGTCTATATCTTTTGAACGAGATAATCTTTTTAAATAAAATCTTTTAATTTGAGTAGAGCTATAAAATGGCTTTCGATTAAGAGTAATATGTTTATAGTTAAAACTAACGCAATACGTAATATAGGCGCATTAAATTTCTCGCATACCCATTTGAATGTATACGTAGCACGGGTCGCTCCTTCAGGCTTTTTCTATACTTGCCTTCGGAGCGCTCCCGCGCTCCTTGATTTAAAAAAATTGACGTTTTTATCAATAACTTATGACAGAATATAGCTATCGACTTTTTTTTTAAATGTAGAGAATTTTATCCTGCATAAAGTACATTAATAATATTAGTTCTAAATATTTAAAAATACGAAAATAAAAATTTTCAAAATTTGAAAATGGCTATAAAAAAAAGAAAATCGAAATTGACAAAAATAGACTATTGATCCTAACTATGAAAGCAATATGCAAAAATAATGATACTTCTCTGGTTAAAAACGGTCGAGTAGATCATGAGATATCCGCGTATACGACGCACACGCACACGCACACGCACATGCACGCACGCACGTACGCACACACCCGCACGCACGCACGCACGCATACACACACATACACACACACACTCACGCGCATACGCACAAGTCACGACACGCACACGCGCAGGCAGCAAAACTCTTTGCTTCCTCCTTGAGGAAGCTTTGTGATAGTAATTTTTTGAGTTATTGTAAAAACATGTTATAATTGTTTTTCGAGGTGTTAGGAATCAAAATATATGATTTTTGAAAAATGTCTGTATGGATGTGTGTGTGTGGGTGTGCGGGTGTGCGTGTGCGCGCATGCATGTGCGTCTGCCTGTGTGTGTGTGTGTGTGTGTGTGTACGCCTGGATCTCAGCTTCTACTCGATCGATTTTGACCAGACAGGTCTCATTTGGCACGACCGCTACTCGGGAGAGCCTTATAATTTCACCAGAGCGAAAATTGTAAGAATTCAAATACTGAAAAATTAATGTGTAAAAACCATGTTCCACTCAGAGCGAGTGCGTTTTAAGTGTTTTCTGAGATGTATGTATGTCTGTTACGTCCGTATGTACTCAAGTTTCTCGATTATCTCAATGAATTTTCGACCGATTTCATCGGGATTGCGGGAAAATACTCCTCTAATTATACCTAAGTGCTGGTTCTATATTGAGATAGATCGATGAAAAATTTTTCAAATGCGAGCACAAAGAAATATCTCAAAAAATCGATTTTTAAGCCTAATGTCTAGAAAAATTAATTTTAAGCTAATATGTACAGGTCTATCTGCTAAAACTAATTAAAATACAGCTTTTTTATGTTGAACACTTTTTGGTACGAGCAATATTTGCCAAGATAACTGCGAAAAACAGCCAAAATTGGTAAAAAATGAATGATTTTCGGCTATAACTTCTCAGGATTTGATTTTACACAAAAATGTTAAATACAAAAGTTGTAGATACTATTGAAACAACTTTTTCCCATTTAACATTTATTTGTAAAATCAACTCCTGACGAGCTAGACTTATAAAAACGATTTTAAACGCCAAAATACACATAAAATGAACGATTTTCGGCTATAACTTGTCAGAATTTGATTTTTCACAAAAATATTTAATATAAAAGTTGTAGATAATATTGAAGTAAAACTTTTTCCTATTTAACATTTTTGTGTAAAACCAATTCCTGACGAATTAGACTTATAAAAACGATTTTAAACGCCTAAATATACATAAAATGGACGATTTTCGGCTACAACTTGACAAGATTTAGACTAGGTCCGGAAAGTGTGTACGACCGTGAGCCGAGGTACCTATAAGCGTAGCCGTTACGACTGCTGCAGTATAAGTATTCATGCACGCAGGTCGCAGGGCTAAGCCAGATTGCCGTTGCCGAATGCATCAGTATTGAGCATTCTCCTTCTGTTTTTCTCCTTTTCGCCGTATTAGTGTATATATATGCATATGTGCGCAAGTATTTTTTGTAATTGAGATTGTATAGGTATATGTAGTTAGGAACACCCGTGAGCAGCTAGTTTTTTATTATTATTATATATTTAATTTGTTTTTTTATTATAAATATCGGAAGTGTTGCAATTTTCGCTTTTATAAAAATACAAGTTTCTTCTGAGTATTGCGGTCGTGCCTATTATGTAAAAACGAAGTTTTTACATAGGGAGGGGGCGCGCGACGAGCGAAGCGAGGAGCAGGTGTGTGTGGGGGCGGGGGGGGGATGGCGTGCCGAAGGCACGCTGGGGGGCGCAGCCCCCCTAGTTTCTTTTGTTTTTTTGTGTGATGACGGGTCAAAAATTCGTTTTTTGATTCGCCGAAGCGTTTTTGTTTTATTTCGAATTTTCGATTTTCTCAAAATTGATTTTTGCTTTTTTTTAATGACAAATTCGAGATATAATCGAATGGATAGCATTTGAAAGAGCATTCAAATACCTATATTATCTAAAAAAAAATTTCTCTAGCTATCATGGTTCTTTTGTTATTAACAAAACATGTTTTTGTTACTTAAAAGCTTATACCTTTACTCCTAAACTGAACGGTCAATTTATAGGTTTACTCCTAAACTAAACGGACAATTCTCTTGAGAAAAATCACGATAATACAGAATATAAATGGTTGTAATCTGTAACAATTTGAATTCATTTTGTCGACTAGTTTTTGAGAAAAAAATTGAAATGTGAAAAAAATGAGTTTTGTATGTTCAACGATTACGGGAGTAAAATTGACTTAATCGCTTTGAAATTCCTTGTGTAGGTAGATTTTTTATAGCTCTCGGTCGAGTTCTTTGGGCAAAATGATTAGTCCAGAAGTTTCAGAAATATTTGAGGTTAACATTTTTTTAACCTTTTTTTTAATCGTAATTTCTCGAGACGGCTTCATGTATCAATTCCAAATTTATAGACAATTTTGTAAGTGATATAGATAATATGTGTGCGAATTTTCATCAAGATTGTACGATTTCTTTTTGAGATATTTGATCTTGAAAATTTTCGTATTTTACAAAGTTATTTTCTTTGTTGCACGATAACTAGAGAAAACAAAAATAGGTTTAATCATGTTGAAATTTTGTGGAGATGTAGAATCTATATATTACCGTATAAGTCCTTTAGATAAAAGAATTGTCTTATTATTTTTAGAGATATTTAAAGTTAAAATTCTTTTACGGTTTTTTTCAAAATCGTAATTTCTCAATGACGACTTCATGTATCAGCTTGAAATTTATAGACTAATTTGTATGCAATATAGCCAATACTTGTGTAAAATTTCATCCAGATTATATGGTTATTTTTTGAGATGTTTGATATTTATAATTTTAGTATTTTTGAAAATGACTTTTTTTGTTGTCGCACAATATAACTACATTAAAATTGTTTTAATTTCTTTGAAATTTGGTGGAGATGTAGAGTTTGTATATTATTTATTAGAAAAGTTCTTAGGGTAAAAAAATTCGTTTATGAATTTCAGAGATATTTGAGATTAACCCAATAATGCGCAAAACGCTAAATTTGGACATGAAACTTCGAGCCCACTGTGCTGTTAGAAAAACAAATCCATTTTTGTTCAAAATCCTATATAAGGAGTCTTCGGGGATGCTCTTTCAGAATCTGGCACTTATTTTGTAAACAAAAATCAAAATCATTATTTTTTTTGCATTTAAAAAAAAAAAAGACATGAATTTTTAACGTTTTTTTTTTTTTAAATTAATTTTTACTAACGTTGCTGCATTCAAATAAGCAAATTATTACTAGAAATCGCGTCCTCGATGTTTGAGGTTTTCAAAACCCTGGTTGAGAACTTTTTTCCTCCTTAGTTTTTCCAAAATGGCGGTTTTTGTGAAACAGCATAACCTTAAACTTCATGATTTTTTTTCTTAACAGCTTTGAACCTTACAAAAAAAGTTTATAGAACAAAAAATGTTTAGAATCGTCCAAAAAACATGTGTGAATTTTTTCAAAATTTTTGAGCCATTTTAGAATTTTTCAAAAATAGGCCATTTAAAAAAATTTGAAATTCACTCAAAAACTTCTGGAAAAATTTGTAAATATTCTTTAGATGATCCCGAGCACTTTTTGTTCTATAACTTTTTTTCGTAAAGCTGATGCTTTTCAATAAAAAAATTATCAAAGCATTTATTACGTAATGGATAAAAAGTTACAATAGTTTGAAGACAGGGCATAATCGTCATTTCATTACTGCAAATTATACAACGTTGTATGCTTCAATTAAAAATACCCAAAATAGAAAACAACATTCTAAAAAGAAAAAAAGTTAAAAAATAATAAAAAAATAATAAAAAAAAAAAATTAAAAAAAAAACAAAAAAAAAACAAAAAAAAAACGATTCTCTGTTATCGTCTACCTCCTCGTGGTGAGAACTGGGCAACGCTGTATCATATTATATACGTATAGTGGCAAAGTGACGATTATACTGTTATCAAACCGAAAAATACTTTAATAATTTTTTTATTGAAAAGCATTAACTTTACGAAAAAAAGTTATAGAACAAAAAGTGCTCAGAATGATCTAAAGAATATTTATAAATTTTTGAAAAATTCTAAAACGGCTAAAAAATTTTTGAAAAAATGCGCACATGTTTTTTGGATGGTTCTAAACATTTTTTGTTCTATAACTTTTTTTCGTAAGGTTCAAAGCTGTCAAGAAAAAAAATCATGAAGTTTAAGGTCATGCTGTTTCACAAAAACCGCCATTTTGGAAAAACTAAGGGGGGAAAAAAAGTTCTCCACCAGGGTTTTGAAAACCTCAGACATCGAGGACGCGATTTCTGGCAATAATTTGCTTATTTGAATGCAGCAACGTCAGTAAAAATTGATTTAAAAAAAAAAAAAACGTTAAAAATTCGTGACTTTTTTTTTTTTAAATGCAAAAAAAATAATGATTTTGATTTTTTTTACTATATGAGTGCCAGATTCTGAAAGAGCATCCCCGAAAACCCCTTATATAGGATTTTGAACAAAAATGGATTTGAATTTTTAATCGGACTTCAACGAGCAAATCTCTTATGCGTTAGTCGAATGTCTATTTTCAAATCGAGAAAGGTAGCTTTTGTTTAAGCTTCCTCCTCTCTCGATAAGAATTTTTTGACAAACGGCGACACACATAAGAGAAAATTTTTTTTTTGTTTATTTTTTTAAAATGATAACTATTAATTTCGGAATAAAATATAATATCGGGGAGTTTCGTCCTTGTCGTACTTGGTGGACTCGTCAGGAAGACCCAAGTAGACATATCTTCGACTCCAAAATAATGAAATTACTGTGAATTCTTATAGTGTGTAAGTTGTAATTTTATATGTGGATTTGAAAAATTGGTTGCCATCTAGTGTTAGAAGGTTGGAACTAAGATTATAACAAGGAAAGGCATTTTAGTGTCCGAATGCCATTTGATTCTAAATATGTTGTAAGCGCTCGTGGTGCTATCTTAATAGTTTTGAATTTTTAATCGGACTTCAACGAGCAAATCTCTTATGCGTTAGTCGAATGTCTATTCTCAAATCGAGAAAGGTAGCTTTTGTTTAAGCTTCCTCCTCTGTCGATAAGAATTTTTTGACAAACGGCGACAGACATAAGAGAAAATTTTTTTTTTTTTTTATTTTTTTAAAATGATAACTATTAATTTCGGAATAAAATATAATATCGGGGAGTTTCGTCCTTGTCGTACTTGGTGGACTCGTCAGGAAGACCCAAGTAGACATATCTTCGACTCCAAAATAATGAAATTACTGTGAATTCTTATAGTGTGTAAGTTATAATTTTATATGTGGATTTGAAAAATTGGTTGCCACCTAGTGTTAGAAGGTTGGAACTAAGATTATAACAAGGAAAGGCATTTTAGTGTCCGAATGCCATTTGATTCTAAATATGTTGTAAGCGCTCGTGGTGCTATCTTAATAGTTTTGAATTTTTAATCGGACTCCAACGAGCAAATCTCTTATGCGTTAGTCGAATATCTATTCTCAAATCGAGAAAGGTAGCTTTTGTTTAAGCTTCCTCCTCTCTCGATAAGAATTTTTTGACAAACGGCGACACATAAGAGAAAATTTTTTATTTATTTTTTTTTTTTTATTTTTTTTAAAATGAATAACTATTAATTTCGGAATAAAATATAATATCGGGAAGTTTCGTCCTTGTTGTACTTGGTGGACTCGTCAGGAAGATCCAAGTAGACATATCTTTGACTCCAAAATAATGAAATTACTGTGAATTCTTATAGTGTGTAAGTTGTAATTTTATATGTGGATTTGAAAAATTGGTTGCCATCTAGTGTTAGAAGGTTGGAACTAAGATTATAACAAGGAAAGGCATTTTAGTGTCCGAATGCCATTTGATTCTAAATATGTTGTAAGCGCTCGTGGTGCTATCTTAATAGTTTTGAATTTTTAATCGGACTTCAACGAGCAAATCTCTTATGCGTTAGTCGAATGTCTATTCTCAAATCGAGAAAGGTAGCTTTTGTTTAAGCTTTCTTCTCTCTCGATAAGAATTTTTTGACAAACGGCGACACACATAAGAGGAAATTTATTTTTTTTTATTTTTTTAAAATGATAACTATTAATTTCGGAATAAAATATAATATCGGGGAGTTTCGTCCTTGTCGTACTTGGTGGACTCGTCAGGAAGACCCAAGTAGACATATCTTCGACTCCAAAATAATGAAATTACTGTGAATTCTTATAGTGTGTAAGTTGTAATTTTATATGTGGATTTGAAAAATTGGTTGCCATCTAGTGTTAGAAGGTTGGAACTAAGATTATAACAAGGAAAGGCATTTTAGTGTCCGAATGCCATTTGATTCTACATATATGTTGTAAGCGCTCGTGGTGCTATCTTAATAGTTTGGAATTTTTAATCGGACTTCAACGAGCAAATCTCTTATGCGTTAGTCGAATGTCTATTCTCAAATCGAGTCCACCAAGTACGACAAGGACGAAACTCCCCGATATTATATTTTATTCCGAAATTAATAGTTATTCATTTTAAAAAAATAAAAAAAAAAAAAAATATTTCTCTTATGTTTGTCGCCGTTTGTCAAAAAATTCTTATCGAGAGAGGAGGAAGCTTAAACAAAAGCTACCTTTCTCGATTTCAGAATAGACATTCGACTAACGCATAAGAGATTTGCTCGTTGAAGTCCGATTAAAAATTCAAAACTATTAAGATAGCACCACGAGTGCTTACAACATATTTAAAAATGGATTTGTTTTTCTAACAGCACAGTGGGCTCGAAGTTTCATGTCCAAATTTAGCGTTTTGCGCATTAATGGGTTAAAACTATTTTAGCCCTCTTTTAAAATCGTAATTATTCGGGAATGCATTTATGTACACTAGAAAATGGAAATGACATGCACTATGCGCTATGCTCCGATGCGCGCGTGTTGTATACCTGCTTTTGTTTTGTAATAACCATTTATTATTTTAAGGTTAGGACCTTTTTCTTACATCGGAAATTCCAAAAAGAACACACAAATACGGATAGGCATACTACTAGAGACAAGTACCCTATGTGTGAAGTTTCACAAAGAAAATATAATTTGAAGTAAATGTTATTTAGGAATTTTTAAAGAATTTGACGATAATATTACAATCGATTATTTTATTTATTTTTCACACATAATTTAAAAAAAAATCGTACCTATTATTTTATTCATATTTTATACATAATTTAAAAATTAATAATTTTTAATCTTCATAAATGAATTTAGTTATAATTATGTCATTGTTACGATAAATTGTTGCAAAAATTATAAATTTTGTTATTAAAAATTCATTAATGTGATATTATATCAGCACTATTTTTCAATTCTGGGTTCCCGTTTTTCTCCTTCGATTTTAAACTTTTTGAAAAAAACTCTTTGACACGTTTTAAGTTTCATAGAGAACTACAACGTATCAAAGTGTTTTTTCCTTAAAATTAAACATTGAATGAGAAAAACGGGAACCTAATTTTGAGTAATAGCGTGGGTATCGCATCACATTAAAGGAATAATCAAATTAAGTTTGAGGAAGCCACGGGCCAAGGAATTGGCAGCGGTTTTTTTTACTATCACAAAGCTTCCTTTAGGAGGCAGCAAAATAGCCATTGTTTGTGAAATTTTATTTTTCCATAACTTTTATGACGTTATTATTCATCTATGAACAAATATTTAATTATAAATGTATCTTATTCATATTTCTATAATTTATATGTTAAATACTATTTTTTTTTAGGATTCAATATTTTATTGGTTTCCAAATAAATATGGCAGAATTAGCTACATTGCTTCACCAGGAAATTCCTGAAGGACGAAATAATCTTTCAGACAGTCACACAAACTTAGAAAGAGTTGCAGAATATTGCGAAGCTAACTATTTTCAAGCTGAAAATAAACGAATTGCTTTGGAAGAAACTAAGAACTATACTACTCAATCTCTTGCTAGTGTTGCATATCAAATAAACACATTAGCCTATAATTTTCTGCAGTTACTCGATTTACAAGCATCTCAATTATCGGAAATGGAAAGTCAAATGAATCACATCTCACAAACTGTTATGATTCATAAAGAGAAAGTTGCAAGGAGAGAAATTGGTGTTCTTACAGCTAATAAGATGACTTCTAGGCAGTATAAAATTATTGCTCCTGCTAATCCGGAAAAACCTATTAAGTACGTAAGAAAAATTATAGATTATACTATTTTTGATGATATAGGACATGGCATACGAGGAATAGGTACCCCTAGAGCAAAACAACGAGGAGGAAGTCAAAGTAGTGTGCAGAGTTTGGGCGCGTCTTCTACTGGTTCTGGATTAGCTTCGGCTATTGTAGGACCTGCTCCAACAACAAAACCTCCGACTCCTCCACAGGCGGGGAGAACAGGTGAGAATAATTTTGCAAACTTTCTCAAACCGATTATCAGAATTTTTCGATGGCGATATTCTAATTTTACTATAATTTTATTATTTAGAAATGATCTTAATAAATCCGAACACCACCTGCAAATAAATGTACTCTTCAAACGCCCCCAACTCTCATTTACCCAAGGAGAGCCCTATTGTATATATCCTCATCCGGACAAACGAAGGTTGTAATTTTTCTAGGTACTAACTAATAAATAATTTACTTGTTAATAACACAATTATTTTTTAATCAAACTTAATTTAATTTGCAAATTAAATCCAATGAACAATTAAAAATGGATATTGTCAACCAACAGTTCATTGTAAAGTGACGAAACTAGTGTGAATAGTTTGCAATTTTATTGCCGATCATAGCGACGTATTTTATAACAGGATGATTTTTTATTTAAAATAATAAACGATAAACTGGAGAGTAGTGGTTAATCTGGGGATGCGCCCCTCATTCAAACAATTGCCCTTTTTCGTTCCAGATACCTGAAAAAATGACAAAAGAAACAGCATAGCTTATTCTGGATATCTTTTTTAGTCGTCTTCAACGTATGGGCGGAGTTTTGTATGTATGCATTACGATTTCTGAGAAAAATATATTAGTTTCTAACTTAACGATTACTACGAATTTCGTAACTTTAAATATACCAGCATAATCGGCAATAAAATTCGGCAAATGATTCGCATTAGTTTCATCACTACAATGAACTGTCGTTTGGCAATATCCATTTGTCTTTGTTCTCGCGACATTAGGACTTTCATTTTTTCGTAAAAAAAAAATAGCGCATTTTTGTTATACGATTTTCTTGTACTTAGTCTGGTATTTCCGCGAGCTCGAAAAGTCGAGGTTCTTCTGTTTTTCACACAGTCTCCCTTCTCTTCGTTAACGAAAGAACCGATGGAATTTAAGAATACCCTAAATATCAGATTATGCATACGTCACCATAAAAAATGTTCCTTCGGTCTCTACTTCATTTTTTCCCTTTATAACTTACTGCTCTTTAATCAGTTTACTATTTTTTATAACTGAGCGCGTGAAACTCTACGTTAAATGCCTGTTCAGCGTGCGTAAAGTATCCGGATTTCTTTCACGAGTGCGTAAAGTGAGTACTCTACGCACTGAGTGCGTGAAGAACTCACATTACGCACTACTTCACGCACCGAGTGCGCAAACCCTTTACGCACTAGTGAAAAAAGGGAGTACTTTACGCACGCTAAACAGGTATCTAAAGTCGAGTTTTACGCACTTAGTTACAAAAATTTATTATCATTCAGTACAGATGGAAAGATCAGCCGTGTTTGGGAATTCAATAATTTGAATTCCCGCGGTTACACTCAGCTCGGCACGACTCACGGCGCTGCCACGGCGCGGCAGCACCTCGCGGCCTCCCGGCGGAACAGCCGGGACGCTACACTGATTAACAAGGTATATTCGCGCTATTTCGGTCTCTCTCGCGCTCTCACATGTAAATGTGAGAGGAATTAGTTTGATTCGCGAAGTGAATCATCAAGACCAAGAAGAAGGAAGTGGATCAAGGCCTCGCTCTCTTTTTCATCAGCCGTGCCACGAGGAGCATCTCTCCGCTGCGCACCTGCAAAATCTCATCGGTTGTTCTCAAGTTTTTCACTGGCTCAACTCAACACTGGATCAACTCAAACAGGCTCTACTCAATCTCTCACTGAAAACTCACATCACTCCTCACTCACGCAATACTCAAGGTGCAACGACGATTAGAAAAATCGGCTCTATTGCAAGGTAAAAACTCTCACCATACTAGAGGTTATGTTGCCAACCACGTGTTGGCACCGGCGGCAAGTGTAACAGTGAACATGTGTGAATTAGCAAAACTCAAGGCAGCAATTCAATTACAATTGTTTGCCATTCCTCATTTTTGACAGCTTCATTGTGCGTGAGCCCAGGAGGGAATTTAAGGAAAAACTCAAGGAACTCTCAACGGACAATCTCATTACTCTCGAAGACATACTCAAATATCACAGGTTAGTTGTCTCTAGTGAGAGACTACTACTCCATTATTGACAGCACTCATATTTTGGAATTGCTGACACACTACTCACCTACAACTTATTCAAATAAATGTAATTTAAATTCCCTTTGTAATTTATGTTAATTATTGAACAGATTTTGAATTTATTAGTCGACGTTGAAATGTATTTATGAACCAAATTTGTAATTTATTTAAGAAGTGACTTTTGTGAATATAATTTCTACGTTCAATTTACTTCTGTGTGTGAATTAAATTTATTTTAACACCCACAGCATGTTTACTCACATATAATTATGGCTTACTCAAACAATTTGGTCCTTCGAGCCGGATTTACATGCTGTGGTGTGACTCGAGCCAGTGAATAAACACTCATTATGGAAATTTATCATAGATTATCATCATGGCACACTCAAACCAGGATGACCTCAAGGAGTTGGAGCAAGCAGGCGCTGTCGCTGCTAAAAGGGAGGATGTCATCGAGAAGGAGAAGGAGGATGATGCGACTCCAGCCACCTCAGCTGCAACGAAGGGGGCAGTGAAGCGGACTGGCAGCCGCCCACTCACCATGCCTGGACTCACTGTGGTTGACACTCACATAAGGACTCGCTCAAAATCTCCAGAGTCAATTCCGGCTTCTTTTCTCTGCAAAGTGAACTCCCAGTACCTGCGGCTTGACTCACTGGAACGGATCATTGCTTACATCAGGATTAGGAAGGAAACTGCCACTCTTCCAGTGATAACGGCTTGGAAGCAGGATGCTGAGGAGCTCTACACTTTATACAAAAAGGATCATGCGTTCATAGAGACAAGTTGCCCAGCAGCCTTCGCAGACAACGACTACTTCAAGGCAGACTTTCACAAGTCGATCCATGAATCGTACCATACAATTGTGTTCGAGGTTAGCAATTTGGAGGAAGACTGGAAGTCCAAGCATCGTGTCACTCAACCAAGCATCGGAGAAACTCAACACACTCATTTAAGCAAGCTGCCAGAAATAAAGCTGCCCACATTCAGCGGAGCATATACTGAGTGGCCCTCATATAAGGAAATGTTCTCTGGATTAATTCTGAATCGGCCTGGACTCAAAAATTATGAGAAGCTACAGCACCTGCGCAGCTCTCTCAGCGGAACACCATTCACACTCATACAAGGATTTTCACTCAGCGATGAGTCTCTAACACCTGCATGGACTACATTAGTGACAAGGTTTGAAAATAAACGGGTGCTATTAAATGAGCAGCTTGATCATTTATCTGAATTGACTGCTGTTACATCAAAAAACCCGGCCACACCCAACACATTGATCTCGGAGATCTCAAAAATTCGGAAATCACTCAACATGTTGGTACCGCAAGAGCAGCTAGGAGACTGCATATTTGCTCATCGCCTGTCAAGGCTAATTGACAGGTCAACTCGAGAAGCATGGGAGACTTCTCGAATTTCCAACACTGAGCTGCCAACATTTGAGGAATTTGAGTCCTTCCTGATCGTGCGGGTGCGTGCGTTGGAAATCGCAGCAGACTCACCAACATCCACTCAAAAGCCGGCTAACACTAAAACCTCAAAGACATCAAGTAGTCTTCACGTCACTAGTCCAACTCAACCACGGCAAGACTCACATAAGGTGACACACTCACATCGGATTGCTCAACATCCATGCACGTATTGTGGTAACTCGCATTTTATTGTGGCTTGTCACAAGTTCAAACTGCTGACTGAACAACAACGGAGAAAATTTGTAATGGAGAAGCCGCTGTGCTATAACTGCACTCAGCCAAGAACTGCAAGTCACAATATAAGTGCAGGCATTGTAACGGAAATCACCACACCATGATTCATGTGCCACGAGATCCAAATGGCAAAACTCAAACCATCTCTTCAAGCGGTTCAACTCAAGTTTAGGACAACGGTGCAATCATCTTACATCATGGTCAAACTCAACATGATTACTCAACTCCTCAACTCACTTTACTTGCAACTGCATTGGCATGGTACGACTCACCGGTGACATCTCATAAATTAAGAATACTCATTGACTCAGGCTCGGAACTCTCATTCATCTCTAAGGATTCTGTGGATTTACTCAACATTAAGCGGCAGCACTCAACTATACCAATCCTTGGAGTTGGCGGCACGCAATCAACAAAAACTCTCGGAAAGGCTCAACTCACCTTACGCACCATCTACAAAAATCTCACGTTTCGGATCACAGCTCATATTATACGCCAAGTCTCAACACTATTACCATCAGAAGAATGTGAGCAACGTCAGTGGCAACATACAGAGAACCTCAACTTGGCTGATCCGACATTCTGGAAACCTCAACCAGTAGATGTACTTATCGGAGCGGACTATTACGGCCAAATCATCAAACCGAACCTAATAAAGAGGAGTGCGATTGAACCTGTCGCACAATTATCAATTTTCGGTTGGCTGCTAATAGGTCCATCAAACTCAGCTGTGCAATCCAAGGTAGTCCATCATACAACGGCCTCACTCAACACTGAAGATTTGCAGGAACTACTCACACGCTTTTGGGTTCAAGAAGAACCACCGCCAGCGTCTGCAGTCAAACTCAACAAGGAAGAAGCATTGTGTGAACAACACTTTGTTGACACTCACACGAGAGATACTCATGGATGTTACCAAGTCAGATTACCTCTCACAAAATCTGCAGACTTACTTGGAAACTCATTTGGAAAAGCTCAAGCTGCCTCAGGAGAATACTCACAAAATGCAATCAAGAAAGCATCTACAAGGAAAGGTACTACGCTTTCATGGATGAATACCGCAAATTGGGCCACATGGTGCAGATCCCTCAACAGGAAATCTCCGCCAAACCATCTTACTATCTTCCTCACCATGGAGCATTACGAGAAGATAGTTTAACGACAAAACTCAGAGCAGTATTCAACGGTTCAGCACTCACAACAAATGGAAACTCACTCAACGACATCATGCATACTGGACCTAATCTCTCACCCAACATTGTGGATGTTCTCATCTGGATTCGAACTCACCCATTTGTCTTCTCAACTGACATTACAAAAATGTATCGTTAGATCAAGGTTCACCCTCAAGATTGGAATCTGCAACGCATTTTGTGGGTAGATGAAACGGGTCAACTCACTCACTTCCATTTGACTACAGTCACCTATGGAACACGAGCAGCTCCATATTTAGCAATTCGGACACTTCTTCAGCTGGTAAAGGATGAAGGAGACAACTATCCACTTGCCATTGAATCGCTCCTATTCGGAAGGTATGTGGATGACATCTTCGGTGGAGCTGCATCAAAGGAACTTCTCATTGACAAGGCCAAGCAGTTAACCGCACTATGCAAGGCGGGCGGCTTTCCATTAGCAAAATGGAACTCAAACTCATCCGGCTTCCTCAAGGAATTTCTCAAAGAGCCAACAGCTGAAGAAGCTGTGCTTTTAGATGATTGCGCGACAAATATACTCGGGATGAACTGGCTCCCAAACTCGGACAAACTCACATTCAGAACAACTCTGCCACCTCTTCAGGAAATGATAACAAAACGGATTATACTGTCAGAAGTATCTCACCTATACGATCCCATTGGAATAATCTCACCGGTCATAATCACATCAAAAATCCTCCTACAAGAACTGTGGCTACACAAGCTTTCTTGGGACGAAGCTTTGCCAAACTCAATCGTGAAGAAATGGCTGCATATCCGAGAAGATCTCACTCACCTGAAGACAATCGCCCTACCCAGGTGGTTAGGAATTCAGGAAAACTCAATTGTAGAACTTCATGGCTTCTCGGATGCTTCACAACAAGCAATGGCTGCAGTTCTATACATTAAATCTACAACACCAAACTCTCACTCAACATCATCATTTCTAATCTCCAAAACAAAGGTGGCACCACTCAAACGACTGTCAATCCCACGATTGGAATTGGGAGCGGCAGTACTACTCACTAAGCTGGCAAAACATGTTTTGGACTACTCACGATTGCCAATCTCACACACACATTTATGGACAGACTCTAAGGTAGCACTCACATGGATACGCTCATACCCCTCAAAATGGAAGGACTTCGTTGGAAATAGAGTTGCCTTAATACAAGAACTCATTCCAACAGCACAATGGAGACATGTGCCTGGAGCAGACAATCCAGCGGATTGTGCCTCGCGCGGATTACTCACTTCGCAACTCAGAGAGCATCACTTATGGTGGCATGGACCAAGTTGGCTCTGCCAGGAGGAACCAGCTTGGCCTTCTCAAGCAACCTCTATCCAAGAAACCAACCTTCCAGAAATGCGGGCTAAGGTTACACTCACTGCAGCCAAGTCAAACTCAAGCAAAATGTGGGACATCATCGATCATTACTCATCACTCACTCAACTCATAAGAATAACTGGATGGGTAATGCTCGCATGTTATCGATTTAAGGCTAAAGGAAAAACTCACCATGAATCGAAACTCACTACGGATTTACTTATCAAGGTAAAACTCTTTTGGGTCAAGAAAATTCAGCAGGTTCATTTACACTCAGAAATTGCTATGCTGGAAAATTCTCAAGTCCCAAGACACCATGTCTTCAACCGATTGACTGCCTACATAGACTCAACAGGAATTGTTTGAGTAGGAGGGCGGCTTCAAAAAACTCAACTCGATCATCACTCAAAACACCCAGCAATTATACCACGGAGCAGTCAACCCACCACACTGATCATTCGGAACGCTCATCTCTCAACTCTGCACGGTGGCGCTCAACTCACTCTGGCACACACTCGGCAGGAATTTTGGATAATCGGAGGCAGAGCACCGGTCATGTCACATATTTTAAAGTGTGTGACTTGTGCAAGGTATCGGGCTCAACGGGCTCAGCAACTCATGGGGCAATTACCCGTGGCCAGGGTCACCCCATCACCACCTTTCACTCACACTGGGATCGATTACGCCGGGCCAATCACCATTAACTCATAGAAAGGACGTGGATCCAAAACATACAAATGCTGGATTTGTATCTTTGTATGCTTCTCAACGTCAGCTGTTCACCTAGAACTGGTCAGTGACTACTCAACGGATGGTTTCTTAGCGGCATATAGACGGTTCACCTCAAGGAGAGGGATACCCTCCAAACTATACTCAGACTGTGGAACGAACTTCATCGGAGCAGCAAGGGAACTGAAGACTCTATTCTCTCAGCACCAACATGAAAACTCAATCTTGTACAACTCACTAGCCAACGAGGGAACCCAATGGATATTCAACCCACCTGCTGCACCTCACATGGGAGGCAAGTGGGAAGCAGTAGTGAAATCAGTCAAATTTCACCAGCGACGGACCATTGGGGACACTCAACTCACCTTTGAAGCTTCAGCGACCTTGCTCACTCAAATAGAAGCATTACTCAACTCACGGCCGCTAGAACCACTCAATGAAGACCCAGAAGACATAAATGCACTCACACCCGGATACTTTCTCATCGGCAAGGCATTGAACTCAGTGTCTGAACCAAGCTTACTCACCCTCAAGGAATCAAGGCTTTCCAAATGGCAACTCATTCAACGGATCACTCAGGAATTTGGAAGCATTGGTCAACTCAATACCTTCAACGGCTTCAATCAATTTCAAAATGGCATCATCCCTCTCATGAGATAAAAGTGGGTTCCATGGTACTACTCACGGATGAACACTCATCACCAAGCAAATGGCCACTCGCAAGAGTCACTCAACTTCATCCTGGAAGTGACAATCTCACCAGAGTTGTAACAATAAAGACGGCCACCACTCAACTCACCCGCCCAATTGCAAAACTCGCCATCTTGCCAGTGCGAATCGGAAATTAAATCAACCTGGCGGTTGATGGCGGGCGGAATGTTTGGGAATTCAATAATTTGAATTCCCGCGGTTACACTCAGCTCGGCACGACTCGCGGCGCTGCCACGGCGTGGCAGCACCTCGCGGCCTCCCGGCGGAACAGCCGGGACGCTACACTGATTAACAAGGTATACTCGCGCTAATTCGGTCTCTCTCGCGCTCTCACATGTAAATGTGAGAGGAATTAGTTTGATTCGCGAAGTGAATCGTAAAGACCAAGAAGAAGGAAGTGGATCAAGGCCTCGCTCTCTTTTTCATCAGCCGTACCACGAGGAGCATCTCTCCGCTGCGCACCTGCAAAATCTCATCGGTTGTTCTCAAGTTTTTCACTGGCTCAACTCAACACTGGATCAACTCAAACAGGCTCTACTCAATCTCTCACTGAAAACTCACATCACTCCTCACTCACGCAATACTCAAGGTGCAACGACGATTAGCAAAATCGACTCTATTGCAAGGTAAAAACTCTCACCATACTAGAGGTTATGTTGCCAACCACGTGTTGGCACCGGCGGCAAGTGTAACAGTGAACATGTGTGAATTAGCAAAACTCAAGGCAGCAATTCAATTACAATTGTTTGCCATTCCTCATTTTTGACAGCTTCATTGTGCGTGAGCCCAGGAGGGAATTTAAGGAAAAACTCAAGGAACTCTCAACGGACAATCTCATTACACTCGAAGACATACTCAAATATCACAGGTTATTTGTCTCTAGTGAGAGACTACTACTCCATTATTGACAGCACTCATATTTTGGAATTGCTGACACACTACTCACCTACAACTTATTCAAATAAATATAATTTAAATTCCCTTTGTAATTTATGTTAATTATTGAACAGATTTTGAATTTATTAGTCGACGTTGAAATGTATTTATGAACCAAATTTGTAATTTATTTAAGAAGTGACTTTTGTGAATATAATTTCTACTTTCAATTTACTTCTGTGTGTGAATTAAATTTATTTTAACACCCACAGCATGTTTACTCACATATAATTATGGCTTACTCAAACAGGCCGTCTTCATGAAGCCAAAAATAAGCGTTAGTTCAGTCGCCTATGAGGCAGGTAGCACTAAGTTTGAGCTCCGCTCGAGCGTACGCACCCACGTCCCCGAAATACCTGCTTGACTCTCTCTCTCTCTCTCTCTCTCTCTCTCTCTCTCTCTCTCTCTCTCTCTCTCTCTCTCTCTCTCTCTCTCTCTCTCTCTCTCTCTCTCTCTCTCTCTCTCTCTCTCTCTCCCCGAGAAAATCTATCTCTCGCTCCTAACCACACGTAAGCACTTATTCCATGGCCTGGACGAATAAGGCGCTACCTCAAATTGCCATTCAAGTAGGCGCTACGTCGTCTTCGGGTTCAAGAAGGCGCTACCTGGTTTTGGCTTTCAAAAACGAGCTACGTCGTTTTTGGATTCAAAATAGACTTAAATAAGAACAATTACACAGGACCACACAAAAAAAAATCTGTCGGTTCTGGGATGGAGACTATACTTTTCTTTTGTATTTTTTCCCGCTGAATCCGAATCCGGCGTTAAATGTAGGGGGTTGGCCGCATATTTTGAACATAACCTCAAAAAACTGTCGAAAAGCCGTGTTTATGTGGAAAAACTTGAGAAAAAAAACCATTGTTTCCATCACATCAAAAATACTTTATTTTTATGTATTTTGGCTTGCTGAATCCACATTTGTTATGGAAAAAGAGGTTTGACAGCCGAGTTTCAGAGATAACCTCAAAAAACTGTCGAAAAGCCGTGTTTCTGTGGAAAAACTTGAGAAGGAAAAAAAAAACATTGTTTCCATCACATCAAAAACACTTTCTTTTTATGTATTTTGGCTTGCTGAATCCGAATTTATTATGGAAAAAGAGATTTGACCGCCTAATTTCGGAGCTAACCTCAAAAAACTACTCAGTCAATTTGCACAAGAACTAAATTGGCTTACGCTTGCGTATACGCTTGTCATCGAACGACCTATGCAAAGGATTTCTACGCCGCTTTTTGTTATCAGATTGTACATCTCTTTTTAGCATCCAGCAATAGTCCCCATCATGTTCACGCCATATTTTCCTTGCCACCTACGTTCAAATTCCTTCATATCCTGATGAAATCTTTCACTATGCTCTTCACTGTAGTCACCTAGGTCTGGTGGAAATTCATCAATGTACGAATCGAGAAAGTGGAGTTTTAAATTCATTAAGCAACCTAATTTTTTGAAGTTTTGTACCATAGTTTCTACGATGCTCTTATAGTTCTCATCTTTATTGTCACCAAGAAATTTTGTTGCAACATCTTTGAAGCTCAACCAGGCTGCCTTCTCGGTATCATTCATACTTTTGACGAATTCTTCGTTCCTGAACATTTTGCGAATTTGAGGTCCGTCAAAGATACCTTCCTTCAATTTAACCAGAGTTATATTCGTAAAGATGGTTTCTAGGTATTTGAAGCATCGTCCTTCTTTATCGAGAGCTTTAACAAATTGTTTCATCAGCCCTAATTTGATATGTAAAGGAGGTAAAAAGATGTATCTCAACTGTCAAACATGCATAAATAGCATGGGTACTTGGTAAAACCTGATTGTTGACCTAGTATCATGGACAATATTTTCAGGTCTCCGCAAATTAACCATTCGTGCTCACTATACTTTATTTTATTTAAAACCTTTTCGATGTTACAGTATTCTTCTTTGAGTACAGTTGAATGAGCCAATGGTAACGGAGCATACACGTTCGTATTGTGAAGAATGGAGGTTATTCATCGATTCATCCAAGCGAAGCCTGAAGGCAGTTCTTCTTCAGATTACGAACCTGTATGCTCCGTTATCATTGGCTCATTCAACTGTACTCAAAGAAGAATACTGTAACATCGAAAAGGTTTTAAATAAAATAAAGTATAGTGAGCACGAATGGTTAATTTGCGGAGATCTGAAAATATTGTCCATGATACTAGGTCAACAATCAGGTTTTACCAAGTACCCATGCTATTTATGCATGTTTGACAGTCGAGATAGATCTTTTTACCTCCTTTACATATCAAATTAGGGCTGATGAAACAATTTGTTAAAGCTCTTGATAAAGAAGGACGATGCTTCAAATACCTAGAAACCATCTTTACGAATATAACTCTGGTTAAATTGAAGGAAGGTATCTTTGACGGACCTCAAATTCGCAAAATGTTCAGGAACGAGGAATTCGTCAAAAGTATGAATGATACCGAGAAGGCAGCCTGGTTGAGCTTCAAAGATGTTACAACAAAATTTCTTGGTAACAATAAAGGTGAGAACTATAAGAGCATCGTAGAAACTATGGTACAAAACTTCAAAAAATTAGGATGCTTAATGAATTTAAAACTCCACTTTCTCGATTCGCACATTGATGAATTTCCACCAGACCTAGGTGACTACAGTGAAGAGCATAGTGAAAGATTTCATCAGGATATGAAGGAGTTTGAACGTAGGTGGCAAGGAAAATATGGCGTGAACATGATGGGGACTATTGCTGGATGCTAAAAAGAGATGTACAATCTGATAACAAAAAGCGGCGTAAAAATCCTTTGCATAGGTCGTTCGATGACAAGCGTATACGCAAGCGTAAGCCAATTTAGTTCTTGTGCAAATTGACTGAGTAGTTTTTTGAGGTTATCTCCGAAATTAGGCGGTCAAATCTCTTTTTCCATAATAAATTTGGATTCAGTAAGCCAAAATACATAAAATTAAAGTATTTTTGATGTGATGGAAACAATGGTTTCTTTTCTCTCAAGTTTTGCCACATAAACACGGCTTTTCGACAGTTTTTTGAGGTTATGTTCAAAATATGCGGCCAACCCCCTACTTTTAACGCCGGATTCGGATTCAGCGGGAAAAAATACAAAAGAAAAGTATAGTCTCCATCCCAGAACCAACAGATTTTTTTTTTTGTGGGCCTATGTTATCTACAATATTTCTCATGAACAATGAATAGTTTATTTATTTATTCGAATATTTAGTAATTATTTATTGATTTATTATACATTCACCTTTAAATAATTATCTCAATTTTTATAAATTATGATTAATATTTTATTAAATATTATAACTTTTTAATATAATATTTCGTTTTTATCACACTATTCCAACATCAATCAATTGTATACATTCAACAAATATTTGAAATAAATCCTTGAAATTATTATGCTATTCGATCTGCAAGTAACATTTATGTGTATGAATACAAACTTCAAATTGATCAAATATTCTCTGAGATGTTAATACTAAAAAACATTAAAAAGAATTTTTAATCTCGAATATCTCGTCGTGATGATCATTTTTTGTGTTTTTTGTGGGCAATGAATTTTTTTTTTGTAAAATATAAAATTGTATAATAATGATTGCTTTTTATTGATAAAAAATAGAAAGAGTAAAAATAAAAAGCCACAAACCATTTAAAATGTTCTCACCGTACAAAATGAAGTATTAAATTTTAAATATTGGAATTGAAAATTAATTAAAGGAATCAGTAAATCAAATTTGAGGAAGCTACGTGCCAATGAATTGGCAGCGGTTTTTTTTATGTGTTTCTACAATTTGTTTCTTTTTATCTTATATATAATATATATTATAATTATATATAATTAATGTATTGTTAAATATGTTTTGTATTTGCTTAAAAATGTTTGATGAATGTTTACAAGTAATTGATGTTGGAATAATGTGATAAAAACGAAATATTATATTTAAAAGTTATAATGTTTAGTAATAGTAATAGTAGTAATAGTCATTTATTGCAAAAATTGATTTACAAATGGTGTATAATACTCGTGTATATAGTACAAAAAACAGCCTATATAAAAAAACAATTTAAATATAAATACACTAATTCTTTTTTTTTTTTTTTTTTTCTTAAAATACAAATCTAACATCACAGCCAATTACGCTTCTCAGTCTTTTTTCTCTTTAGTAAAAATAACTTAGGATATCACAGTCCTAATCTTAAAAACTAATAATACTACAAAGTAAGTGAAAAACCAGAAATTAGTGATATCACAGACAGAAGCTTAATTGACTAGAAATACACGAGAAAATGACTAGATTTCGTTACATTAAAAATACCACTGACTTAGTCAGAGACTCAAAAGTAAACTTAAAACTAATAATTGTACATTCATACTCACCACTTACTCTAATAAATCCATTCATTCAAATAAATAAATAAATAAATACGGTGCAAATGGGACGACACATAATAATTTAACATACAGAAATCGCCCATTTCGTAAGTGGCTAGTCTAGTGTAAGAAAGTGCCTTCTCAGAGCAGTTTTAAATCTGCTGAGCGACGGAAGATTTCTAATCTCAGCAGGCAGAGAGTTCCAAATGCGCGCACTTTGTATATTGAAAGAGTTTATCCCAGGTTCAGTGCGCATCAGGGGTGCTGTTAATTCTTTAATTTTTCCCCTAGTGGCAGACCTCGGTACGTACCTAGAGAAGAGACTCTCAACTTAGGCTGGGTTATGCATACCCATGATTTTATACATCAAAATTCCCATGAAATAGTGTCTCCTCGATTCAATGCGTAGCCAGCCCAGAATTGCTCTATGGGGCGAAATATGACCACCCCGACCCAAACCTAACACATATCTCACACATGAATTTTGCAGTCTTTGCAGTCTGTTTTTCAACTCTTGAGATGCATCAAGAAAAACTATCGAGCAATAGTCCAGATGAGGGAACAGCAGAGCGGTTGCGAGATTTTTACGCAAAACCTCAGTGGTGTACCGCCGAAAGAATCGTAGTACAAACATCACACGATTGAATTTCTTGGTAACATGGTCAATCTGCGCTTGCCATGAAAGCTTCGCAAGACTTGTGACGGTGTCAGAGAATGGTATGCAGACACCATCCCCGAGGTCGATCGTCCTCGACGCAGCACTTGAATAGAAATCATTAATAAAACGATTTCCGCCGAAGACAATCGCCTTTGTTTTTAGCTTGTTGAGTTTGAGAGAGGCACCCACAGCCCACCCCGACACCGCCCTTGCCGCCTGCTGCAGTGTTTGGATGCCCACATCTATACTGTCTTTTGGAACTTGAACGTAAATTTGCAGGTCATCTGCATATAATATGTGCTTGATGCATCTCGAGTCAAGTACGTCACGTATGCCGTTGATGTATAGACAAAACAACAAGGGTCCCAGAACTGATCCTTGTGGCACTCCAAGATTCGTGTTTAACTACGAAGATGAACCTTGAGACTGCGTGCAAACACATTGTTTCCTTCCAGAAATGTAGGAGCTTATCCACTAAAGAGCAGTTCTGGAGAAACCCATCAATCTCAGTCTTTCGAGAAGACGAAAAGGAAAAATGTGTCGAATGCCTTACTAAAGTCAAACAGTAGCAGTAGCGTGACGTATTTCTTGTCGATACCGCGACGTATATCGTCTGTCAATTTAAGGAGCGTTGTCTCAGTTGAGTGATGTTTTTTTAAAACCCGTCTGCAGAGGATCAAGGATTTTCTCTTTTTTCAAAAACTCTTGCATCTGGTCTAGTGCCATTTTTCTAGGACCTTTGAAAGAAAGCATAAAATCGAAATTGGCCTAAAGACAGATGGATTCTTTGGCGCAGCACATTTTTTCATAGGTCTTACGCGAGCTTTTTTCCAGAGATCCAAGAGAATTGAACAACCCCGCAAGATGTCCCCCATTTATAGGGAGGGCTTTAGCAACAACACTTTGAGGAATGCCATCCTCTCCACGAGCCTGAGACGAGAAATGGGAGACTGCAAGGACGACATCTGCCAAGCCAACCTCTATGAACTTGAAACCTTCCATACTTGCAGTATTCAAGACATCCTTACACCTCCCATCACTGTCCTGCGACGAGACTGACACTCCAGCAAAGTGCTGATTTAGTTCATCCGGCGCCAGGCCATTCAAATCCTCATCCAGTTTGGATAGCAGCTCCAGGTCTTTCAGCTCCTTCCAAACATTACCATTTGCAAAAGCCTCTGTCAGTCTATTGTGGTAGTATGATTTCCTAGCTTGTGTAGCAAGGTCATCAACAGTTTGTCGAAGTGATAAAAACTGTTCTAAGAAAAATTTGTCTTTTGTCCTCTTGTGACGTCTGTAGGCAGCGTCACGTTTTTTGTTGCTGTCGGTTTAGCTCCGCTCCAGTCCACGGTAGTTTGCTCTTTTTAGGTTTTAAGGTTTTTAGTGGAGCAAGTTCTTCTATGGCCCTCATTAGGTTGTCACAGAGGCAATTTAGTGCAGCATCAGTGTCCATATTTGTACTGTCAGTAAATGACGACCAATCACAAGCACACAAAACCTCAGCCAGTTCAGATGGATTGATATCTTTATACCTTCTATACTCAATGGGTCCTGTGTTGTCTAGTGACTGTTTTTCCCATGTGAGCGATACGTCAATTATGTTGTGAGTGCTGTGAAAGTTCGCTGGGGTGTTATATGTGTCCAGTACTGTGTCATTTTCATCGACAAGAATAAGGTCAATCCATGTATGAGAGCTGCGTGTGTGGTGATTGGCTGCACCATGCTGTACGACCTGTAACGATAGCTCAGCTAACAAGTTGCGGACAAATTATGCTTCATGGCCATCTTTCAGGAGATCGGCATTCAGGTCTCAGAGGATAAGTTTCCGTGAGAAACAAGTGCAATAATCTCTTAATTTACCAATAAGGTCAGAGTATTTGATAACAGATATACCTAGAGGTCTGTAAATGACAGACACCAGCAACGGCTCGGTGTCACCCTTTTTGACGGAACAGAAAAGATATTCAGGTTTCCCTGGTTTACCGCTCACTTGCATGTCAGATGATGTTAAGAATTTACATATAAAGGTTTTCCGTACATATAGGGCAACACCTCCCCCGTCCAGGTTTCTATCCTGCCTAAATACTTTAAATCCTTGGACCTGAATGATGCCGTCTGAGATACAGGTATCCAGCCTAGTCTCTACCACACCAAATAAGTCACAGGTCGGGTTTTCACATAGAAATATGTGAACTTGATCAATGTGCTTCTTAAAAGAAGTCGCATTAATGAAGAATGCCCTCAGCACTCCCCGATCTCTTTTGCGATTTTCAGTGGAAAGTTTACCTAGTCACGCGGGAGAGGATACGTTTTGAGTTGGTATTATTGGTGTATTTGTAACTTTCTGGTTTTTAGTTTTTTTATTCTTTGCTTGTGTTATGCTCAATTTTATTTTGTTCGTGATTTATTCCATCACGGTTTTCACTAATTTTGCTAGAATTAGCATTTTGACTGTTTTTGTTGTTGATGTCATTTTGTAGTCCAGATTCAGCATTTACATTGGTGTTAATTTTAATTTTATTCATTTTCTCTGATTGTAACAATATCCTATCCAAATCTTTTTTTGTAGAAAAGACGTATGCTCTCTCCCCATCTCCCTTCTTGGTGAAAAATTTTCCACCTTTATGCCATACATATTTAAGACCAATTTTCTTTGCATACGTTCTTAATTTTTTAAATTTATTATACTTTTCTTTTTGTAGGTAATAATTTATAAAGATGTTAGTTTTGCTTAGCTTAGAGGTTGAAATATCTCGAAGAAGTGAGGGTTTTATCTCCATTAGTGAAAAACTTGTGAGTTTTCTTTAAAAATTTGCGTAAGTAACTATCCACTGGACAGTCTAACTAGCAAAGAGAATGCACTCCTCGAACCGTCAATGATTTCACTTTGGTCAGCATTTTCGGATATTACAGATAAATTTCTGTGCTGTGTGAGAGATCCCGGAATACTACTATTAGGTGCCAACTGCTTAACAGTTTTAATATCTGATTTTGAGAGATTTTGTTTATTAAAATTTTAATCATAATAATTTATAAAAATTGAGATAATTATATGATTGAATATTCGAATAAATAAATAAACTATTCGTTGTTCAAGAGAAATATTGTAGATAATTGTTTTGATTTAAGTTTATTTTATTTTGACTCAGTCAGCGATATTGCAAACTTAATTTCCGATAGAAATGAGTAGCTGCCTACTGTAACGTGGCACATTGCCAGTTACTGAAATAAGAAGTATTTGGAAAGGCACGGCGGCCGCGGCGAACGATGTGTCGACGCGCGACGTTGCTCACACACACAACTACGCGCACACCTTCCTCCCGATACCCCGAGTCCCTGTGCATACGTCTTTCACAGTTTTTCCCCCTCCCCATATCAAGCTGGTCAGAAGACGGAGAGACCAGCAGCAGCTACAACGAGAACAAGCTGAAGCTAGAGAAGAAGCGAGCCTCGTGGTCGCACTCTCCCATGCGGTTGACAGGAGCAGCCGACGCCACGAGAGAGGGAGAGAGAGACACCGAGCAGCAGCAACGCCTCAGCCGGTCGCAGACACGGCGCGTGCGGGCCAGTGATGGGCCCCCGAAGTTTGGAAACGGGAAATAATAACCAGATCTAGCTATTTTCGACTAGTGCTAAGTTCAAGGCAGAGAATTTGCTGAGAATGTAGCTTGGGAATGGGGCCAGCCTAACTAGCCTGACCTGACTCTGGAATACACGTTGCAACGTCGCGCTTACACTCGGTCACTCATTAAAGCAAATTCTCTGCCTTGAACTTAGCACTGGTCGAAAATAACTAGATCTAGTTATTATTTCCCCTTTCCGAACTCCGGAGGCCCATCACTGGTGCGAGCATCGGTAGCCGAACAGAAGGCTCGCTCGCGCCGCAGTGAAGACGATGGCCGAAGAGGAACTAAGGGAGCGACAAAGGAGCACGAGCGACGCCGGTGGGCATACCATTCTGTCGCTTACTGCCGTGCCGCGTGCTCTCGCAACGTTGCATCTCCGGTAGGGGCTGTCCAGCCGTTTCGTGTGCCACCACCGTCGCCTCTGCCGTATCGTCGACCCGATTCCACCTGCGATGAGGGTGCGGACGATTATCAGCATCGTTACCGTCAGAAGAGAGAGCAAGAGAGAATGAGAGTCAGCGCAGGACAGTCTCCCCTGGCCGAGGTTTGTGTTCCCAGTGTTTCAGTTTCCCCGAGGTTTCCCTATCCGTATGTGTGTGCGTTCACGTCGGGATTCACGGGACTAAGTTTAATGCATTTGCATATGCACCTCCCCAGGCTATAATTCCATAGCATATTATACTATGGAAGAAAGCATAATATATCATTTTTAGAGTTTTTATTGTCTTAAACTTGGATATTTTAATGAATATGAGAATTAGATATTTTGTTTTATTTGCTATGTATCTATGTATTTGTCCCACTTTAGATTTTGGTCAAATATGATACTCAAGTATTTATAGTGTTTAACTCTATTTAAATTTCCCATAAATTTGTATGTTTAGATTATTAGGAATACTGTTACTGTAACTTCCGTATGTCATATAAACTGTTTTGTCAATGTTCAAGGAGAGTTTTTTTTGAACGAGTCATAGAGATTTTATCTAAATTATTAGTTAGTTTTAAATCGACATCGCCCCAACTCTTCCCTGTTGCTATAACAGCTGTGTCATCCGCATATGACATTATGCTGTTGTCAGGCATGTTTAGTAGGAGTTCATTCACGTATAGTATAAATAATAATGGTCCCAAAATAGTTCCCTGCGAGACACCAGTGGTAACAGTGTTATATTTACTTGTATATTCGTTAATTTTAACTCTAAGCTGTCTATTATTTAAGTAGCTTGTCATAAGTTTATGAGTATTGCCTCTTATCCCATAATTATAAAGTTTGTTGAGGGGTATATTATGATCAACAGTGCAAAAGCTTTTGCAAGATCTAAGAAGGCGATTGCAATTGGAGAGCTATTGTCAAGCTTACTGTATATCATATTAGGGGTACAAATAAATACTACCCGTTTTCAGCAACTTTTTTTTTATTTAAAAAACTCAAACAAAACACAAAGTTTAATCAATATAGGCACCGTCAGCTTCTACTACTACCCTTTGTCAACGCTTAGGTAGCTGGTGTATTCCATGGCGAAAAAAGGCTTCATCTTTTGATTTTATGAAATCATCAACCATTTTTCGTGCTTCATCTTCATTCTGAAAATGCTGCTCTGCTAAGCTGTTTTTGTATTGAGCGAAAAAGGTAGTAATCGCATGGTGCAATGTTAGGAGATTTAACTTTTTCTCGATAAGTAGCACCGATCGATTTATGAGCTTCAGCGGCAGTTTTACCTTGATGGAATTCGTAAAGTAAGCAATGTCGGATATGCACAGTATCTACTTCCATTTTTAGTTATGTTAAAGTCAGAATTACTATATCACTACATCTTTTAAAAACTTTTGCAAGCAATTAAAAATTATTTTCCAAAACTTTTACAGTCCTTTTATAAGAACTTTTGAAAATCGTAAAAATTTCTCTCAGAAACCATAAGAATTACTTTCCGACATTTATGCAATGCTTTAAAATGATTTACGTTTTATTTATTATGAAAAGGAATTCTACGAATGAATAATAAATTTTTGTTTTTTAATTCAATTTCTTTCTTGCGATACTGAAAGTCAAATATAAAGGAAATTGTAAAATCACTTAACGTACAGTCTTATACTTAACAAACATTGTTAAATATACTTTCACGATTAATAATTGTATTAACGTTTTATTTTATTAAAAGGGATTCTACGAATAAATAATAAATTTTTGTGTTTTCTATTTAACCTCCAGGCGGCCGGGGTGTCACCTTTTGGTGCCACCTCTTGGTTGATCGATATCTATGATCATTTTAAAAAATTTTCTTCGGAAAATTTCTTCAAAGTATGACTGTTGGTATCTGGTATATCTTCTTAAAGCCTGACCGCCTGGAGATTAACGAACCTTGTTTAATGTGTACTTTTACTCTTAAAAGTTGTGAAATCTCCTCAAAAAATTTTTTACAAAGGTAAAAACTTAGGCAATTATATACACAATGTAATTATTATCCATCCCTGTCCCTCCCTCTCTTGCTCGCTCTCACCCTCCTTCTCAGTGCTCCCTCAATATCTGTCACACTCCGTACCAAAAACTTTAATGAGAATCTAAATATTTTTTTAAACAATCAGGAAAACAAATAGTATAGTTATACAACTTTCTACGAAAGTATAAAATAAGGCAAGTTATAAGTGTTTTCTGTATAATATGTAGAACTCTCCCTCCCTCCATCCCTCCGTCCCTCCCTCTTTCTCCCCCTTTCCCCATCTTCCTCTCTGACTCTTTCTCTCTCTTCCCCCTCTCCCTCTTTCTCTCTTTCTTACCCTCCCCCTCTCTCTCTCTGCTTCTTTACAAAAGAATATCATAGTTTGAAACAAACACATGAACGAAGTGGAATCAATTAATATGTTGACAAGTACATTTTTGTAACATAACAATTATAGGAATTATGGAGTGATTTTTCTAACATAAAATCGTATAAGTACTTCTAAAAATAAACTCATGAAAGTGGTGGAATCAATTTTATGCAGGCAAGTACATTCTTATACTAAAGAGATCATAATAATTTATAACAAACACATGAAATAAGTGGAATCAATTAAGTACAGTAGGCAAGTCAATTATTATAATAAAAAAATATTTAAAAATAAAATTTGTTTAATATATTTACTATAAAAATTTGTATAAAAAAATAATTACATCTAACATAAAATATTACAAATACCAAAAAGTATAATTTTATAAATACGATAAACTATAATTCAAACACAAAATGGTGAAACATTTTTGAGTAACCATTTTCTAAGTACAGATCATAAGCATTTTCTGACTAGCGTTAATCAGCGCGCTACGCGTGCCAGTGTTCGTCTTTTGTCTCGCTCTTTCCGAAATTCGAGCTGGACTCAATTATTCGATATCATTCGGGGACAGAATAGATTATCGATCGAATTCTCAAATTATATAAGTGAAATGTTAGCTGTTTTTTTTTTTTTTTTAAATACACATACTTGCCGGACGCGTCGTTTCGCAGTTTTTAGGTGAACTGTAAATTGTAAATGTAAATTTGCATGGCATTATTAGTTTTCTGAAACTGTAAACGATTAATTCAAATTCGGTGTAAACGAGAACCTTAGCGGCAATAACTATACATTAGTAAGTTGAGAGGGATGTTAGCGCGTAAACCTTTAATGATTCTGAAATTACGTTGACATGACGCTCTACATCTTTGAAACATGAAAATTTCTAACAGGTACCCGATATTTGACATTTACTGATGTACGTTTTTTATTTTCCGCGAGCGATTATATATTAATGCAGTATATAAACAGCTTGAACTGCGAAACGACGCGTCCGGCAAGTATGTGTATTTAAATAAAAAAAAAAAAAAACAGCTAAAATTTCACTTATATAATTTGAGAATTCGATCGATAATCTATTCTGTCCCCGAATGATATCGAATAATTGAGTCCAGCTCGAATTTCGGAAAGAGCGAGACAAAAGACGAACACTGGCACGCGTAGCGCGCTGATTAACGCTAGTCAGAAAATGCTTATGATCTGTACTTAGAAAATGGTTACTCAAAAATGTTTCACCATTTTGTGTTTGAATTATAGTTTATCGTATTTATAAAATTATACTTTTTGGTATTTGTAATATTTTATGTTAGATGTAATTATTTTTTTATACAAATTTTTATAGTAAATATATTAAACAAATTTTATTTTTAAATATTTTTTTATTATAATAATTGACTTGCCTACTGTACTTAATTGATTCCACTTATTTCATGTGTTTGTTATAAATTATTATGATCTCTTTAGTATAAGAATGTACTTGCCTGCATAAAATTGATTCCACCACTTTCATGAGTTTATTTTTAGAAGTACTTATACGATTTTATGTTAGAAAAATCACTCCATAATTCCTATAATTGTTATGTTACAAAAATGTACTTGTCAACATATTAATTGATTCCACTTCGTTCATGTGTTTGTTTCAAACTATGATATTCTTTTGTAAAGAAGCAGAGAGAGAGGGGAGGGTAAGAAAGAGAGAAAGAGGGAGACGGGGAAGAGAGAGAAAGAGTCAGAGAGGAAGATGGGGAAAGGGGGAGAAAGAGGGAGGGACGGAGGGAGGGAGGGAGGGAGAGTTCTACATATTATACAGAAAACACTTATAACTTGCCTTATTTTATACTTTCGTAGAAAGTTGTATAACTATACTATTTGTTTTCCTGATTGTTTAAAAAAATATTTAGATTCTCATTAAAGTTTTTGGTACGGAGTGTGACAGATATTGAGGGAGCACTGAGAAGGAGGGTGAGAGCGAGCAAGAGAGGGGAGGGACAGGGATGGATAATAATTACATTGTGTATATAATTGCCTAAGTTTTTACCTTTGTAAAAAATTTTTTGAGGGAGATTTCACAACTTTTTAAGAGTAAAAGTACACATTAAACAAGGTTCGTTAATCTCCAGGCGGTCAGGCTTTAAGAAGATATACCATATACCAAGAGTCATACTTTGAAGAAATTTTCCGAAGAAAATTTTTTAAAAGGATCATAGATATCGATCAACCAAGAGGTGGCACCAAAAGGTGACACCCCGGCCGCCTGGAGGTTAAATAGAAAACACAAAAATTTATTATTTATTCGTAGAATCCCTTTTAATAAAATAAAACGTTAATACAATTATTAATCGTGAAAGTATATTTAACAATGTTTGTTAAGTATAAGACTGTACGTTAAGTGATTTTACAATTTCCTTTATATTTGACTTTCAGTATCGCAAGAAAGAAATTGAATTAAAAAACAAAAATTTATTATTCATTCGTAGAATTCCTTTTCATAATAAATAAAACGTAAATCATTTTAAAGCATTGCATAAATGTCGGAAAGTAATTCTTATGGTTTCTGAGAGAAATTTTTACGATTTTCAAAAGTTCTTATAAAAGGACTGTAAAAGTTTTGGAAAATAATTTTTAATTGCTTCAAAAAGTTTTTAAAAGATGTAGTGATATAGCGATCATAGACGATATTTGAAGATAAATTATACAGCAATATTAATATTTAATTATAAATAATAATCATTCATATCTGTTATTAATTTTTTTTCAAATAAATTATACAACAATAATATTTAATTATAAATAATAATAATCATTCATATAATCTGTTATTGATTTTTTTTTCAATGAAAATGCATAAATTATACAACAATATTAATATTTAATTATAAATATCATTCATATCTGTTATTAATTTTTTTTTCAATGAAAATGCAAATAATTGCTATACAATTTTTTTTTTATTAAAAATGCAAATAACTCTTGTTAGCATGCAAACAACTACAAATAACTGTAAAGAACTGTTTCTAACAGCAAATAATTCTTAAAAACTTATTAAGTATTAGCGTCCCAGAACATGCATTTATAAATTGCAAACAAAAATTATATTTAGTTATTAACATTAACTGCATAATTTATTTCTGTCTGGGTGGATCTGGGTTAGTACATACTATAACAATATTACATTGTAATATTTTTATTAAGATTCTTGTACTTCTATATTATTCGACAGATTGATAAAACCTCCTTATAACTAAACTCACATGTCCTGGGCGGGCCAACTTTCTTAGGTTGAGTCGCTACAGCTTACTTTTAAAGGAATATCTACAACAGTATTTCTCTTGGTTTCCACTTCATGAGGCTGTGTGTGCTTTGACAGACTTAAACATAATCTTTTGGTGGCCTTAAAATTTGTAACGAATTCATATGTACTATATGTTCAGCATTTTATTATAACAATCTAACTTTAATAGCACAATAAGATAAAGTTATCTATGAATAGAAGATACGTCCTAAACAGTTTGCTATATAATAAACTCGTGTTTCAGGTTCAATTGCATTTAGACCCTACATCCACATTATAGATCACACAGTAAACATATTTTTTATTTTATATAAAATGCATTTTTAAATTGACTTATTTATTCACTCCTTTTATATTAATTATTTATGCTTTCGACTTTACAAAACTTTTATCAAAATACACAAAATAACGTACATTTCACTGATATATTTTACTAATATAAAAGCCCACAGATTAAGTTCACTGGACAGCATCAAGGTTTTATGTCACAATACTAAGTGATTTCAAGATTACGCGATGTTTCATTTTCACTCACACACTATAAACTTGCTTAGGGATTCTTCTCATATTAATTCTGTATCCATAAATTACTTAAAAATTCACTTATCACACAACTCATTTTGTTTTAATTATTTATGTTCTGTATATTTAAACACTTCTAATAAAAAACCTTCCATCTCACTATTTCCAGCTTTTAGTAAGTGGATATCCTTCTTATTTTAAATGTCGTCAGCTGTCACAAATGATTCACAAATTTTTTTAGATGATCCTTTTTTACAGTTGAAGTATTCTTCCGGAAACATTTTTTAACCAAGATTATTACATCTTCCTTCTTTATTGTGCATAAGTTCACTAACACTGACATTCACCATAAAGTAGAACGATGCTTTGCTAGAGGGATAACTGCCACAGTATTTCTGCCTCTACTTACTGCAGGAGGTTGCATACTTTGACAGACTTGAACATAATCTTTTGGTGGCCGTAATGCATAATGATTTGACAAATATCCACAGCAGTGTTTTGCAAATATCGCAAACATGTCCTGTTATGTTGCTTATATTCATGATATTGCACAATCTATTCCTTGTAAAACAAAACCTGTGAAGATATTCATTCACTAATATACTGTTTATATGACACACATGAATTTATTTTAAAATCACTTATTTATCCACTTCTTTTATTTTCTTCATTTAAAATACTCTATATTACTTCTGTAAATTATCAAAAAAAATTAATAATATTCTTCTAAAATTAAATCTGATCATATGAAAAATTTTCATGTTGAGGATACATAGAGAACGACTTGAAAAATATTGTGTTGTAAATAGTATGTATTCTTTGCTCTTTCATAATAATATTAATTTGATTTTTCTTTCTTGAGTAGTACGATATTCTTACTATCTTCTTTGATATAATTCTATTCCTAAACATCTGTTCTTGTATTAAAATAACGCATCACTTAGCAATATTTTCTTGTATGCCATAGCTTATTATGAAGTTTATATGAACCTCATAAAATATAGTTATTTATTAATACTCACATTTTCTATCCTCAAAGCATTTGAAACTCATTTTTAATAAAGGTTTAAAATTTTATTACAAGCACTTTAAACACATCACACCAGAACAGTTTTGTATTTACTACGTAAAACACTGAGTCGATATCACTTTTTAAACACTTATTTTCAATAATATTTGAATGCAGTTCATGCAACACATCATATTGGTATTTTATTTTATTTAGTACACAAAACACTGATTAGATATTATTTTTTAATTAATAATCACTACATTATTTGTCGCCAATATAATTTGCAACTATAACCAAAAATCACAATTTCCTTTTCCTATTTTTTTTAAGAACTTACTTCAATTCAGAACAAAATACTTTTTCGTACTTTTAATCTAATACTGTCTAATAATTATAAACATCTTAGATCTTTGTTTTTCTAAAATTAAATCTGGTCGTATGAAAAATTTTCATGTTGAGGATATCTTGAAGAATATTGTGCTGTAAATAGTAATAATTCTCTGCTCTTTCATAATAATATTGATTAGGTTTTTTTCTTTCTTGAGTAGTACTATATTCTTGAGTAGTACTACTTATATGATTTCTTACTATTTTCTTTAATATAATTCTATATAACATATATACATCCATATCTTGAAAATACTCCAAATAATCTTCTGGTATAATATCTGTAAAAATAAAAAATCACACAAAGTATCAATTTTTATAAAATGTTTTTAGCTATTTAACATTTAGCCTGTAAGTACTTATCTGATAAAAGTTATTTTCCCGTTGATTATTTTCCCCATTGATACACGAAGAATAGATTAAAATTCTTTTGAATTCTCATCACTGGCTGCATATTTGAGATCGTTACATACTTATTATTAAATTAACTAACTCACGAAATAACATTTGTTAATGTATAAATATGTCATAAATTAACTTGACGAGTTGATTATAACTTTTTATACTACATGTATATAAGGTCTCATAGGGCTCACAATAACATTCACATAAGGTTAGGCCGGCCAGATGTGTCATGTGTGTGTTTATATATAGATATACAGGCGTAAGGTATAGACGCCAACCGGAAATGTCGTAAGAGCTGCAAACCGGATGCCGGAAGAAAAAGACGAAAATTCTGAAAGGAAAACGAACATAAAATAATTCAGTTGTCTGTATCTTTTGAACGAGATAATATTTTTAAATAAAATCTTTCGATTTGAGTAGAGCAATGAAATGGCTTTCGATTAAGAGGGATATGTTATATAGTTGAAACTAACACAATAGGTATATAGGCGCATTGAATTTTTCGGACACCCATTTCAATGTATATGATAGCGCGGTCGTCCTAAGGCTCTTCTATAACTTGCCTTCGGAGCGCTCCCGCGCTCCTTGATATTCGCAATGAATACTTGTATATGCAATCTATTTGAAGAATAGGATCTGCAGTATACACTAGCATAAAGATATGAAACCAATAAGCATATGTTCTCAAGACAGCGCCATCTCTTACAAACGGGTAGAACTTTTTTGTACATCTAATATTAGTTAAGTAATTCAAAGCATCTTTTGTACTTTTATTTTTGACAAATCCGAATTGGTTATCAGAGATAATTTTGCATTCATTGATAAAATTAAGGATTCGATTGTATCTTATTTTTTCAAATATCTTGGCTATATTAGATATAAGTGATATAGGTCTCTAGTTAGATGCATGATTTTTACTATCCGCCTTATGTATAGGTATTATTTCTGCATTTTAAGCGCCTCTGGCCAGACCGCATTTTCAATGCAAAGGTTAATTATATTCACTAGTGGTTTTGCGATATAGTATGATACCATTTTCAACATTTTAGCATTTATATTATCAACTCCACCATTTCTCAGCTTCATGTTGTTAATGATTTTAGTAATTTCGTGATGGTTGGTTGGTATTAAGAAAACAGTTCTAGAATTTATTTTTGAATTATCCATGACAGTATTGAGAGGTTGCTGTATTTTTTCTCTTAATTCTTTACCAATATTACAAAAATAGTCGTTCATTGTATTCGCTATTTCATTAGGGTTAGTGATTTTTTGCAATTCTTATCATATATTTGGTTTATTTGAACACCTTTTTGTACACGGAGAGAAATTTTAGAGTAAAAATTACCAAGGTGCCTTGGTAGTGCATGGATAGACTGTCAAAAGCCGTGATATTCCCAGGTTTCTAATACAATTTATAAGTTTCCCAGGAAAAACTACCATAACCACTTAAAAAAAATACCAAATTATCGGAATAAAAATTACGAGACACACTGGTAAAAATTGAGATCTAGTCATTTTTACATGGTAACCTAAGAATTTTTACTAAGAAAACTGATAAATTTTGCCAAATAACCTGGTATTTGTGTATTCGCGCATGCGCACTGCGCATTATTGTGTTTCAGAAGATTGATACTAGAGGCGTGCGCGACGTTAAAATGAAAACAATACACATATTTTCAGTAAGTAATAACGGCGATTCAAATGATTGTTGGTAACAGCTTCCGTGGCGCAGTCGGTAGAACGTCGGACTCTCAACCCAAAGATCGTCGGATCGAATCCCGCTTCCGTAAAAATTTTTTTTCAGTTTAATGTTTTTTCATCCTTGTTTCTGTTTCTATTTCTATATTAAAATACTATATATCCATTAATATAGATAAAAAAAGTTAATTTTTTTAATTTAAATTAACTAAAAAAAAATTTTACCAAGGAACTTTGGTAAAAAGTTTGAAACTGTCAGTCTGTCCATCCATTACCATAGAAACTGGTAATTTTGCCTCGAATATTTGTAATTTTCACTACAAAATTTCTCTCCGTGTATATTCTTGCATAGCTTAGCATTTATTATTTTCCATAAATTTCTCAAATTGTTGCACTTTCATTGGATTTGTTCGCGATTACACATTAATTTGGCATTATTTATAACCTTATTTAGTATTTTAACATAGTTCTTGTATTTTGTTTTAGTTGTTTCGTTATTTGGGTTAACTTTCCATATTTTGTATAGTAATTCTTTTTTGTCACAAAATATCATGATTGCTTTGGTAATCCATTTACTTCTAGATATTGAATTATTTTGCTGTTTATTAGTATTAATACAATAAGTTGCTAAGGCAGTACCATTTTTTATCATGTTTATGAATGCATTAGTGGCTTCATTTGGATTAGTCAATAACAATATCGTATTCCAATTTTCTTTTTCTGCTATTTTATATAATTTTTTATGGTTTATTGACATTTTTGGTTCTTTTGTTTTATAATTTCTTATTTTATTTATCGTTACGAAAAGAGGATAGTGATCTGTTATCAAGTTTGTTAAAGTATTTGTATTTATTGTTTTGGTTTTTATGAAGATATTGTCAATGCATGAGCCATTATTGTCATTATCTGACGATCTGGTTATACCCTGGAATCCAGGTGTAAAGCCTCTCTAGGAAATTTATTTAAGTATTTCTGACTTGTAATGTTCAGATGATGTAGGTTTATATTGAAATCACCAAAAATTAGATGATTTTTGGTATTGGTCTTATTTTTTAGGTAATCATGTAAGTTATTAATAAATTCAGTTTTCGATACATCATGTGATCTATATAAAGCTGATACTTCGAGTTTTTGATTGGTTTTCATTATGATGCAGGAGTTTACGATTTTAAGCTTACCTATTAGAATTACTTTTGTATATTCTGTTATGTTGTCATCAATATATATTACTACTCTATATGTCTGATTTAGCCTCTTGTAATTATAATACATTGTGTATCCTTTTAAAGAGAAGTAACTTATAAGAGAAGTAACTATAGCATTCTAAATTCTAGGTTTGTACGCATTCCACAATACATGGCTTAAGGCGGCCTTACACCTAAAAATTTTGAAAAAATCAAATTTTTTTTTATTGAATTTTTTGATTATATATGTTATTTCGAACCTAAAAAAACTATAGTTTGGATCAATAATTAAAAAAATTTTAAATAAACCGCTGAAAGAGCTTACTATCTTTAAAATGACGAGAAAATTGATTTTCTTGTTTTTTGCCTTTTTTATAGACTTCTGATAGGAAAACGTTATTTACTTAAATGTGTTATAAAATATCAAAAACATTATTTATATAAGTATATACTGATATAAATCCTTATATAAGGATAAAAAAAATAATTAAATTCACATACAGTATTTATTATAAAAATTAATAAACCATATTGTGGAATTCGAAATCCAGTGGAATCGTCTTGTGACCATTTCCCACTTCTGCTTCTAGTAAAGTGACCATTCCGTGACCGAAATTCGACAGCAATTCACTATATATAATATTAATATTCCCTTTTGTACCTATATATATATATATATATATATATATATATATATATATATATATATATATATATATATATATATATATATAACTAATGCCAGTGTAAACACAGTGGCACAGCCGCCCAGCTGACAGCTCAAAAGCTCAAATGAGCAGAGATACATACCTATGTGATTTCAACAGTTTTTTTGCAGAGTTTTGGCTTCCTCAAATAGAAAGATTTTTTTCATAATGTTTCATTATTTGTATTCATAAGTGAATTTAGGACTGAAAATTTAATGAATTATATGTGAAAATATATATGTAAAAGTATTTATAATTGTGATTATAATACAAGCGTGCAGTGACAGTTTTGTTTAAATTTGGAAATTATAGCTTCAGTTCAAGATGCATGAGATTGCTGTATGAAAGTTAATACAGAAAAACAAGTGGATTTAGTTAAGTATTTGAAGGAAGAAGCTGTAATAATTCTTTACGGATAAAAATAAATACATCTTTTTTCTAAAAAAGATAAAAGTGAAATAATTGAGTTTAGCTTACTATAGGATATAATTCAATTCAGAAGAGTTGTGAATTACAATAAGTGTCAAGATGTATCTACGCAGAAAAGCGACAAGCCTGCTTAGCACACAAGAAATATATAATACAGGCTTGAATTCAAGATATATTTAATATACAATATGCGTAATCAAGTGATCATTGACAAAATGGGCTTATCGGCTTTTATGTATTTATGTACTTTTGGCCATAACAGTGATGGCTTCTTAAGTTGCGATTAGGATTTCATATTTCATAAGACCTGCTGCATATTCTACATTAATCTTAGTATAATAAATAATAATATAACTCAGTACAATGTGTTAAAAAGTGACTCAACAGTGGATGAATCAAAAGTACAAAAGCGAAGGACAGATTGTTAGCAATAACTTTGAATGGAACGCATGCTGTTAGATTAGCAATAGCTTTTAAAGGAACGGATGCATGCAAGCGTCTGTTTCAACATATTTATATAGAAGAACAGGTGTACAGGAAACTGAGTTTCATGAAGGGAAAAAAATTGGGAATCTAATGGCTGGTTATTTTTGAAGTTTTATGGTATTTTTCTTTGTAGGCTTATTTCTCAAAATGTCATTTTTTAAAGTTTGGCGTTACTTTAAAAAAAAACTATTCCATTGATTTTGATGGGAGAGGGCCTGAATTACTTGAAATTTATTCATCTATGGTAGGAAGAGTTGGAAATAGGAAAAATATTTTATTAAATAATTTTAAAATGGTAAAATCCACAAAAAAACAAAAATTCATAAAATTCATGAATTTAAAGCAGTTTTTTCCATAAAAAAAATATTAATTTTCAGAAATTTTATTTTTCCAACTCTTCCTGCCATAACTGCATGAATTTCAAGTAATTTAGTTCCTCTCCCATGAAAATCAATGGAATAGTTTTTTTTTAAAGTTACGTCAAAAAAATTGAAAACGCTATATCTCTGAGTAAAATTCGTCTACAGATTAAGTCTTGGGCCATATTATCAGAAGTAGTGTATATTTATAGTATATATATTGTATTTTGTTTAAACTACATTTTTATTTTTTTTATAGCTCATTTTGACCTCAGAAGCCACTAGCTGTAAGACCGCCTTAATCTCAAGAGTCTCAATTAATATCTGCAATTTATTAAAATTAGCGTTTAGGTTTCTAATATTTAAATAGAAAATATTATCTTTTTTTGTTTTAATATATTTATTGAGGACAAAGAGGCCATTGAAGATCTTCTCACTTCGTATCGTTTCTTCTTGTATCGTTTCCACATAATCTATGTTTTGATCCATTTTAGATTCGCTAAAATTTGGTTTGCGTTTGTTCTGGTGTCTTATTATTTGATATCTGAGACCGAAGTATTCGAGGCGCACCAGTCATTGTCGGGCTGAGTGTGGCTTTTCTTATCGCGCCAGTCGTTGTCGTGTTGAATGTATATTTATTTATCACAGTAGATTTAATTTCGGCCGGTAACTTGTCCACTGTTGGATTCGAGTTTAGTATTTGCGGCTGTCTATTTATTTTACCTACATATCTTGGAATGTAAGGCCTTATTGGATAATCTGTTTCTGCTATCAACTTCCTTATCTTGTATTTCATAACCTCAGATTTTTTACTATCATCGACCACGTGTTTTGTACCATACTTTGTTTTAAATTGGTTATTACTGTACTTACAATTTATGCATCCGAGTTGGTCTGGGGTGTTACATTGCGATATATTATGTTTTCCAGCACATATTAGACAGGCTTTTTCGTTATGGTACTTTTTTCCACTATGCCCGAATCTTCCACATTTGAAACAAGGGGTTAGATTCAGAATTCTGAATTTATTATTCACTATTTGCTTACACGCTTCAGTTGTTACTTCTATTAGTATGTGGTTCACATTTGTTCTTTTATCTTCAAATCGGTGTATTATTTTACATTTGCCCCCCGGGTGTTTAAAATTCCTTTGATTTATATCTTGTTCTATATCTTCGGCGTCCATGTTTCCAAAATTTTCAAATCCTATTATTTTTATTCTAGGATTACTAATGGTTTCTCTTTCAATTTTAAAAAATGCAGTGTACTTTTTTTTTTAACATTTTTTCAGTTTGTAATAAACTTTCCTCATTTAAAAAGCTTATTGTTGCTTCATTTCTGTTCTTTATTTGCACGTTTTTTGCTTGAACTGTTGGGATTTTGTTTATGTAGTGCGCTATGTACATTTTTATATCTAGTTCCTCTTCTTTTTTGTCATCTTTGTTATCGATATTTCTTCTCTTTACTATTAATTTTGGTATTCTCTTTACTAGAGGTTTCTCATTTGCTAGTACCTCGGCGAGGGTCTTTTTTTTTTTGTTGTCATTTTCTTTGTTAATTATTTGTTTTAGTAACCGATTGTTGTTTTACACTTCTGTATTTAGCTTTTTTAGCATATTTTCGTCTTCTTCTGTAGTGCTGTTAAATGCCTTATTTACTTGAGTTTTCAGATCTTCTATTTTGACTAGTAGTTGCAAGAGAATCATTTTGTTCATATTATTCATTACTGTATCGTTTTTGATTTCATCCTCATCTGGCGTAGCGCTTTCAATTGAGGTTATGTCGATGTCATCATGATTTGGACAGATTACGAACACTTCACTCACTTTTATCGTATTGCTTAACTTGGCAAACTCAGTCGTACGAAAAATCTTTGCACATAGTACACACACACAATAGCTGCCACTTTCGCTTTCAGGTATATGTAAGATTTTTCTGGAGGCTTACCTCGTGGCTGCAGGCCTTCCTGCGCTATTTTTTCGCGCCCCGCATATTTGGCATACTTATTTAGCATAAAAAACGTAATAACTGAATCGGTGTTCAATGGTTTTTCACATTTTTTTCAAAGTTAATAACAATTTGAATGTTAACAATAAAATGACATATTTTCACCGGTTTTGTCTTTTTGTAACTTAACTAATTGACCGATGTTGATGAAACGAACTTTCTTTTGTTGATTTTTCAAAGCTTATCAGCAAATTATAACCTATATAAAGTGACCTGGAAATTTAATTACTGTATCATCTTTACACCTACGATATATTGAATATCCATTGACAACAAAATTAATATAATCAGTAACTTGTGTAGAAAATTTTTTCGTACACTTTAATAGCGTAGGATCCATGCAAGGTGAACTAGTGTTTTGTTGTCCGCAAGATCCATGAATTATGTGTTGTTTCTGTAAGTTATATAGCTTTGGTTTTTTAGATTCATCAGGAATGCCAGCACTGATAAATTCATCCACTTTATTAAGATTATATAGTTTATCTTTTTTATCCAAAAATTTTTGCTGTTAATGCTTTAAGTATTAACTGAAATTCCCAAATCACAATTTCAGACTGATCAATGGTATCTTCATAATAATTAATACTTTAACGTTTAATTCACTTAACGATTTCATTCCACTAAGGATTTCCCGGTAAAGTTATGTATAGATCGGTTTTCCATACTTTTGAACTTAGGCTCGTGCGTTTAAACAATTTTGTTGCATTTTTCCTATTTTGATATTATCTGTAAAACTTTGTTTATTCTACAAATTGTGCACATAATCCATCAATCCACTAGAAAGTTCCGCTCTAATACGTATTAATACGTATTGTTGTTACAATCTAGTACCTCAAACTTTTATGCTTGCATCGGCAATATACGGCTGAGTTGGGTGGTCGGTACTAGGTGATCGATACTTACAGAGGTTACGTCATCAAAGGTTGTCTTGTAATTATCTCACTCGTGGTTGTAAGCGGGTCTCCCATGTTAGTCTGGTTGATCACGCCCTGGAAGATGTACACCATAGTTAGGCTCTAATACTAGAAAATATCAGTAATAGTAATATTAGAAATAATAGAAACGAGTCATCTGCAATAGTGATCCCCCTTGGTTATGTCAAGTTTTAGTTGAGAAATAGAATTAGTAGAATAAAAACGAAACGGATCAAACCCATCTATATAGATATATAGAAATAGATATCCATACCTTGCTATATTATAACTCTTTTCCCATAACCTAATCAAAAATTAATGAGAGGAGCTCCTACGTGCTCATTATTCGTTCGTGGCGACAAAATTGTTCTTCAGCAGACTGCAGTGGGGGATACTCACAGGTGACGAGCCAAGGCGAGGAGGATCACAGAGCAGTTCTCGACTCATATCCCTGTCACTAAGGCATCCTTTCCATCCTTTAGCCCCAGGCAACTTCCCACAGGAATTTTCACCCAACACAGGGGTCTGAGGAAAAATTATAAACCTGCTGCCAGTTACTCCTGCTTCAGTCTCAAAGAATACAGTAGATCCGATGCGGCATGGACATGTTTCCTCGTAGTACCACTGTCCAGCACAGTTAGTAAGGGACGAGGAGCTGCTCCTAGCTTGGCGAGCCCTTCCAGGACCTCGACCAATCAAGAACCTGCAGGATCTGGTCATCACTTCCCTCTTGGGAGTACATTCACATTGTGTGTCAATACGCATATGCGGACAAGACACACTCAAACACAATTGGAGGATCTCTGTTGTCTCTTGGTCTCATAGGACTCGTACAGGCAGCTGATGAACACCTGGAAAATAAGGAAAACATCCACAAAGTATTGGAGCACACATATATGTCTATATATATAACAGGAAAAACAGTCCATCAATTTGAGGTTGGGAAATCTGCTTCGAAGTGACTACTTATCTGATCTGCTGTTGCATCCGGAGAGAGGTCCGCAATTCCCGACGAAACCTCAAGGTCTCCCGTCGAAAGTTCCACCTCCTGATTCCCCTGTTTTGCCTCTCTATATCCGCGTTGCTCCGGATCTTCCTCGTTGCTGCCTTTTCCTTGTCGGGTCCCGCTCGGCCGTCTGCTGGCGTGAGTATATCAAGATACGTAGACAGCCGCGTACACATCAGAAGGCGCGGCGCGCAACTCGCGCTCGTCGACCATAGACTACGCGCGGTACCGCTTGCAGTGACACAACCTTAGGGCGCGTCTACAAGCGCGCAGCGGATTAAAGCGCATCTCCGTCAAGACGTAATTTACTCGTAACGTCTAATCGAGAACGACCTACCAAAGCTGACCGGCGACGCTTGTGCCATAAATATAGATTAAAGGGATATATAACTAGGTTTCAATAGATAAAGTACGAAAATCTTATTCTATTCTTTCGCCTTTTCGGGATCGCCGCGGACCAATCCGGAAGAACCCTCGGTTTTCGTGACCATATTAATGGATCCGGGTTTTCTTTGTATGACTTATTATAGGATAATAACAAATTATTGATCAACGAGGGAGTCATTGTTAGTTAACTTAAACTAAAATATGCAGGATCTAAGAATGCAGCAAAACTCTCGTTCGAATAGGTTGTACAATTAACAAACTCAGTAATACGATATTTTTGATTTTTAACTAATGCGAATAATTAAGAGTTAGAACTAATAAGTATCCCAAATTAATAGAATCCTGTGTATATTTTGAAAGGAAAAACAAAACTTCACGTTTGCTTCTGAATTGTATTACCTATATAATCTTCATTCTTTCCCAACATTCACTGTTTATTATATATAAAGCACTACCTTCCTTTGTATATTCCGAACCACCATGCACAACCCTTAATCTCTCTTCGATCCAATCAAGTTCTCCTCATATATCGTGGAGTATATGGGAACTCCACGACGAATAAGGTGAGTTTAGAGAGAGGTCCTCAGTGAGCAAGATGGGCCGATGTCTTGAGAGCGTCGTCCAAAACAACTTGTTGCAGCACCGCCCAACATATTGCGAGGTCGTAACAAGTTACGTAAATAACTTTTGCTATTTACGTAACACTTAAACACGAAAAAAAATTCCCAGAGCCATAATTACGTCGTTCGGAAAAATGTTTCGACGGTTTCTTATAGATCAAATGCTTAGAAAAAAATTATGAACGAAATAGCTATTCCGGAAAAGCCCCCCCAGGGCGATATACTGTGTCTTAAACAAGGAAAAATATTCCCAGAGCCTCAATTAAGTCGTTCGGAAAAATGTTTCGACGGTTTCTTGTAGATCAAGTCCCCAAATGAACGAAATAGCTTTTCCGGAAAGGCCCCCCCCAGGGCGATATACTGTGTCTTAAACATGATAAAAAATTCCCAGAACCGCAATTACGCCGTTCGGAAAAATGTTTCGATGGATTCTTGTAGAGATCGTTTCCAAATGCTTAGAAAAAAATTATGAACGAAAAGCTTTTCCGGAAAAGCCCCGCCAGGGCGATATACTGTGTCTTCAACACGAAAAAAAATTCCCAGAGTCGCAATTACGTCGTTCGGAAAATTGTTTCGATGGTTTCTTGTAGATAACGTTTCCAAATGCTTAGAAAAAAAATATGAAAGAAGTAGCTTTTCCGGAAAAGCTCCGCCAGGGCGATATACTGTGTCTTAAACATGAAAAAAAAATCCCAGAGCCGCAATTACATCGTTCGGAAAAATGTTTCCACGGTTTCTTGCAGATCAAGTCCCGAAATGCTTAGAAAAAAATTATGAACGAAATAGCTTTTCCGGAAAAGCCCCCCGGGCGATATACTGTGTCTTAAGCATGAAAAAAAAAATTATGAACGAAATAGGAAATAATCCAAGATGGAGGATAGTGGGCTGCCAGCGGAGGCAGTCCCTCCCGATATATACCATCGATGTCACAATACGCAAGCGGTTAAAACGGTAGTATGTATATGGTGTTGCAATGTTTTTCATAAAAGTGACTTTAATAGAAAAAAAAATGTAAGATACATAAACAGTGTGTTAGTTGTTTGTGATGAATACGATTTGAACATAACCTCAAATCAAGATCCCACACGTGCTGTGTTACTAAAACTACAAGAAGATCTGCAAACCAAAACTAAAGCGATTGAGAATCTTAGTAAAAACTATAGGAAAATAGAATCAGAGTACAGTAAACTTAAAATCAACTATAAAGGCCTCCTTCAAGAAAACAGAATGCAAGTTGATGAGCTGGATGAGACTACATGCGAAGACAAGGACAGTGATAAAGTAAGTGCACTAATAACAGAAAACCAGCTGCTTAGGGAACTAAATACTGAATTGAAACATAAAAATCTGCTTTTAAACGAAATTCTAACGAAAGAAAAAGAACGACCGAGTAAATACAAGGAAACATATGCAGATATAATGTCAAAAAAGATACACATACCACAATCCAAAAAAGTGCCGAAAATTGTAGTGACAAGAAAAGACAAAGAAGAGAAATCGGTGAGAAAGGAAAAAGTATTCCACTATCTACTTAAAGAAAAATCAATCCAAACGAAAAAAAATTGATATGAAAAGTAAAGATGTAATTTCAATAACATGCATGAACGAGGAAAGTGCCAAGACAGCAAAAAGATTACTAGACGCCAAGCTCAACCACCTCTACAAGGTCGAAGAAGAACAGCTTAGTAAGCCTGTCATAAGAATAACTGGCATCGAAAATGAATTCAAGTCTGATATAAAAGCAATCGAAAATGACATAAACCAAAGAAATTTTTCAAATTTAGATACAAAGGGTAACGTATTACACGTAGCTGGCAATGACAAAAGCAGTAAAGTAACAGTCATCATGCAAATAACGGGTGAAATGCACAAACATATTAAAGAAAATAAAGACAGATTATTCGTTGGTTATCAGAATTGCAAAGTTTACGATATAATAAATGTGAAACCATGTTATAAGTGTGGTAGATTGGGTCATAATGGCCAAAGGTGTAAGAACAACCCAACCTGTTTAAAATGTGCGGGAACGCATCTAACAGAAAAGTGCACATCAGAGAAACAGTGCTGCATCAACTGTAGCTTCTCAAATAAGACATTTGGAAACGACTATAATACTGATCATGTTACCACTGACAGACAAGAATGCAAAATTTTGAGTGCTAAGGTAAACAAGGCTATGAACACTACTGAATATATAATAAAACCTGACTTACCGAGATACCTCGGTAAGGTAGATAACTTTAAGAAACGGACACAAGAGTTAACTAAATCACCAACTACATTACAAACTCAGGTGGGCGGAACTGAATTAATACTGGCAAAACCCAGGCTTGGAAGTTCGTCTTCACTTACATCGATAACAACAAGATCTAGATTCTACTCACAACAAGACCTCAGCCTCAGTTCGCCTACCAAAAATACGCAAGAGGGATCAACAAACTTTTAATTTAAGTGATACAAACTTTGGCAGTGAGATTGAAAATTTTAAAAAAGCTCTATTGCAAAAGTGTTAATAGGAAACATGAACTAAAAAATAAACTAAAAAATATATATAATAAACAAATGTATACATATTGTTTTACTTGCGTTAAGTTTTGAGAATTCTATTGACAATATTAAATGTTTAAGGTTTAAATATTTAATACTTAGTATATAAGCTTTAGTGTATAAGTATAGTCTTAAGTATTCATGTACCAGCCCTCGTACAGGTAGTTAATATCTATCTCTGAGGACTTTACTCTATGTAATTTTGTTCTGGTTTAATAAATAAATAATAAAAAAAAAATAAATAGCTTTTCCGGAAAAGCCCCGCCAGGGCGATATACTGTGTATTAAACACGAAAAAAAAATCCCAGTGCCACAATTACGTCGTTCGGAAAAATGTTCGACGGTTTCTTGTAGATCAAATGCCCAAATGCTTAGAAAAAAATTATGAACGAAATAGCTTTTCCGGAAAAGCCCCCCAGGGCGATATACTGTGTCTTACACAAGAAAAAAAATTCCCAGAGACGCAATTAAGTCGCTCGGAAAAATATTAAGACGGTTTCTTGTAGATCAAGTCCCCAAATGCTTAAAAAAAATTATTAACAAAATAGCTTTTCCGCGGAAAGCCCTCGCAGGGCGATATACTGTATCTTAATCACGAAAAAAAATTCCCAGCGCCGCAATTACATCGTTCGGAAAAATGTTTCGACGGTTTCTTGTAGATCAAGTCCCCAAATGCTTAGAAAAAAATTATGAACGAAATAGCTATTCCGGAAAAGCCCCCCCAGGGCGACATACCTTGTCTTAAACAAGAAAAAAAATTCCCCGAGCCGCAATTAAGTCGTTCGGAAAAATGTCAAGATGGTTTCTTGTAAATCAAGTCCCCAAATGAACGAAATAGCTTTTCCGGAAAAGCCCTCCCAGGGCGATATACTGTATCTTAATCACGAAAAAACATTCCCAGCTCCGCAATTACATCGTTCGGAAAAATGTTTCGACGGTTTCTAGTAGTTCAAGTCCCCAAATGCTTAGAAAAAAATTATGAACGAAATAGCTATTCCGGAAAAGCCCCCGCAGGACGACATACCTTGTCTTAAACAAGAAAAAAAATTCTCCGAGCCGCAATTAAGTCGTTCGGAAAAATGTCAAGACGGTTTCTTGTAGATCAAGTCCCCAAATGAACGAAATAGCTTTTCAGGAAAAGCCCCCCATGGCGATATACTGTGTCTTAAGCATGAAAAAAAATTCCCAGAGCCACAATTACGTCGGTCGGAAAAATGTTTCGACGGTTTCTTGTAGATCAAGTGCCCAAATGCTAGAAAAAAATTATGAATGAAATAGCTTTTCCGGATAAGTCCCCCCAGGGCGATATACTGTGTCTTAAACATGAAAAAAAATTCCCAGAGTCGGAATTAAATTGTTCGGAAAAATGATTCGACGGTGTCTTGTAGACAAAGTCCCCAAATGCTTAGAAAAAAATTATGAACAAAATAGCTTTTCCGGAAAAGCCCCCCCAGGGCGATATACTGTATCTTAAACACGAAAAAAACATTCCCAGAGCCGCAATTACATCATTCGGAAAAATGTTTCGACGGTTTCTTGTAGTGCAAGTCCCCAAATGCTAGAAAAAAATTATGAATGAAATAGCTTTTCCGGATAAGTCCCCCCAGGGCGATATACTGTGTCTTAAACATGAAAAAAAAATTCCCAGAGCCCGAATTAAGTCATTGGGAAAAATAATTCGACGGTGTCTTGTAGGCAAAGTCCCCAAACGCTTAAAAAAAATTATTAACGAAATAGCTTTTCCGGAAAAGCCCCCCCAGGGCGATATACTGTATCTTAAACACGAAAAAAACATTCCCAGAGCCGCAATTACATCATTCGGAAAAATGTTTCGACGGTTTCTTGTAGTGCAAGTCCCCAAATGCTTAAAAAAAAATTATGAACGAAATAGCTTTTCCGGAAAAGCCCCCCCAGGGCGATATACTGTGTCTTAAATATGAAAAAAAATTCCCAGAGCCGGAATTAAATTGTTCGGAAAAATGATTCGACGGTGTCTTGTAGACAAAGTCCCCAAATGCTTAGAAAAAAATTATGAACAAAATAGCTTTTCGGATAAGCCACCGAGCGCGATATACTGTGTCTTAAACACGAAAAAAAATTCCCAGAGTCGCAATTACATCGTTCGGAAAAATCTTTCGACGGTTTCTTGTAGATCAAGTCCCCAAATGCTTAGAAAAAAATTATGAACGAAATAGCTTTTCTGGAAAAGCTCCCCCAGGGCAATATACTGTGTCTTAAACATGAAAAAAAATTCACAGAGCCACAATTGCGTCGTTCGGAAAAATGTTTCGGCAGTTTCTTGTAGATCAAGTGCCCAAATGCTTAGAAAAAAATTATGAACGAAATAGCTTTTCCGGAAAAGCCTCCCCAGGGCGACATACTGTGTCTTAAACAAGAAAAAAAAATTCCCCGAGCCGCAATTAAGTCGTTCGGAAAAATGTTAAGACGGTTTCTTGTAGATCAAGTCCCCAAATGAACGAAATAGCTTTTCCGGAAAAGCCCTCCATGGCGATATACTGTGTCTTCAGCATGAAAAAAAAATTGCCAGTGCCACAATTACGTCGGTCGGAAAAATGTTTCGACGGTTTCTTGTAGATAAAGTCACCAAATGCTTAGAAAAAAATTATGAACGAAAACGCTTTTCTGGAAAAGCCCTCGCAGGGCGATATATTGTGTTGTAAACGGGGAAATAATTTCCAGTGCCGCAATTACGTCGCTCGGAAAAATGTTTCGACGGTTTCTTGTAGATAAAGTCACCAAATGCTTAGAAAAAAATTATGAACGAAAACGCTTTTCCGGAAAAGCCCCGCAGGGCGATATACTGTGTTGTAAACGGGGAAAAAATTCCCAGTGCCGCAATTACGTCGCTCGGAAAAATTTTTCGACGGTTTCTTGTAGATCAAGTCCCCAAATGCTTAGAAAAAAATTATGAACGAAATAGCTATTCCGGAAAAGCCTCCCCAGGGCGACATACTGTGTCTTAAACAAGAAAAAAAATTCCCCGAGCCGCAATTAAGTCGTTCGGAAAAATGTTAAGACGGTTTCTTGTAGATCAAGTCCCCAAATGAACGAAATAGCTTTTCCGGAAATGCCCTCCATGGCGACATACTGTGTCTTGAACAAGAAAAAAAATTTCCCGAGCCGCAATTAAGTCGTTCGGAAAAATGTTAAGACGGTTTCTTGTAGATCAAGTCCCCAAATGAACGAAATAGCTTTTCCGGAAAAGCCCTCCATGGCGATATACTGTGTCTTAAGTATGAAAACAAACTTCCCAGTGCCACAATTACGTCGGTCGGAAAAATGTTTCGACGGTTTCTTGTAGATAAAGTCACCAAATGCTTAGAAAAAAATTATGAACGAAAACGCTTTTCCGGAAAGCCCTCGCAGGGCGATATATTGTGTTGTAAACGGGGAAAAAATTCCCAGTGCCGCAATTACGTCGCTCGGAAAAATGTTTCGACGGTTTCTTGTAGATAAAGTCACCAAATGCTTAGAAAAAAATTATGAACGAAAACGCTTTTCCGGAAAAGCCCTCGCAGGGCGATATGCTGTGTTGTAAACGGGGAAAAAATTCCCAGTGCCGCAATTACGTCGCTCGGAAAAATGTTTCGACTGGTACTTATAGAAAAGGACCCACAAAGTTTCACAGATAAATTATGAACGAAATCGCTTTTCCGGAAAAGCTCCTTTAGGGTGACATACCATGTCGAATACTAGAAAAAAATTCCAAGTCGCAGTTCCTTGTTGTGAAAATTGTTTCGTCTGGTACTTTTAGATAAGGTCCCTCAATGTTTACAAAAAAATTATGAACGTAATTGCTTTTCAGGAACAGCCCTTTTTGTCGGGTATACCATGTCGAAAACTAGATAAAAAATTCCCAAAGTCGCAATTACTTCGTTAGGAAAATGTTGTGAATGGTACTTGTTTAAAAGGTCCCCCAAAGCTTAAAAAAAATTTTTTAACGAAATCGCTTTACCGGAAAAGCCCTTTCGGGCCGATATATCATGCCATAAACTCGAAAAAAGATTCCCAGAGTCGCAATAATGTCGTTAAGAAAAATTTGTTGTCTGTTACTTGTAGAAAATGTCCCTCAAAGCTTACAAGCAATTATGAACGATGCCACTTTTCCGGAAAAGCCTCTTTAGACCGGTATACCATGTCGAAAACTAGATAAAAAATTCCCAAAGTCGCAATAACGTCGTTAGGAAAAATATTTCGACTGTTACTTGTAGAAACGATCCCCCAAAGTTGAAAAAAAAATTATGCACGAAATCGCTTTTCCAGAGAAGCCCCTTCAGTCCGAAAAACCATGCCGTAAACTGGAAAGAAAATTGCTAAAGCCGCAATAACGTCGTTAGGAAAAATATTTTGACTGGTACTTGTAGATAAGGTCCTCCAATACTTACAAAAAACTTATGAATGGAATCGCTTTTCCGGAAAAGCTCCTTCGGCCGATATACCATGTCTAAGATACGAAAAAAAATTCCCAGAGTCGCAATTACGTCGTCAGGAAAAGTTTTCGACTGGTACTTGTAGAAAAGGTCCCCCAATGCTTAGAGAAAAGTTAAGAAACGAAATCGCTTTTCCGGAAAAGCCCGTTTGGGTCGATAAACTCGAAAAAAAAAATTCTCAGAGTCGCAATTACTTTTACGGAACTACTCCTTTAGGCCAAGGGTGCAGGTCACAAATATGAAATCAATTCTTACAGTTGCAAAAATTACGTTAGGAATAAGTTTGCAGTTAGAACGTGTATTAGGGGTCGCCAATAGCCTAGAAAAATTCAGGCACGAAATTGATCTTCCAGAACTGCTCCTTCGGGTTAAGGGTGCACGTCAAAAACACGAACAAAATTCTCACAGTCGCAAAAATTACGTGAGGCAAAATAACAATATAATGATGTTTTTTTGCTTTCTTAATAATTAATTTAATATATACGTACAGAATATAAAAGTGAAATACGCAAGTTGAATATTAAAGTTGAAAAAAACTCTTTAATTTTTTAATTGCGTTTAGAGAAACATGTTTATCTCTTCGCTACATTTTGATTTAAAAAATCGTTTTTCTATGTCTAATAGCTTTGGAAATAGCGAATTGAAAATATAAAAAGATTATGGAGATGATGCTGGTTGCAAGAGAAGGAATGCCTCCCTGAAAAGAGAGAGAGAGAGTGAGTGAGAGAGAGAAAATAGTGAAAGAGTACGCGAGAGAGACAGTGTGCGAGACACTATTATGAAAGAGTTGTAGTTATTGCAGGCGAGAGTCCGGCAAGACGAAGCTAGGACCAATACGGCTATAGGAATGCATGTGTGTGCGCAAGTGTGTGAATACCGGGATGATGGGAGCCGCGCGAACGGTTCGAAATGCGAGTGTTTTACAAGTACAAACGTGAGAGCTGTCCGAGTCCCGCACCTTCAATAGCAGCCGAGAATCACCAGTTTCTGAGGCGTGAAGCCGAGTAGCTCGGACGCCCCCGAGCCGGACATAAGGCACGCTCTCGAGTCATACAAATGCTGCACAATAATGGCCCTGGCCCAGCCATAAGAAAAGCCTGCTGCTGCTGCTATGAAAAGTGCTAAGACCGAGACGTTGCCAAATGTACCGGCCGGACATGCCGGGCTGCGAACCGACAACAGCGCTGCTATGATCGACGGAGCGAGCGACGGGTCGAAGGGCGCTCACTCTCTGCCTAACCGCGAGAAAAGCCACACGCGCTTTTGAATTATATTCAAATCATAGTACGGTACGGGACGACACTTGGCATTATATTTAAACAACGGTACACTATCATTTCCAATCAATATATATCCGTAATATTGATCTTTATTCTCGGTACCTTGGTTTCGTGAAGCTCAGCGAGACTCCTGAGTAGAGTTCTGAGCAAAAGTGTGCGTGAGTGTGTGTTCGAGAACGAGCCGAGGGTCCTGGTGGAGTCTTGTCATCAGCGTCCCCGTCGAGTGATGCTCCGAAAGGTAGGAGATTACTATTTGGCCTGCGCGCGTTTATAGCTCGGCTTGTATCGCATATTTTCAATATGTATGTAATTCACGCGATATTCACTATTGCTAGTCGGTACAGAAACGCTTACGTGTTATTGGATGTAAAATCGGTACATTAATTGTAATTGAACTAATGTTAATAAAACCCTCTATATTATTTTAAGTAATGTATATCTTTGTGATTATTAACCAAATGTAAGCAAAACCCTACATTACAAATGGCGCCTCAACTGGGTTTTTGAAAATTGCGATACAAGTATTTTCGAATTTTCTCTTCTTAGAATTGCGATAGTACCGGGAAAAATTTTTCTCTTCGCGTGCTAACGATATATGCTAAATTGTAATTTATGCTAACGTAAAAATTTCATGCTCGTGGCCGGGAGTGAAAAGTGTCGAAACGAGTTAAAACTAGATTTGAAAATTAAATTCGTAACCGTCTTCGACAAAGTGAAAAATTCGAATTTGCGTGAAACAAATATTTCAAACAGAAATAATAACGCTTTTCGAAATAATATTCGACACAGAAAATTCCAATGCTCAAAATATTCTTAAGCTACACTGAAAAAAATTTGGCACTTCAGCTGACCGTATAAGTATATACGCTATGCCGAATGTAGGGTCGAATGTTGTACCGCGGTTCGGCACATCTCCTGCCCCGTACTGGCACAGCTCCTGTCCCGTAAAAGCATCGCGCGCCCCGTACTGGCACAGCTCCTCTCCCGTTAGAGACAAACCCTGTGCCAAAAGTGGGTGGTCTGACACACGCAGCGAAGGGGGCGCTGACGAACTGTGATGGAAACAGACGCCGTGCCAAATTTTTTTCAGTGTAGAATTTTTGAAAAGAGATTATAATCGGTACATATACTAGTTCGCGACAACAACAAGGTCGAAGAAAGTCAGAGCGTACCATAAACATAAACATTTGGCCGGCCGACCGGAGTCGGTAGAGAGCGTGTTGCCGGGGACCGCGCGAGAGAGCCACGTGTGTACATGCGTACACACACAGGCGGCTGCCGATTTCAGCGGCGCGGGGCCGCGGAGCGAGAGAGATAGCTGCCGCATAGGCGCGGAGAGCGCAGACGACGGCGACGGCAGTGCTCGCAGCTGAGGTGCGGCGATGGCGTGGCACACGGGAGAGCCAAGCGCCTATGCAGGGTATAGGCATAGGGCTTGGTGGCTACCACGAGTGCACGCGCACCGGGAGTGCTGTAGCTGCCCATAGCGAAACGTCGTCGCGCATTACATGGATGTTTTTCTCCTCGCGATTTATAGGTATAGCGGAACTTCAAATACTCGGTACCGGAGTATTAAAACACTGCTAGTATTTTAGTAACAATTGCTTTCGGTACATAATTATTTTTACTTAATGTCATTTTTGTTAATAGTAATTTTTCTGTGTAACTGATAATCGTTAATTATTTAATGAACTTCGGAGCGTCAATTGAAAATAACCTTCTTTGTTGTATGTAGATGGCTTTTGCTATCCAGTAATTTGTTTATTTGTTAATTAAATTATTGGTTATTACGGGAATAATTCGTGTTACTTTTAATTTCTTTTAATAAATTATAAGTAAATTTTCACTGTTAGTTTCGTGATTAAGTTAGTTTAAATAATCTCTGCTACGTTCCGGATAGATTAAATGAATAAAGTGTATGTAAAATAATTTCCGGTAGAGTTCAACAACTTAGATTATTAGTTTTTTTTTCTCCTTGTATATAGTTTTTTTTCCGAGATAATTATTTTTAATTATCGGTACAGTTTAATAATTATCGTTTCAATTTGGAAATAATTTTCGGGTGATTATAATTAAATAATTTTAAATATCCGTGTTTAGAAAGTTTTCAAACTTAATTTCGAAGTAAAAGTTAACAATGGAACGTACAGCAGAAAATATTCTAAATGAAACACCACAATTGGAATCACAATACGCGATTACAGTGTGGGTAGAAAACTTATCGGTACCAGATTTAATTGGCCAATTAAGTAAATACTCGCTTAGTATAGACGGAAAAATAGAAGAATTGACAGATCGTTTAGCAAGATTTGTTGCGTTAAAAAAGGGATACGACGAAGTCCCTTGGGATATTTCAGATGAAAATTTTAATTTTACATGCGAGTTTTCGCAAAGATTACAAACTGTAATCGGCGGAAGAACCCACAACCCAAATGGGTTACAAAGAACTCATAATGATTCCCCCTTGCAACGGCAAGAACCCTCTCTAATAGATTTCGAAACGGAACCTACAGTAGGTATACAGGGGAAGAGTACCGTCGGTACGTGATTCGGGGGAGCCGAGGCAAAGGCCATGCGCGCGACTAATGCGAGACGAGACGAGACGACCAACGGACGAAATCAGTGAACCTATCATAGAAAATAGGAATTCAAATAATCGGGAAAATTTTAATAATCGAGGTTTGAATGGTAATGCACGCCTGGTCGTACCTAGAGTTAGTTTTGCGCTTTCCTCAACGGCAAGAGCAAATACAGAAACGTACGCGCGGACGCGTTTTGAACAAGAACTAAACAACTTAACTTATAGTTTAGAGTCGAGTAGGCTTGACCATGGCGAACGAGTACCGAATATAGACGAACATACGCATATATACAGAGACTCACACCTACGCGCGAACACAAATACAACCTACACACCACCTTTCTCTTTAGCGTGACTGCCAACACGCGACGTGACTTTTCACCAATCAAACGTACCAAAGAATAAAAACAATAACGATATCGCGACGTTTCCGACGCCACGAAATTCTTCAAACATCCCAGATGCTCGAGACATGTACCGCTCTACATTCACGACGCCGTGGCTATCGTATCCGAGATAAATAATCCGAGATTGGAAAATCTTAAATTTAATCAAATTTAAGGGCGGATCGGATTCTAGCGCGGAAGAATTCCTATGCAGGATAGAAGAATGCAGAAGCGGTACTGGAGTAACAGATTCGGATCTGTTAGAAGCTCTGTCTGACTTATTGAAGGGAATGGCTGCGAAATGGGCGCGATTGGAGAAACATAAATGGCTCTCGTGGGACAATTTCGTTACGGATTTTCGCGAACATTACGACCGGTAATTGACTTTATTACAAATTATCGGCACATTTTAAAATACTTGTATCCACAACCGCCGCTCGAAGATCAACTCTCGATGACTTACAATAATTTAAAGCCGATATATAGGGATAAAATTAATAGGCACTCGGTACACACGTTCCGCGACCTAGAATTGTTTGGTAAAGAATTCGAAGCCGCGCTGTTAGCAAAACGGGAGTATAAACCTTCTCCGCCTAAAGAATTATCGTTTTTACTGGAACTCGCATTTGATTCTAAGAAATTCGCGATACCTAATGAGGCGGGAAGGGGTAGGCAAGGCTCCCACAATGTCTCGGCAATAAATGAAACAAGCTCGCCAAAATCAACTCAAAGAGGAAAGCCAAGATGGAGCACGCGAAGACAAAACGAGGGAGGCAACACCGGTACAACACCCGCAGCTCCCGATAATAAACCGAATGGGGGCGAGACTGGACGCAGGTGTAAACCTCGAGGTGGCGGACCAAAAGCAGATATTAAATGCTTTAACTGCCAAGGTTTCGGACACTTGGCTCGTATATGCCCATCGGACAAAAGGCCCAGATCAAATCCGGAGAATCAGTCACCGGCTGGGACGAAGACTGGGAAGAGTGACCCTCATGAAGGAAAACCTTCGGAAAACTAGCGAGGCGAGAACAAAAGGAGATGAAAAGTCTCGCTATCGCTACGAAAAAGTCTCCAATTAAAAACAACGCTTCGTTGAATAAACCGGCGGAGAGTCTAATTGATTTTTGGTGCGACAAAAACCCGAGGGAACACACTGAAGTCATGGAAGATGACAAAAGGAATTCATCTCAAGATGAAGAGAAGAGCAGTGCGGTACCGAAGAACATCAACTTCGTGGAAGAACGAGCCAATCAGACGTCACACATAGAACCAAAATTACCGGAGGAACTACCTTCAGAGGGCGAGAAGGAAATTTTAATACAAGAATCAGCTACCAAATACAACATCGGCGGAACTGCAGAGTTGGGAAAGTTTCGAGATGTTGTTGAGTTTTGCCACCCCCTAGGGCCAGAAATTGTAAGAGATAGGCGATTTTTCGTAAGAATCGAGGTATCGGGGATACCTGAAATCGCTTTGGTGGACTCAGGCGCGTCGAGGACGTACGTCGGTCCGAAGTTCGCGGATAGGTTCGGAAACCGGGTTTTCGAAACACCTGATGCGCGAACTATTACATTAGCTAACGGGTCACTCGAGAGAATTTCAGGGCAAATTAGAGTACCGGTTAATATTTGTGGCACGAGCAACGAAATGGCCATACGTCTCGTGAGAGCTTTAGCTTACGATTGTGTCTTGGGGATGGACGCGCTCGAATTATTCGATATATCGATTAATTTTAAGGAGCGCACGTGGCAGATAGGTACCGGTGCGTGTATGTCTTTCGACGGGGTCGGAGGGGATACTTGCCCGGATAATGAATCGGTAGCTGGGATATGCGAATTGGGCGAGACCCAAAGAGACAGACTACAAAGACTACTGGACGAACTAATACCTAGTGGAAAGCCGAAACTAGGGTTGAGACACCTCACAAAGCATACGATCGATGTACAGGGCGCGAAACCTGTTAAACAACGGTACTACCCCGTATCCCCTAAGGTACGTGAAGAAATGTACCAAATAATGGATCAATTGCTAGAAGAAGGGGTGATAGAACCATCGAGCACCACGTGGTCAAGTCCCGTGGTTATGCACTTAAAACCTAATGGAACGCGTCGTCCGTGTATCGATTTTCGGAAAATTAACGAATTAACGAAAAAAGACGCGTATCCACTCCCGAATATGAATGAAATCTTAAGTAAGTTAAGAAATACGTGATATATCAGTACTCTAGATCTAAGTCAAGCGTACTTCCAAGTACCGCTTGACGAAGGTAGTAAAGAGTATACTGCGTTTACGATACCGGGTCGTGGATTATATCAATTCACGCGATTACCTTTCGGCCTAAGCAACAGCCCCGCAACGTTTCAGAGATTAATGGATGGAATTATTACGCCGAAAATGGATGGCAGAGTATACTGTTATTTAGATGACATAGTGATAGTCTCTGAAACGTTCGAGGAACATTTGCATTGGCTACGTATCGTATAATAACTCGGTTAAAACAAGCAAACTTAACGATGAATCGGGCGAAGTCGATTTTCGGCTGCACCGAGGTGAATTATCTGGGATATATCGTAAATTTTAACGGTTTCAACCCGATCCGGCTAAAGTGGAAGCTATTAAAAATTATCCGGTTCCGAAAAACTTACGGCAACTCCGTAGATTCACCGGAATGGCATCGTGGTACCGTCGCTTTATCGACAATTTCGCCAAAATATCCGAGCCGTTAAACGAATTAACGCAAAAGAGCAGGCGCTGGAAATGGGGGAGGAACAGCAGAGGGCAATGCATACCTTGAAGGAGAGACTAACCACGGCTCCTATTTTAGCTTGCCCAAATTTTTCGCTGCCTTTCTCTCTTCAAACCGACGCATGCTCAACAGGTCTCGGCGCGACACTGACGCAGGTGCAAGACGGTCATGAGCGCATAATAGCCTACGCGAGTAGAAATTTAAATAAAGCAGAGCGTAATTATACTGTGACGGAATGGGAGTGCCTCGCCGTAGTTTCGGCTATAAGGAAGTACCGCGAATACTTAGAGGGCTACCATTTTACGGTAGTCACGGACCATAGCAGCTTAAAATGGATGTACCGCCAGAAAAATCCAGTGGGTAGAGTTGCGCGGTGGGCAATGGAGTTAGCTCAATATGACTTCGATATACTACATCGCAAAGGTAGCTTACACTACGTACCGGACGCGCTATCGCGCATGTTTGAGGATGAGTCGGAAGGCCTCAACGCGATTACCGAAGCAAACGACGCGTGGTACGAAAAGAGGATTAAAGCGATAGAAACCCATCCAAAACTATTTAAAAATTGGACGGTACATGAGGGGAGAATTTACTTCCATAATAAAAATCAACTACTCGAATCACTTGAGATTGACGATCTAGACTCGTGGAAACTGGTCTTAACAACGTAACTTAGACTAAAAGCGTTGCGTGAATATCATGATCAACCACAAGCGGAATACTTAGGAATTCACAAGACTTACAAACGACTGACTCGTGACTATTATTGGCCAGGTATATGGCAAGATACAGTACAGTATGTCAGAGAATGGGAGACGTGCCAACAAGTTAAAGTCGATCAAAATAAACCCGCGGGATTTATGAGCGTGCGCACAGTAGAAGGGCCATGGACAACAGTAGCCATGGATATTATAGGCCCCCAACCACGAAGTAAAAATGGTGCAATGTATGCGCTAGTACTACAAGACCTTTTTACTAAATGGGTGGAGATAGTTCCGTTGAGAAAAGCCACAGGTAAATCAGTAAAGAAAGCGTTTGAGGATACGATTTTGTGCAGATATGGCGCGCCAAAAGTGTTAGTAACTGATAACGGTACAGAATTCGTAAATAAAATACTAGTGCAAGTAGCTGAAGAATATAAAATCTTGCACACGACGGTACCACCATATCATGCACAGGCGAATCCTGTAGAACGCGCGAATAGGACCTTGAAACAGATCATAATAGCTTACCTTGATAGTGATCATAGGCTCTGGGATGAACACCTTCCAGAGTTCCGATACGCGATAAATACTGCGGAACAATCCTCGAGAAAAACATCACCAGCGTTTTTAAATTTTGGGAGGAAACCAAGATCAACAAATACTATCGAGAGAGATGAAAACGCTAACGTTCCGATCGAGAAAATGTCTGTCGAGCAATGGAAAAATCGCGTATCGAGATTGCATGCCTTACGTGACCTCGTATCGAAATTTCAATTCGAAGCGTCCGAAAAACAGGCCAAATATTATAACGCTGCGAAACGGGAGGTCAAATTTAATATTGGCGATTTAGTTTGGAAAAGAAAGAGAATACTTTCATCAGCAGTAAATTTTGTAGCAGGAAAATTAGCCAACAAATTTGACGGCCCGTATCGTATTTGTAAACTACGTTCACCTGTAGTGGTGGAGCTCGAGACGCTGGACGAAAAGAAGATCGGCAAGGCTCACATCAAGGACCTGAAGCTCAAGGTATGTAAGCAAACCAACCCACCAGACCCGCCTACTCCCGCTTTAGATGAGCAAATACCGAATCGAGTCACTCCCGAGATTGAGTGCGGCGAGTCAGTAAACTTATCGGTACCTAACCCGAAATACGACCTAAAAGAGGGCGACCTCGTAAGAACGCAGGCTCAACTGTCCCGCTCGATAACGGAACGGCTGAAAACCGACCCTCTGCCGACATAGCCACCGACTTCACTCAGCATCAACCTGGCCCCAATACTCGAGCCAGAGCTCGACAAAGGAAAAAGGATGGTGACGGGGACGAAGGGGTTGTGTCGGTGGTTGGTCGAGAACAGTAAAGCCAAATCTCTCGGATGACCCTGACTTGGAAACAGCTCATCTATGCTCAATCCCTTGCTTCCAACATTTAATTTGGAGATCAATTTAAGCCCATGTATCACACCATACCTTTCTTATATCTGCATGCAATATTAAATATTCCTCTTGCAATGAATGAAACGAGCAGAACGAGACCAAGGTGACGATAGATGAAGAGTACTGGTGAAGTACCGAAAAATCTCACGTATGAGATTTGGGAAAGGCAGAAGAAGCTGTCTATTCTTTTGTCCACATCTTATAATTTTTTATGTTCGATACCGATACTTAATTTTTTTTTCTATAAGCAAACTCACGGATATAACTCTCCCAAAGCTATTTCGCGGCCGAACTTTCGGACATCTGCGAAGTCCTAAGTCCGGTTTAAGGAGAGGGGAGTTATGAGAGAGTTGTAGTTATTGCAGGCGAGAGTCCGGCAAGACGAAGCTAGGACCAATACGGCTATAGGAATGCATGTGTGTGCGCAAGTGTGTGAATACCGGGATGATGCGAGCCGCGCGAACGGCGCGAAATGCGAGCGTTTTACAAGTACAAACGCCAGAGCTGTCCGAGTCCCGTACCTTCAACAGCAGCCGAGAATCACCAGTTCCTGAGGCGTGAAGCCGAGTAGCTCGGACGCCCCCGAGCCGGACATAAGGCACGCTCTCGAGGCATGCAAATGCTGCACAATAATGGCCCTGGCCCAGCCATAAGAAAAACCTGCTCCTGCTACTATGAAAAGTTAGCACTTAGCAGACCGATACGTTGCCAAATATACCGGCCGGACATGCCGGGCTGCGAACCGACAACAGCGCTGCGATGATCGATGGAGCGAGCGACGGGACGAAGGGCGCTCACTTTCTGCCTAACCGCGAGAAAAGCTACACGCGCTTTTGAATTATATTCAAATCATAGTACGGTACGGGACGACACTTGGCATTATATTTAAACAACGGTACACTATCATTTCCAATCAATATATATCCGTAATATTGATCTTTATTCTCGGTACCTTGGTTTCGTGAAGCTCAGCGAGACTCCTGAGTAGAGTTCTGAGCAAAATTGTGCGTGAGTGTGTGTCCGAGAACGAGCCGAGGGTCCTGGTGGAGCCTTGTCGTCAGCGTCCCCGTCGAGTGATACTCCGTAAGGTAGGAGATTACTATTTGGCCTGCGCGCGTTTATAGCTCGGCTTGTATCGCATATTTTCAATATGCACGTAATTCACGCGATAATCACTATTGCTAGTCGGTACAGAAACACTTAGGTGTTATTGGATGTAAAATCGGTACATTAATTGTAATTGAACTAATGTTAATAAAACCCTCTATATTATTTTAAGTAATGTATATCTTTGTGATTATTAACCAAATGTAAGCAAAACCCTACATTACACTGTCTCTAACATAAGTCGCTATTCCCTCCCCAAGGTAATTACCGAACAGTTTTCGAGAGCGCCAGCAGCTGCGCGGTTTTTTTTATTTTCGACTATGATTTTCCGAAATCTGTACACTTTGTTGAATTATTATATAGTATAGACCTTGTCTATAGTATGCAAAAGGAACAAATTTAAGATGCAGAGTGCTATTTAAATTACAACGACCGCAATCGTTGCAATTATGTTTTCATCATTATCTTTTAAACTATTAAAAGAATTTCAATTATTGTTGTAAAGTTATTGCATTTTCAATACCTCTCCAGAAGTGTATTGACGATTTACAAAGAAATTGATTTTTCATATGACCCTACAACGTCGGTCTAAATTTAAATTTTTGAAATTTCAAAATGGATATTCAAGTTGGATATATGCATTTTATTTTTCAACCTCAAAGTCTCTACCGCCTGGAGTACAAGGCGGCTTGGCCAGCACAGCTAATTGCAAGAGTCGGCTGGGCCTCAATATATGAGTGTCGACGCTAGAAACCAGCACGCGGGCGCGCGCGGTGCCTTTATCGCGTAATACTATTCGCTTTTTTTAACTAGCTCATAATTATATGCTGAGTCTCTTGGAAAAAACACAGAACATATATCGATAGATTTTTCCGCCTCTTTCCAGTGGTGCTATTATTTATTCTCTGAAATGATTTTTTACGGTAAAAACTTGAGTTGAAAGTTCGGGCCGATTATTCTTAAAGAATACCATTTTTTTTTAAATAAATTTTTTTCATTCGACAATACAATTCTTCAGCTTCGAAACTCCAAAATTTCAAGTAGGAGAAATGAAGGGTTCATAAGTAATAAAATGTAAAAGACGGCGGCGAGTTGCCGCGTGTACTTTGTGCGCTACGCCGAAGCGCGCTGTTGCCGACGTATTTCACTATTCCGTTGTTTCGTACTTAATAAATATCATATAATAAATTTTTCAAAGTAATTTTTTATTAAAAGTCATTACTTTTCGATCCATCTTTTGCAATTTTTCGTTAATTTACTAATTTCTTGTATCTGAATTTAATTGAATAGGTCTTGTCTCAAATTTGGATTTCTTCACTTTTTGGATAGGTGAGTATAATTCTAAAATTTCTGATCCTGAGAAATGTTATAGTTCAACCCTCTTAACGTATGCTAACAGTTTAATAGAATGAAATGATAAAGTTACAGGAACTCTTTTTGCTGATTTTAACCTTTGTTTTAGTTTTACTTCATCGTTTCTAATTCATCATTTGAAGACATTTTTTTTTCTCTTTTATATAAACTTAAAACTCATTCTTTTATTTTCAAACAGTGAACTTCATATTTACAACCCTTAAGGGAGTCCTCATTCAGAGAAGAATTTTTAAATTCTCTTTTAGGTTTCTTGGAAAAGTACGTCTTTTTTACCAAGAAGCAGCACAATCATTTCACTGCAACACTAATCAGTGTAGTTTGGCAGCATTGGTCCTTTATTATAGAGAATTAAATTTTAAAACTTAAAAAAGCATCATACTTTTTCAGACAATTAATCTCGTGCTGCCGTAGCAGTTTATCTAAAAAATTATAATCAATTACCCTAATAAAAAATTCTTTTGATTTCGCCGAAAAAGGTATTTGTTTCACCGATGGAACTGGGTAATACTATAAAAAAAAATAGGACTTCCATCATCTTTTTCATCATTATGCAGATTTTTCTGTTGAAGCAGAGCAGCGCCTTCACGCAACCGCGTACGGAAAAATGCATGAGAATTGATTGTGCCGTTTCTTTGTCAATATAGACGAACTTTTCCAAGAAATCTAGAGAATTTAAAAATTTTTCTTTGGATAAGAACTTCCTCAAGGTTTGTAAATAGGAAGATCACTGTTTGAAAATAAAAGAATAAGTTATAAAGTTTATATAAAAGAGAAAAAAAAATGTCTTCAAATGATAAATTAGAAACGATGAATTAAAACTAAAACAAAGGTTAAAATCAGCAAAAAAAGTTTCTGTAACTCTATCCTTTCACTTTATTAAACTGTTGCGATGCGCCGCTGTCTTTCAAATTTTATTACTTACGAACCCTTCAGTTCTCAAACTTGAAATTTTGGGGTTTTGAAACTGAAGACTTGTACTTTCGAATGAAATATTTAATTACAAAAATAAACATGTTATTCTTTTAGAAAAACCAGTCCGAACTTTCAAGTCAAGTTTTTGACAAAAGCATTTCGGAGAATAAACAATAGCATTACTGGAAAAAGTGGTAAAAAGGTATCGATATATGTTCATTGTTTTTTCCGAGAGTCTCATCATATCATTACGAGCGTGTTGAACAGAGCGCATTTTACGCGAAAAAAGCTCAGCTCGCGCCCGCTGGCTGGTTTCTGGCGGACGCTTCGATATGCACTATAAGTATACCGATCAGCACGAAGTGCCTCGCAGCTCGCGAGTCGTCTGCGCCCGAATACGCGCTATGAGTGTACTGGTCGGCGCGGAGTGGGTGAATTGGGAGAAAGACGGGCTCGGCCAGCGCAGCACGCGAGAACTAGCTGCGCTCGAATATATATATATATATACAAACAGCAACCTGCCGGAGTGGAACACGGAAAGAAATTTCGTCCTAAGCGAACTCGACGAAAAAAAAAATGGTCCTCACCGACTTCAAGTTTTCGTACTGTAAGCGTTCAAAAAGTATTCGAACTCCAAGATTGCCAATATGTACGTAATGCAGTCTGATTTTGGTATAGCTATAGCTCAATAAAGCGTCGAACTGTGGCAAGTCAATGTTGGGACTCCGAGAGGTCACCTTCGACGTGCCTTAACTCAAATTTTGTTGAATTGTAGCACTACCAATTTGTACGTCATTCATTTCGCTTGTTGCATTGCATTATGTAAAAAGTTTTCGAACTCCTGTAGGACCAAATTTTTTTCCGTGAAGAGGAGCGGAGCCTGGGGGGCCGCGTGCTGCGGCCTCGGCAATGTTGTCATATGAGCGTGCGCGTGCTGACTGTCGCTTTGACACTCGGAAGCCATTTTTCAGTTTCTAGCGATTCTACGGCCCAGAAGTCGGAAATTTTTTCGCTTCTGTCTCCCCATTTATGCAATTGGATAAAATAACCATCGCTTTTTATAGAGTTCGATTCGTAGATCCTAAATTTCGAGATTACAATTTAACAAAATTGCTTTTTAATACCTTGATTTTAATGCATTTCTTTAAACCAAAACTTCAAATAGAAACAATCTATTGCGATCAGAATAATTGTTTCTTGAAAATTCAGGCAATTTTAAGATTAAAATGTTACATTCGACATCTACGAAGAACCAATATTCAAAGATTTATAAATTTTTCAAATATTAATTTTCAGTTTTTAAGAGATTTTTTATTATAGTCAAAAAATTAAACATCGAGTAGAAATTATTACAGTTGCTTACCGTTTACCATCTAAAAAGAGATGTGCATAGTTAATATTACTTTGTATTATAAATAATTCACATTAATATGCGAGTAAAGCTCAGGAACTCTTAACTTATTGGGCACTCCAAAATTTAAGCAGACAAATGAACTAAAGCTCAAAATTGTTGTCTTTCAATAAAAAATAAAAACACAATTATAAATAATGGTAAAGAATCAGCTGCGTACACAACATTAAAAAAAGATCGAAAAATCAGTCATTTTTTATGTTATTAATGTGCTTTGCCAATCGATTTATTTATAATTACACAACAAATTCAATGCATATTATAATTGAAATAACTAAATCAATAAAGAACATTAGTCATTCCATTTAATTTTTTATTTAGCAATCATAAGGAATACGTAAAACTGATGTGATGTTTGAAAGAAGATTGATATTTTATATTTTCACATATAATTGTAATAACGATTATTTCTTAGAAAACAGAAACTTTTAAAGTAATAATTTCAGTGTAGTTTCTTATTTATTCAAAGATCAAATACGCAGATGCCAGTATTTATAAGAGTTGTAGTTTAGATAAAAGACCAAATTTTCCTTAATTTTTAGATTTAAAAGTAACGCCAAAAAAATATACCATTCAATCACCGAGCTTGTAAATAATTTTTTTTCACATTCAGAAAGGCTTAAAGAACAAGAAAAACTTTGTGCTGTAGATGTGCCTTCAAAATTAAATCACTTTTTCAAGTTTCGTCGTTTAGAAAAAAAGGTGACATTTTCTTCCTGAATTTTTTTTCAATCCAAAATTGACTTGAAAGTATCGCCAAAAAATAATACCGTTAAATTGAGCTTGTACATATTTCTTTTTATGTTCAGAAAAGCTAAAAGAACAATTAAAACTTGACCCATGAGCGTACCTCTAAATTTTTTTTCATTTTTTTCGAGACGTAAGAGGAAAATAATTTTAAGAATAGTAGATATACTATTACCATACCATACTCTGGCCAAAATATCATACTCGCGTTTTTGAGTCGGGAGCGAAAATGGACTTTCGGACAGGGTATGGTGAATAAATCTTTTATATGGGCTAATTTTCATAATACATCGACGTATCAGGGCTCAAATTAAAGATTTTGGCACACAGAAAAGCAAAATAAATTGTGGAACGATCGTAAGTGTGTTCCTGTTCCTATATAGATAAATATATCGATTGGCAAAGCACATTAATAACATAAAAAATGATTGATTTTTCGACCTTTTTTTAATTTTGTGTATGCAGTTGATTCTTTACCATTATTTATAATTGTTTTTTTATTTTTTATTGAAAGGCAAGAATTTTGAGCTTTAGTTCATTTGTCTGCTTAAACTTTGGAGTTCCCAATAAGTTAAGAGTTCCTGAGATTTACTCGCATATTAATGTGAATTATTTATAATACAAAGTAATATTAACTATGCCCATCTTTTTTTAGATGGTAAACGCTAAGCAACAGTAATAAATAATTTCTACTCGATGTTTAATTTTTTGACTATAATGAAAAATCTCTTAAATACTGAAAATTAATATTTGAAAAATTTATAACTCTTTGAATATTGGTTCTTCATAGATGTCGAATGCAACATTTAAATCTTAAAATTGACTGAATTTTGAAGAAACAATTATTCTGATCGTAATAGATTGTTTCTATTTGTTTAAATTAAGTTTTGGTTTAAAGAAATGCATTAAAATCAAGGTTTTTAAAAAGCAATTTTGTTAAATTGTAACTCCAAATTTAGGGTCTACGAATCAAACTCTATAAAAAGCGATGGTTATTTTATCCAATTGCATAAATGGGGAGACAGAAGCGAAAAAATTTCCAACTCCTGGGCCAGGTAGAATCGCTAGAAACTGAAAAATGGCTCCCGAGTGTCAAATCGACAGTCAGCTCGCGCACGCTCATACACGGAAAGAAATTTGATCCAACCGACGTTTAGCTAGTCGGCGAACAGCGCGCTCACGATGTTAGGCGTCAGACCGCCTCCATTGGGCTATCAGATCACCCAATTCTTCGGTCGTCTAACTTCTCACTCGCGGAGATCCCTAACCTCAACATCACAACTTTAATATGATTATTCGGCTCTCGGGGTATAAAATACGGTTCGAAACTGGTGCGTAAGAGAATTTTTACCCCATGTGACTTTTTGCACTCGCTTCACTCGTGCGAAAAACGTCTCATGAGCTACATAATTACCTTCCATACCCGACTAGCACAGCTCATGAAAAACAAAGGAGAGCAGCGCCCTCAAACTTTCGTCATTCAGACACCGAAAATTGAGCGAACAGATCGCCCAATTTGGAATTACAAACCGCCAAATCGTTGGTTGTTCTGTTTATATCAAAATTGGCGTGTCCGACTTCCACTGGTGGACAACTGTTCACCCATTGCCCCCGAAGCCGCAAGACGCGGCCCCAGGCTCCGCTCCCCTTTCCCTCCCGCAGCTTGCTGTTTCTATATATATATATTCGAGCGCAGCTAGCTCTCGCGTGCTGCGCTGGCCGAGCCCGACTTTCTCCCAATTCCCCCACTCCGCGCCGACCAATACACACATAGCGCGTATTCGGGCGCAGACGGCTCGCGAGCTGCGAGGCACTTCGTGCTGATCGGTACATTTATAGTGCGTACCGAAGCGTCCGCCAGAAACCAGCCAGCGGGCGCGAGCCGAGCCTTTTTCGCGTAAAATGCGCTCTGTTCAACTCGCTCGCAATTATATGATAAGTCTCTCGGAAAAAAACAGTCAACATATATTGATACATTTTTCCTCCTCTTTCCACTTATGCTATTGTTTATTCTCCGAAATGCTTTTTTTAGGTCAAAAACTTGAGTTGAAAGGTCGAACCGATTTTTCTAAAAGAATAACATGTTTTTTTTATGAACTTTTTTCATTCGAAAATACAAGTCTTCAGTTTCAAAACCCCAAAATTTCAAATTGGAGAAATGAAGGGTTCATAAGTAATTAAATTGAAAAGACGGCGGCGCGTCGCAACAGTTTAACCTTTAGACTGCCGGCATTTTTACCTTAAAAATGAATATTTTTAAAAGGTAAAATTTATTTATATAAATATCTAATATGTCGAAACGAGTTTTCAAGGTCACAGCTGGCTCATATATGAGTCAGGTCGGTAGTCTAAAGGTTAATAAAATGAAATGATAGAGTTACAGGAACTTTTTTTGCTGATTTTAACCTTTGTTTTAGTTTTGATCATATATACATCTTTTTTCTCTTTTATATAAACTGTAACGGGGAGGATACGGAGGAGAAGAGTAAAAAATACGCGCCGGCATCGGGAATCGAACCTGAGCCGTCCGGACCGGAGGTGAGTGTCTCTACCGCGAGACTACCAACGCACTGCTCCCTGGCCCTCTATCTAGTGTGCTAACTGCAGGTGCCGGTAACACAGGGCCCTACTCTTGCGCCGGCTAGCGCTGTATCACACCTCGTTATAAAATTTAAAACTAATTCTTTTATTTTCAAACAGTGATCTTCATATTCACAAACCTTGAGGGAGTTTTTATCTAAAAGAAAATTTTTAACTTGTCTGGGTTTCTTGCAAAAGTTCGTCTCTATTGACCAAGAAGCGGCACAATCAATTCGCATGCATTTTTCCGTACGCGATTGCGTGAAAGCGCTGCTCTGCTTCAATAGAAAAATCTTCAAAGTGATGAAAAAGATTATGGAAGTCGTATTTGTTTTTATAGTATTGCCCAGTTCCATCAGTGAAACAAATAACTTTTTTGGCGAAATCAAAAGAGTTTTTTATTAGGGTAATTCAAAATTTATTCTCTATAATAAAGGACCATGCTGCCAAACTACAATGATTAGTGTTGCAGTAAAATGATTTTGCCGCTTCTTGGTAAAAAAGACGTACTTTTCCAAGAAACCTTTAGAAGTCGAAAACTTTAGAAGTATACTCACCTATCCAAAAAGTAAAGAAATCTAAATTTGAGACAAGACCTATTCAATTAAATTCAGATACAAAATATTAGTAAATTAACAAAAAATTGCAAAAGATGGAACACAAAGTATTGACTTATAATAAAAAAAGATTAAAAAATTTATTATATGATATTTATTAAGTGCGAAAGAACAAAATAGTGAAATACATCGGCAACAGCGCGCTCCGGCGCACAGTGTTCTATTTTGAAAAAAAATGGACAAAATGAAATATCTCGCGAACGGATATCGATAGCCGGATGAATCCAACTGCATTTTAAAGTTGAAGTAATGTACGATAAAGGAAAAATAGTCCAGTACTGATCATTTGACTCTGTGACCTTGGAAATGAAAAATGAAAGTCGAATAAAAAACGTATTTTCGGCTTTTTCATTGAAGACTTTCTGGCTATCAATTTTTTCGATCAAAAAAATATGTACTTCTGTAGTGTTCGATGCAAGGAATCTGAATTTGATGTCAGAATTGTCCTATCGCACACCAATTTGTTTTTAAATCTGAAAACTCCATAAAAAATACGAAAAATTCACCCTGAAAAAATGGAGCATTATTGTGTAATTTCGACTTCAAATTCGGATTCAGCGAATCAAAATACATGGGTACATAAATACAAGTACACAAATTTGTAGGTGCATATATGAATTATTAAAATTTAAGGGTTATTAAAAAATGGCATTTTTTACAATATTTTCATGCTCTTTAATAAAATTATTAAATACAAGCGTTTGTGTACCCATGTATTATGATAAGCTGAATCCAAATCCGAAGTTGAAATTACTCAATAATATTCCATTTCTTCCAGGGTGAATTTTTCGTATTTTTTATGGAGTTTTCAGCTTTAAAAACAAATTGGTGTGTGATAGGACAATTCTGACATCAAATTCGGATTCCTTGCATCAAACACTACAGGAGCACATATTTTTTTGATCGAAAAAATTGATAGTCACAAAGTCTACAATGAAAAAGCCGAAAATTCGTTATTTATTCGACTTTCATTTTTCATTTCTAAGGTCACAGGGTTAAATGATCAGTACTGGACTATTTTTTGTTTATTTTACATTACTTCAACTTTAAAATGCAGTTAGATTCATCTGGCTATCGATATCCGTTCGCGAGATATTTCATATTGTCCATTTTTTTTTCAAAATAGAACAGTGTGCGGCGTAGCGCACAAAGCACGCGCGGCGACTCGCTGCCGACTTTTAAATGTTATTACTTATGAACCCTTCATTTTTCCAACTTGAAATTTTTGGGTTTCGAAGATGAAACCTTGTGCTTCGAATGAAAAAATTTATTTAAAAAAAAAATAGTATTCTTTTAGAAAAATCGGCCAGAAGTTTCAACTCAAGTTTCTGACCGCATAAAAGCATTTCAGAGAATAAACAATAGCACCACTGGAAAGAGGGGAAAAATCTATCGATATATGTTCTTTGTTTTTTTTTCCAAGAGACTCAGCATATGATTATGAGAGAGTTGAAAAAAGCGCAAAGGGTAGTTGTTCCGATTAGCGTTTAAGGGAGCTTCCCGATTTGTCGCGATTTGTTGAACTCATTTAACAATGCACGAATGTCAAATTAATACATATTGATAGTTTAATTTTATTCTAAATACGGAAATATTTTTCTCTACAAAATATCAACTCTATCGAAAGTTAGATTAAAAGTAAAAAAAATCATTTTTGCCTACATTTGTGTGCCCCAAGAGACGGCGATGAACGCAATTGTATTCCCCCAATTACTGTGTTTGTACACGTTTGTGAGCTCCCGATTAGTGTACTTTATCATCATAAGACATATCATTTTCAATATAATCAAATCTATAAATATACAAATTATGATAATATATTAGCGTTTCACATATTTATTACCAAAATATATTAATTTACCGGTGCTACATTTGGAAGTTCATTGATATATTTTGCATCGGCTTCTTATGCAATTTTCTTCTTTTTGAAATTAATTTTGAATTCACTTCCAAAATTTATTGCCAGTAAAAGTATAATTTAATAAAAAGAAGGTTATAACACACTTTTCTATAATGTGGTGAAATATTTCTACACGAAAAAATGTAGTTTGTACAATCACTTTTGAGCGACGTATAACCTAACAAACGTTATGTTTACGCTCTATCGGCACGCACAAATGCTTATTGCGTGCGGTATTACTGGACAAAGTCATTTAAAATATGAGAAATATCTTGAAATTTTTTATAAATGGTTACTGTGTAAGTGTGAAAGTAGTTTTATACATGTAACCACTTTTTACTTTTTATATTTCAAATTACTATTATACATTATCTTTTCTTATAAAAATATTGTTGTTTCTTAGCACCTTCGAATAAGAAAAAGTAATCAATCTTTCCAAATCACATGTTGTACTTCTTAAAGCATTATCGCAATCTTAGTACTGACTAAAAAAGTTTGACACTTAAATCTTATAAAAGCTAAATAGATTAATTTTTGAAATTATTTCAATGTTGTCTTCGTATCAGCTTATTTGTATGACGCGTTCTCGGACGCGTTTAAATAACAGAGAACACAAATAGGGACAGGTACACAAATCGGGGCTCGCTGGCTGGTTTCTAGCGGATCTCGTATATTGTGGCCCAGCCGAATCTCGCAAGTTGTGCTGGCCGAGCCGCCTTGTACCTACTCCAGGTGGTAGAGACTTTGAGGTTAAAAAACAATATCCAGTCATTTTTTTTCTTGCGATATCTCATTGGGACAGTTTATCTCAACGTTCTCTATATAATACATGTTATTCAGAGATTCAAAAGTGGGTTTAAGACACAGTATATCGCCCTGGGGGGGCTTTTCCGGAAAAGCTATTACGTTCATAATTTTTTTCTAAGCATTTGGGGACTTTATCTACCAGAAACAGTCGAAACATTTTTCCGAGCGACGTAATTGCGGTTCTGGGAATTTTTTTCCCGTTTACGACACAGTATAACGTCCTCAGGAGGATTTTCCGGAAAAGCGATTTCGTTCATAATTTTTTTCTAAGCATTTGGGGCCTGTATCTACAAGAAACCGTCGAAACATTTTTCCGAGCGACGTAATTACGGCTCTGGGAATTTTTTTTTGGGTTTAAGACACAGTATATCGCCCTGGGGGGGCTTTTCCGGAAAAGCTATTTCGTATATAATTCTTTTCTAAGCATTTGGATACGTTATCTACAAGAAACCGTTGAAACATTTTTCCGAACGACCTTATTGCGGCTTTGGGAATTTTTTTCATGTTTAAGACACAGTATATTGCCCTGGGGGGCTTTTCCGGAAAAGCTATTTCATTTATAATTTTTTTCTAAGCATTTGGGGACTTGATCTACAAGAAACCGTGAAAGATTTTTCCGAACGAAGTAATTGCGGCTCTGGGAATTCTTTTTCGTGTTTAAGATACAGTATATCGCCCTCGGAGGACTTTTCCGGAAAAGCCATTTCGTTCATAATTTTTATCTAAGCATTTGGGCGCTTTGTCTACAAGAAACCGACGAAACATTTTTTCGAACGACGTAATTGCTGCTTTGGGAATTTTTTTTTCGTGTTTAAGACACATTATATCGACCTGGGAGGGCTTTTCCCGAAAACCTATTTCGTTCATAATTTTTTTCTAAGGATTTCGAAACGTAATCTACAAGAAACCGTCGAAACATTTTTCCGAACGACCTAATTGCGGCTCTGGGAATTTTTTTTCCCGTTTTTGACACTGTATATCCCCGTCAAGGGGTTTTCCGGAAAAGTGATTTCCTTCATAATTTTTTTTTAGGTCGTGTGGGACCTTTCCTTCAAGTACCAGTAGCAAAATTTTTCCTACCGAAGTTATTGCGACTGTAGTATTGGGAATTTTAGTTTTCGTGTGTGTCGCTATGGGAAAATTGACTTGTCTGTAAGGGTGGTTTTGGGGTTGGTTTATGGGGGTGGCGAAGTGCTAAATTAGTTTTTACACGGTTTTTGGTCCATTCCTACCCTGTTTTATGGTTTTAAACCGGTTATAATGTAAATCGAAAATTTTAGTTTTTTCGTTCACTGTGAGCGTTCGGAATTTCAAACACATAAATTATTGACGATCTCAAAAACGGCGGAGTTAGAATTATTTTAGTGATTTTTTGGTATGTAAGGGGGTTTCCGCGGTGCTTTGGGCGTTGCCAAATTTGTTATAGATATCTTGTATCCTAGAATTCGTATTCCGGCAATAAAATTATTGGCGATCTCAAAAACGGCGTAGTTATAATTTTTTTAGCGTTTTTTGGGTATGTAAGAGGTAGTTTGAGAGTGTACCGCGGTGCTTTGGGCGTTGCCAATTTTTTTATAGTTATCTTGTACACTAGAATTCCTATTCTGGCAATAAAATTATTGGCGATCTCAAAAACGGCGCAGTTATAATTTTTCTCACGATTTTTCGGTATGTAAGAGGTAGTTTGAGGGTGTACCGCGGTGATTTGGGCGTTGTCAATGTTTTTGTAGGTATTTTGTATGCTAGAATTCGTATTTCGGCAATAAAATTATTGGCGATGTCAATAGTGGCTGAATAAGAATTTTTTTGGCGATTTTTGGTATGGAAAAGTTGGGCTGTCCCGCGGTGCTTTGAGCGTTGCCAATTTCTTTATAGATACCTTGTATCCTAGAATTCGTACTACGGCAATAAAATTATTGGCGGTCTCAAAAACCGAGGAATTAGAATTTTTTTTGCGAATTTTCGGTATTTATGAGGTAGTTCGAGAATGTTCCGCTGTTTTTGGGCATTGCTAATTTTTTATAGATATCTTGTATTCTAGTATTCGTGTTCCGGCAATAAAATTATTGGGGTTCTTAAAAAAGGAGGAATTAGAATTTTTTTAGCGATTTTTCGGTATGTAAGGGGTAGTTTGAGGGTGTACCGCGCTCCTTTGCGTGTTGCCAATGTTTTTGTAGGTATCTTGTATCCTAGAATTTGTATTGCGGCAATAAAATTATTGGCGATTTCAAAAACGGCTCAGTTATAATTTTTTTAACGATTTTTCGGTATGTAAGAGGTAGTATGAGGGTGTTCCGCGGTGCTTTGGGCGTTGCCAATTTTTTTGTAGGTATCTTATATCCTAGAAATCGTATTCCGGCAATAAAATTTTTGACGATGTCAATAGTGGCGGAATAAGAATTTTTTTGGCGATTTTTTGGTATGTAAGGGGTGTTCCGCGGTGCTTTGGGCGTTGCTAATTTGTTTGTAGGTATGTTGTATCCTAGAATTCGTATTCCTGCTATAAAATTATTGGCGATCTCAAAAACGGCGCAGTTATAATATTTTTGTGGTGATTTTTCGGTATATAAGAGGTAGTTTGAGGTTGTTCCGCGGTGCTTTGGGTGTTGCCAATGTTTTTGTAGTTATCTTGTATCCTAGAATTCGCATTCCGGCAATAAAATTATTGGCGATCTCAAAACCGGCGCAGTTATAATTTTTTTAACGATTTTTCGTTACGTAAGAGGTAGTTTGAGGGTGTTCCGCGGTATTTCGGGCGTTGCCAATTTTTTTGAGGGTATCTTGTTTCCTAGAATTCGTATTCCGGTAATAAAATTATTGGCAATATCATAAACGGCGCAGTTATAATATTTTTAATGATTTTTCGGTATGTATGGTGTAGTTTGAGAATGTTCCGCGGTGCTTTGGGCGTTGCCAATGTTTTTGTAGTTATCTTTTATCCTAGAATTCGTATTCCGGCAATAAAATTATTGGCGATCTCAAAAACGGCGCAGTTATAATTTTTTTAACGATTTTTCGGTATATAAGAGGTAGTTTGAGGTTGTTCCGCGGTGCTTTGGGTGTTGCCAATGTTTTTGTAGTTATCTTGTATCGTAGAATTCGTATTCCGGCATTAAACTTATTGGCGATCTCAAAAACGGCGCAGTTATAATTTTTTTAACGATTTTTCGGTATGTATGTGGTAGTTTGAGGGTGTTTCGCGGTGCTTTGGGCGTTGCCAAATTTTTTGGAGATATGTTTTCTTCTAGAATGCGTGTCCCGGCAAAAAAATTATTGTCGATCTCGAAGCGGCGGATTTAGATTTTTTTTGGCGATTTCTCGGTATCAAAGATGTAATTTGACGCTGTTCCGCGATGCTTTTGGCGTTGCCATTTTTTTTGTAGGTATCGTGTATCCTAGGTTTCGTTTTCTGGCAATAAAATTATTGGTAATCTCAAAAACGGCGCAGTTATAATTTTTTTAACGATTTTTCGGTATGTAAGAGGTAGTTTGAGGGTGTTCCGCGGTGCTTTGGGTGTTGCCAATGTGTTGTAGTTATCTTGTATCGTAGAATTCGTATTCCGGCATTAAACTGATTGGCGATCTCAAAAACGGGGCAGTTATAATTTTTTTAACGATTTTTCGCTATGCAAGAGGTAGTTTGAGGGTGTTCCGCTATGCTTTGGGCGTTGCCAAATTTTTTGGAGATATCTTTTCTTCTAGAATGCGTATGCCGGCAAAAAAATTATTGTCGATCTCAAAGCGGCGGATTTAGAATTTTTTTATTGATTTTTCGGAATCAAAGGTGTAGTTTGAGGGTATTCCGCGGTGCTTTGGGCGTTGCCATTTTTTTTGTAGGTATCTTATATCCTAGAATTTGTATTCCGGCAATAAAATTATTGGCGGTTTCAAAAGTGACTGAATTAGAATTTTTTTAGCGAAATTTTGGTATGTAAGTGGTGTTCCACGGTGCTTTGGGCGTTGCCAAATTTTTTGGAGATATCATCTTCTAGAATTTGTATTCCGGGAATAAAATTATTGGCGATATCAAATCGGCGGATTTATATTTTTTTTGGCGATTTCTCGGTATCAAAGATGTAATTTGACGGTGTTCCGCGGTGCTTTTGGCGTTGCCATTGTTTTTGTAGGTATCATGTATCCTAGAATTCGTTTTCCGGCAATAAAATTATTGGTAATCTCAAAAACGGCCGAATTAGAATTTTTTTAGAGATTTTTCGGTTTGTAAGGTGTTGTTTGAGAATGTTCCGCGGTGTTTGCGGGGTTGCTAATTTTTTTGTAGTTCTGCAGGCTTTAGAATATATTCCGGGAACAAAATTATTGGCGATCTCGAAAACGGAGGAATTATAATTTTTTTAGCGATTTTTTGGTATGTAAAGGGTGTTCCGCGGTGCTTTGGGCGTTGCCAATTTTGTTGAAGGTATCTTGTATCTTAGAATTCGTATTCCGGCAATAAAATTATTGACGATCTCAAAATGGAGGAATTAGAATTTTTTAGCGGTTTTTCGGTATGTAAGGGGTATTTTGAAGGTGTGCCGCGGTGCTTGCAGGGTTGCTAATTTTTTTGTAGCTCTCCTACAGGCTCAAGAATATATTTCGGGAACAAAATTATTTTTCGATCTCAAAAGCGGCGGAATTAGATTTTTTTTGTTTTTTTGCCACGACAAAGTGGGGTGTTAGGGGGTAATTTTTTGTTGTTTTTTATTTTTTTGCACTTTTACTTATTGTTTACTGCATTTTTGTTGCTGTAAAATCGATTCCGGACGGAAATCATAATTTTTTGGAAGTTTGTATTTTCGCTGGAGTCACAACTTGCAAACTTCGACCACATATAAATATTTGTATGCAGAAAAGCTTTTAAAAGTTGAGCCAAGATTAAAATTATTTTTATGATATGTTTTAGTCTTTTTAAAAATTACTGCTTGATAATTATAGTTTGCTTATAATTTAGGTTATTTATGTTTGCGTATTTAGGCATGTCATATTATATTTCATTTGTGCTTCCTCCTAAATACTTATTCTTATGTAAATATTTTCCTCGTTTCTATTTATACATATGAATAAGCGATTATTTGTAAGCCCATCTTGTAATCATAGATAAAAATAGCAAATTTCACGGAGAAAAATATCCCTGCAAAGATAACGCGAGTGAGCCTGGAGTCCACGACTGTCTAAAAACAGATCAGTTAGTCAGTATATTTTTGTCAATGCTGTTGCGAGATACACGTTATTGTGAGCCCGCCATTTGTTTTTTTCCTACAATACCATTTATTATTTTATAAAAATTAAATAATAAAAAATATGAAGGTGAATCCTATCAACGTCATAAATTTAATATTGACAGCATTCGCAGGGTTTCAGATACCAGAAAGTCCTGTTAATGAGGTTGAAATCGATCTAGCTGAAAAATTCGAAAACATTTTATACGACAGTATGAGTGATGTTAATGCGATTGAAGCAATGGAAGAAGAAACATTATATTTTCAAGAGCAATTTAAAAATTATGAAGCACAAGCAATTGAAGATGACACAGTTTTCAAAGAAGAAAACGATTATGATATTTGTTCATACGATGATGAAGAGTTGAGTTTCGATTACAAAAAAAAGCAGTTGAATATTGGAGATCAACTAAAAATAAGAAAAATCGTAGTATAGAAAGTGTTGAACATCAATTTAAATTAGTTAATTCAGTACAACAACTACGCCGATGGGCAAGCCAAACTACAAAGAAAAATTATATCAGATTTCTGAATTTATTTTAAGAAATCTCAAAGAATCTATCGAAGCTGGTCATATGATTCACAATATTGATATACGTAGGTGGGCTTTAGAAGCTAAAAAAAGTTTGGAATTTAATAATGTTAGATTCAAAGCATCTGATTTCTGGCTGCGAAAATTTAAGAAAGCTCACAGAATTGTTAGTAGAAAAATTAACAAGTTTATAACAAAAAAAAAAACTGTTGAAGACAAGGAAACTATAAATCAAGAATCTAGTAAAAGACGTCAAACCACTGATTTCAGAATTTGGAATTGAAAATACCTACAACGCTGATCAAAGTGGTTTTCAATTAGAATTACATTCTGGACGTACATCAGCAGAAGAAGGAACAAAGACTGTCGAATGTGTTGTGCAATCTGTTTCATCGACAACACATAATTATACAATATTACCTACACTTAATGCTGCTGGAAAATTGCTCTCTCCATTATTTGTAGTCTTAAAAGAGACTAAAGATGAATTCGGACCAATAATACAACATAATTTATTTCAGTCAGATAACGTATATTTGATGGCTTCTAAATCTGGCAAAATGACATCAGATGAGTGAAATTAAATAAAGTGTACTTGTATTCGTAAACTTGTAGCTTATATCTATTTTAAAGATTTTACTTGTAAACTTTTAAATTCAGTAGACTCATATTAAAAAAGATTTACAATTATTAGTAAATTATTTTTATAATAAGGTATTTTTATGTAAACTGCGAAAGTTATAAAAAAGTTTTTGTAAATTATTAATAAATTTCATTATTATTTATTTTTGTTAATTTGATTTCATTTAATAAATTGTTATCAAAATTAGTGATGTAATACAAATAGCAATAGTTTACTGTAATGATCTGCGAAATTTATTTGTTTACAATTTATTTTCAGATCATTTTCAAAAATGGTTAAGGGATGTATTTTTTCCAAATGTTGGAAAAAATGGTTTGTTATTGCTAGATTCTTGGAGTGGACATTGCACAGAATCAGTCAAAAGAGAAAAACCTGTTGATAAAAACATTAAACTTTTCAAAATTCCTAAAGGTACAACTGGAAAAATACAACCGCTGGATGTGTTTGGTTTTCGTATATGGAAACGTTTTGTAAGACACTTTTCCGATAGTGTAATTTTGTTAGATAAAGATATAAGTTTACACGTACGAAATAATGTAATTAAATTACAATCTCTGGTGCACAATCAGTTATCTTCTCCTCGATACGTAAATTTGTTTAAATACTCTTGGTATAAAAGCGGTTATATCGATATTAAACCAAATGAATTTGTAAATCCGGTACCCTTTAGTTTTGCCCTTTAGTTTTTTATCGTGAAAACGTTCAAGCGAGAAACGTCGCAGATAAAACTTTAGCTGAAAAAGTTGGGAGTTTAAATTAAAAGACGCTTCTTTTGGCGAAAAATCGGCTGCTTACGCTGGGACTAATACTCTGAAATTAAAATCGAGATTTGGCATGGGTTGAAGAAGAAGAGAAAGCAAAATAAGGCTAAAAAATTGAGAATGGGTTTGAGGCAAAAGAAGAGAAAGCAAGTTTCCTTGAAAAGTATTAACAAAGCTGGTGCCTTTAAATCAGCACCTAGTAACTGTGCTCTAACAGTCATAAGATCAGCCTTGAAAAAAGCTCGGAGTGCTGTTAAAGAAGCTCGAGGTAAAAAGTTCAACGTAAAAATCCCCGTCCTGAAAAGGTTAAAATTCCACGCATTTTGCCAGTCCCCGTGAAAACAGGTGGTGTGGTGCAATTTCTCATACCTTTATTTGCATGTTTGAGTGCAACTGGCGCTCTAGCGGGTGGGACTGTCGGAATAGTAAAAGCCGTAAACGACTGAAAAGCCGCTAAGAAGCAGTTGGAAGAAAATAAAAGGCATAATAAAACTATGGAAAGTGTAGCGTTGGGCAATAGCTTATATCTTAAACCATTCAAAGTAGGGTTAGGTCTTCATTTAAAAAAAAAGTTCATGAAATTACCTCAGCGAGCACTTACCGATGCCGACATATTAAAATATCCAAAACTTTTAAAAATACCTAATTTTCGGGCAGTAGGGTGACTACACCAGTATTGGAACAGTCACAAGTTAACGAATATTTTCTTTATATATATATATGAAAATATCAAGCTTTCTATGTATTGTTTATCTAACATGGCGATAATTTTCGAATCCTTGAAAATTTTTATTTCATTTTATATAAAGATTCTGCATAAAAGAAATTATCTTGTTAAGAATAAAATCATAAAATCGCCGCTATTGAGTCTTTCTTCACTGGCGACGTATTCCTTCACTGGTGAAACGTATTTAGATACTAAGATTGCGTGTTCCTTTACTGGTTTTTAGGAGATATTTACAGATTTTCATTAAATAAAATTTTTATTTTGATTCTTTATTCAAAATTTGTTCACCAACGTAAAGTTTGAACATTTTAGAATTAAATTTCAAAAGGGTTTTACTTTTAAACCATTTTTAAACCACTTAATTAAATAACAAAAGTTACAATTTCCTTATTCGTCCCTTCACTGGTGAAGTCACCCTATTTATGAGAAATGCATTACCCGCTTCTGGACCGCGCTATAGTGAATCCGCTATAGTTAATCTTGATGACGCTAGCAGCCTTGGCACACACTGGGTTGCATATAGAAAAAGAGGCAAAAATGTTATTGTTGAGGTGTGGTAAATAAATGAAGAAGACTTTATTAATATGGATTAATAACAAAGGTTTATTAAAACTACGACGCTTCCCTGCGCCACGCGCGTGGTGCTTTTTGTTCGGTGTACAGCGGCAGAGAGAGAGAGAGAGAGAGAGAGAGAGAGAGAGAGAGAGAGAGAGAGAGAGAGAGAGAGAGAGAGAGAGAGAGAGAGAGAGAGAGAGAGAGAGAGAGAGAGAGAGAGAGAGAGAGAGAGAGAGAGAGAGAGAGAGAGAGAGAGAGAGAGAGAGAGCCGTGCGTCGCTCGCTACTGCCGAACCTACTTCATACTCACGCACACACTAGGGAGGGGAGACTTCCATGTGTGCGTTCATACTCATACTTGCGCGCTTTCGGTACAGTCGCGCGCTCACACATACTTTCAGTGTTTACATTATATTCATGCGTACAATATAAATGTATACTATTCAAAACACGCCTCCTTACATATGATGCGTTTCACGTCAACTATCCCAGCGCGGCGCGCAGAGGATTTCTCAGTAAATATTTTTCTACACAAGATTCAGATAACTACAAGATTTCTTGTGTATATCAACAATAAAAATAATCAGATACGTATTAAATGACTAAATATCTATTTTTAAAATATAAAATGTTGGTTATAAAAATGAACATTGACACTTTGTGTTGATTTATTATTTTTTTTTTTAGATTATATGAGAAATTTCTTACGGTGGAAGACATCAAAATGTTTCAGAGGAGTTCTTAGTAATTTTTGCATATACTATAAACAACGGCCTGAAGAAATGGAAATCTACAAGCGTCCTGTACAAGAAAATAACTTAGAAATATAATAATAGTGAAGTCAGTGCAAGTTTTCAGATCAGATATAATAAAATATTTTGTATAATAAATAAAATAAGTAGCAGTATGATGTGTTAAATGAAGTGTTTATAACAAATTTAGAACCTCTACTTAAAATCAGAATTTAAAATATTGGTCAGACGTTAGAGGCTTGGTTAAAAAAAAGCATTTTTTGGCTATACTTCAAGAAACTGAGTCGATATTAGTGCTGTGCTCTTGTACATATTTACTTAAACACCAATTAAAAGATTATGCCAAATGAACATTAAAATACAGAAAAAAGCCAAAATGATGTGTTATTGTTGTGAAAATTTCAACGAATAAAAGTGCTTAGTTAATCTAATTTTATCATTTTCTCACGGAGGGAGACGTCAAAATGTTTCAGAGGATTTCTCAGTAAATATTTTTCTAGACAAAATTCAGATAATTATTTGAAAAAGTATACAAGAATGTTAAGAAAGCTTTTATTATCAGTAATTATAGTTCATAAACTGATTGTTTTTAATTTTACAAGATGTGTGTGTCAATCATGAGTTATTAAATTAAGCTGTTTTATACTTTCTACTATAAAAGAATATGGAAAAAGCTTTTTTCTCCCAATGATTCTTAGTTCATAAACTTTTGTTTTTAATTTTGGCAAGATGTGTCTGATAGATTATTAATTCAAGTGGTTTCTAGTGAAAACTTCAACGAATCCAAGTGTTGAAAATAATGTAATTAATGATTGGCTTATGGTGAGGGGCACCAAATGATTCAGAGGAGTCATTTGTTCTGTGAATATACAGTACATGAAACCATAATATGAATTACTGTAATGGCCACTTTTTGAATCTGCAACCAACATTTTAATTTGCTAGCTGATTGTGATGCAATAGTATGATTATTAGATCTAGTACCCTTGCAAGTCTTTGATAAAATATTATGAAAAAGAAGTATGTGGATATCAAAATAATGAAATGAGTTCCAGCTTTAGAATGTGAAATAAAAGGCTAAAGGTAAATTTTACCACAAATTTAATAATGTAATAATAATTTGTTAAAAAAACAAAAGCAAATGGATGCATAAGAGTGTTTTTGTAAAAAAACTTAGTATCAGGTTCTGTTACGTAAGGGTAGTTAACTTGGCAAACTTTGAGCTTCGCATTTTGTAAAGGCTAGAGGATTAGGTGATTTCAGAGAAATAGATGCGAAAGAATAGTTTTTAAAAAACTTTGTACCGCCTGCTGCTATGGAAATGGCAGTTGACATGAGAACTCAACTTCTCAGCCAACTTTGAGCTTCAAGTTTTATAAAAGTAAGAGAATCAGGTGATATAGAGATTTGAATTGTAATTTTGAGAACTTGTACTTTTTTCTTTTATTCCTTGCGATAGCTACAAAGAAAAAATATATTATTTTTATCGTTTTTAACAACTTTAAATTCTCTGTCGAAATACTAATAAAAGTTTAATGTTTTTATCCAAACAATCTTGCTCTCAACAACTGTCCAACTCTCTACAAAGAACTTGACTGAAAGCTTAAATGTTTTTTTGAAACAATTATAATAAACACTTTTAAAAACTATTTTTTAAAGTATTTTCTATCTGTAAATTATTCATTATTATATTTTCTCTACAAAATATCTCAAAAAATGGTCCATTTCTATATCTTTTAAAAAATCCATTAATAAATTATTTTACAAAACTTCTACAATCCTTTACAAACTTGTGCAAGCAACGAGAAATTCTTTTCCAAAACCATTACAATCACTTTACAAAAACTTTTACAAACGATAAGAATTTTTTCGTAAACCATAAGAATTATTTTCCGAAATCTATACAATATCCTAAAAAATTATTTACGTTTTATTTTATGAAAAGGAATTCTACGAATAAATAATAAATGTTTGCGTTCTAAAGTCGAAATAAATTTCTTTCACGCGGATATACTGAAATTCAAACCCAAAAAAGTTGTGAAATCAATTAAATTGTAGTTTTATACTTAACAGACATTATTTACAATGTAGTTTTACTCTTAAAAAGTTGTGAAATCTCTTTAAAAAATTATTTTACAAAAGTAAAAACTTATAGGCAAGAATAAGTTTGGTTACTATTCTACATAGTTTGTACTTAACAAACATTATTTACTAAACTCTCCCACCCTCTCTTCCCTCTCTCTCTCTCCCTCTGTACCAAAAACTTTAATGAAAGCTTAAATATTTTTTCAAACAATCAACACGTTCTTTAAAAAACTAATTTTTTAAATATATTCTATCCACACCATTTGTCTATAGTCCTTTTATTTATTCTGATCTTATATATTCAATAACCACTCTCTACAAATGGTAAGAATTTTTTTCATGACTGTACAAATAACTTTTATTTATTCGAATCTCATCTATTCAATAAGCACTCTGCAAATGGTAATAATTTTTTTCATGACTGTACCAATAATAATATTGTTAATATAAAACTTTCTACGAAAGTATAAAATAAGGCAAGTATAGACATTTTTTCTGTATAATCTATAAAATAATAATATTTATGTTTTTTTAAAAGAAATCAAATAAATACTAGTGAAAAAGTCTTTTACTTCTTTGAGTCAGTGTATGCTGAATAAATTATATGTAAGTAAGTACATTCAAATTGTTCATTGCAAATCAAACAAATGAAAGTTGTGAAATCAATTATCGATAGTCAAGTAATGCAAACAACTCTCGGAAACAACTGTATGACTATTCTCAAAAATGTACTAAAATTTGTTCATCCTTCTATACAAATTAAACACAAGAAAGTACTGAAATCAATTTATTGTAGTCAAGTACCCATAAGTTAACTTGACTGAATAATACAACTTTTCGTAACTACTTAAAAATATTCAGTCAGCGGGCATAAAGTACTACTTAACGCCTAACAGGCGTAATAGCTCCCATACTCCTACCAAACTATAGAACCTACGCACTTTACACCCGTGTCGGCGAAAATTATTTTAATTATATAACTACTATGCCTTCTTTTTATTTCTAAAATTCATAAGAATTTTATCTGATATTTACGAAAAGTCAAAGCCTATATAATAAAATTACATAGTTACCACCACATCTCCATTTTTCATTGATCTTTCTCAATTTTGAAATATCTATAATATTACGCATCTTGGGAGGACAATAGAAGTCTATAGAGCTGCTCTAGCAGGGGTGGTCCTCCAATCTCCCATACATACTTGGCGGGCCCAACGGTTTCCAGTTTACTGGTGGGCTTTGTAAATGTAGAATATTAAATTTTTACATAAATTCATTAACAATGTTTATAAATATAAGCCCATTATAAATAATTACATTGGCTCTAATTTTTAATTGATACAGTTTAAATATAATATCCCTACATGTGCAGAATCTCATGATTTACTTTCATTACTGAAAATATTTTTCCTTGTGTCCGTCTTTTTTAAACGGGAATGGGATAAAAAATGCATATAAATTTATTGTCTACTCAAAAGTGCTTTAGGTTTTATTCACCATTTTGTAAGCCACCTATTTTTTATTCTTTTCCGTCGTGTAAATATCATATGAGATATCATATGTGTGATGTCATCTGCAATTTTACATATTATGGGATCTCATACGAGATCTGATGCCCGATATTCTCTGTGAGATCTGATGTCCGATATTCCCAAATGAGATCTGATGTCCAATATTCTCATGTGAGATCTCATATGATATTTTCATGCGGGTTTGCACTTCCTATTAAAAAATAGAGTAATAAATTCAATACTGAGCCCTATTTAATATGTATAAGCAACCCATTTATACATTTTATCTGATTAAACATATGAATATTTATATGAAAATGACCATTTCTAAACCTTAAACTGCAAACCGTCGGGCCCGCCAAGTATGTATGGGAGATTGGAAGACCACCCCTGCTAGAGCAGCTCTATAGACTTCTATTGTCCTTCCAAGATGCGTAATATTATAGATATTTCAAAATTGAGAAAGATCAATGAAAAATGGAGATGTGGTGGTAACTATGTAATTTTTTTATATAGGTTTTGACTTTTCGTAAATATCAGATAAAATTCTTATGAATTTTAGAAATAAAAAGAAGGCATAGTAGTTATATAATTAAAATAATTTTCGCCCACACGGGCGTAAAGTGCGTAGGTTCTATAAAGTTTGGTAGGAGTATGGGAGCTATTACGTCTGTTAGGCGTTAAGTAGTACTTTATGCCCGCTGACTGAATATTTTTAAGTAGTTACGAAAAGTTGTATTATTCAGTCAAGTTAACTTATGGGTACTTGACTACAATAAATTGATTTCAGTACTTTCTTGTGTTTAATTTGTATAGAAGGATGAACAAATTTTAGTGCATTTCTGAGAATAGTCATACAGTTGTTTCCGAGAGTTGTTTGCATTACTTGACTATCGATAATTGATTTCACAACTTTCATTTGTTTGATTTGCAATGAACAATTTGAATGTACTTACTTACATATAATTTATTCAGCATACAATGACTCAAAGAAGTAAAAGACTTTTTCACTGGTATTTATTTGAGTTCTTTTAAAAAAACATAAATATTATTATTTTATTGATTATACAGAAAAAACGTCTATACTTGCGTTATTTTATACTTTCGTAGAAAGTTTTATATTAACAATATTATTATTGGTACAGTCATGAAAAAAATTATTACCATTTGCAGAGTGCTTATTGAATAGATGAGATTCGAATAAATAAAAGTTATTTGTACAGTCATGAAAAAAATTCTTACCATTTGTAGAGAGTGGTTATTGAATATATGAGATCAGAATAAATAAAAGGACTATAGACAAATGGTGTGGATAGAATATATTTAAAAAATTAGTTTTTTAAAGAACGTGTTGATTGTTTTGAAAAAATATTTAAGCTTTCATTAAAGTTTTTGGTACAGAGGGAGAGAGAGAGGGGGAAGAGGGGATTTTCTTTAATCTTTGAATTTCTTTTTCATTTGACTACAAATTAATAAATCATCGACATACATAAGGACGTAAATAATATTATCACCTTCTCCCTTTACATATAAGCATAATTCAATATTATTTTTCTCGAAACCTAAACTTGTCATAAATTCATCGAAGCATCATACCAATCTCTTGGACTTTCGCTTAATCCATATAATGCTTTTAACAACTTATATACTTTACTAGTTCCATCATCCTAACCTTCCGGTTGATTGACATATACTTCCGAGTTAATTTTACCATTTAAAAATGCACTCTCTACATCCATTTGTTCAATTTTTAAACCATTTTGACAACAGTAAGATAATAAAATTTTTAATGTTTGGCTTTTAGCTACTGGGGAATATATGTCATCAATTACATCTTTTTGTTGAAAGCCTCTTACAACTAATCTAGCTTTAAACTTATTATTTGACTTTTTCGTGTGTACCCATTTTACATCAAGTATATGTTTACCTTTTACTTTATTAACTAATTTCCAGGTATTGTTTTTATTTATACACTCAATTTCATTATTCATTGCTTTCTGCCAATCTTTTTTATTTACACTTCTCATCGCCTCCTCAAATTTACAAGGCGTATTCGCATCGATATAATTTACATGTATAGAGTATGTTATAGGATTTCCGTATCTATTTACAGGACTTTTTGTTCGAGTGGATTTTCTCGGAACTTTCAAGTTTTCCGAAGATGTAACTTGAAAATTTGTTAGATTCTCATTATTTTCATTTTGTATATTTTCCGGATTCTCATTCAATTGAACATTATCAGTATTTTCAGACTTATTTTCATTTTCTAAATTAACATTTATAATTTCATCATCTTGTTTTCCTGAACAAACTAATTTCACGTTCTCTTCAACGACTTGTACGTGCCTCGCGTTAATGACTCTATTATTTACTAACATTCAGTAACCTGTTTCAGTATATCCCACTAATACACCTAATTCGGCTTTATTATGCCATTTACTTTGCCTTAAAACTTCTGGTACCCTTACAAAGACTCTACTCCCATAAATTTTTAAATGCTCTATGTTAGGTTTTTTACCGAAGAATATTTCAAAAGGAGTTTTATTCTCCTGTGTATTTGCAATAGTTCGATTTTTTAAATAGGCTACTGACTTCATAATTTCGGGCCAGTACCTTCTATGTATATCTGCTTCTTTCAATAAACATCTACCAATGTCCATTGCAGATCTGTTATATCTTTCCGCTACTCCGTTTAATTCGTGGATATAGGGTGGACATGGTGATGACTCTATTCCTTTATCTCTAATAAAATCATAAATTTCTTTGTTTAAATATTCTCTGCCATTATCACAACGTAATTTATTAAATTTATTTTCAACTAAATTAGCAAATTCTTTAAGGCAATTGGCAGTCTCTGATTTATTTTTAATACAAAAAATTCTAGTGCATTTACTGTAATCGTCTATGAAAGTGAGAAAATATTTTTCACCTCCATAACCTGTGGTACTATGTGGCCCATTTAAATCTGTATGAATTAATTCTAATATTTCTTTTGTTTTTGATCTATTATTCTCGAACGGTACATTTGCCATTTTGCTTTCGATACAGTTCGCACACTTCATGTCAATATTTTCAAGTTTGTCTGGTAGACCTTCGACTAGCTTACTGTTTACTAATTTATTCAAATATTGAAAGTTTACATGCCCAAGTGCTCTATGCCATTTCTCTTTATCCGTTAATTTTACAGAATTTACTTTCATATTTTTATTTTCCATATTTAAAACGAAGCTTTTAATATAATACAAGTTATCTATTTTATTTGCAACAGCTACTAACTCTCTAGAGTTATTATATATTTTTGCGCTATTGTTCTTGATACTATTGTACAACTTTCTGTTATTTTTGAAACACTTAGTAAATTCTGTTTAAACCCTTCAACATAATAAACATTTTTCAAATCAATTTGTTTTTGACCATAATAATTTTTAATTACAATCTTTATGTTTCCTAATTTAGTGGCTTTGAAATTTTTACCATCCGGTAATTTAACATCAATCGGAACTCTCAAATTTATATACTTATCAAAGAAATTATCGCTTTTTACAATGTGATCAGTACACCCGTTATCTAACAACCAATTAATTTCGATTTTCAGGTTGTCCGAAGATGTACTTTAAAAATCGTGATTATACTCGTTTACCTGTGTATTACAGACTTGCGCTGACCACGTCTCGGATAGACCGTTGCCTTGTTCGCTCGAAGACTTGCTGTTTTGGCCTCGTCCTCTCCCTCGTTCTCTGTGGAATCTGCCTCTATTGTTGCCTCTGCTGTTGCCTCGACCTCTACCGCTACTGTGTTGGGCTTGTGGGCAGTCCTTTTGGTAATGTCCTTGTTGTCCGCAATTGTAGCATTTTCCTTTAGTTTTTGTGAAGAATATGCTGGCACTATCTTTATTTTCCATAGTAGTCTTTGTCATATTTTTCTCTTTGATTTTCGATTTGACATAACCGACTGTCCTTTGTGCTTCTGGAATCACATCGATGAAATCGCCAATGTAACTGTATTCCAATGGCAATGCTCTGATTAAATATCTCATTTTCTCTGCTTCATTTATCGTTCCGCCTGCAGTCTTAAAATCATTCACTGTTTTCTCGAACTCAACAAAAAATTCTTCTACTGAGCTGTAGTTCGCCAATTTAATTTCTTCCATCTTTACTCGACATATTATTTGAAGAGCTGTAGATTGTGTTAGGTACATGCTATCGAATTTGTTAAGCATCTCAAAAGCTGTCCTGCATCCTGTTAAATATTCTAACTGTTTATTTGAAACTGTACTAATTACAATGTTTCTTGCTTTCAAATCCATCTTCTTCCATTATGGCTCCTTATCTCTGGCAACCATTTGCCTCATGGCTTGTTCATTGCATTCCTTGTACTCGAGCAAGGTCATCAATCTGAATTTCTAACTTGAATAGTCTTCTCCATCAAAAATTGGTAGAGTGATGTCTTCAATTTTTGCTAATTTAGCCATTTCGATTTCTTCAACTTTTACTTTTCACTTTTAAGTACGATAATTTTCTTTCATCTCTAGCACTCTGCCACGTGTTCTGACTCGAAAAAGTAATCACTCGACATCACTTAAATTTTTATAATTTCGACAAAACATCTCTCACTTTTTGGTTCTTCATTATCAACCATCAAACCACGGACCGCTACCATGTTGAGGTGTGGTAAATAAATGAAGAAGACTTTATTAATATGGATTAATAACAAAGGTTTATTAAAACTACGGCGCTTCTCTGTGTCATGCGCGAGGTGCTTTTTATTCGGTGTACAGCGGCAGAGAGAGAGAGAGAGCCGTGCGTCGCTCGCTACTGCCGAACCTACTTCATACTCACGCACACACTAGGGAGGGGAGACTTCCATGTGTGCGTTCATACTCATACTTGCGCGCTTTCGGTACAGTCGCGCGCTCACACATGCTTTCAGTGTTTACATTATATTCATGCGTACAATATAAATGTACACTATTCTCAACAGTTATATATTTCGATAGTTTTAGCGACCTCCGACCGCCATTAGATTTAATATTATACCTCGCAGTAGAGGAAGTTAAATATAATCATGAAAGATATCAAGATTTTGACACATACAATGGCGGACATCTATTATTGCGGAGGTAGGAGGCTTGGTGAGAGCCTGTTGCGTATCTCTGAAGACTTCTTGCAAGAAGGACGTGAGGAGATAAAGTTTTTTTGTGTGCGCCGGCGTGCCAGCTCGCACACAAAGAAAGTCGGTGGACACGAGCAAAACTGTTTCTGCCCGATGAAAACGAGCCTGTAAGGAAGGTCGTTCTGCCGGTGCCAGAGGAGTTGCACCACCGTAGAAGGTCTGGCGGTATTTCCAAGTCGGGATCACCAATGTAGGGATGAAGATGTTCGAGGTCGTAATCAGGAGACGACGTTTGCTACTAATATAACTCTTTATTGACTCTCTCACTGGACTGCTGACTCGTGCGGAAGTCAGAGCGGAACTGAGCGGCGACGACAGACGCGCTCGCTCGCAGCGTGAGCTACTCTCTCCCTCTCCTAACACTATAACGTGCCGCCACCTATCGGTGGGGGCCTACAGATATAGTAATACTATCGCGTTGCGCGCTCCGATTAAATCTTTAGATATAAATATTTCAGCATCTGCTGCATCGATTTTTTGCTCTTTTTTTATTTCGGGGTAACAGGACCTAAGGAATCGGATTTTGAGGACGGAATTCCCAAATTGCGAAAAATAAAGATGCTGTAAGATGGTTAAAGATGCTATGGTATGGTTTTTCAAAGAGTTTTACAGTAATTACAAATAAATTTCATAACTACATACAATATAATTTTATTAATTTTTATTTACAAAACTTTAATTTTTTCACCGCAGTCCAACACTGATCCTCATCATTGCCATTGCAATCATTGCAATCGAGGTACGGTTATTATTATTATTCATCAAATAATCCATTTTATCGCTTGATTCGTCGTCGGATAACGATTCCTTAGACTTAATATTTAAACTACTACAATTTAAATTAAAACTTCTTGACAATGTGCACAGAGATTACTGAATTTTAATCCATGTTTTTTACAGCCTTTTTTTGAGCAGGATCACAAAATCTGTTGGAGCAATTTTTGGGGAATCGGTGGAGATGTACTTCCAATGGAAGTTAATATATTATTTCTAAACTTCCATCCCCAATCTGTTGCTTTGAGACTCGTATTCACTAACCATAACTGTACTTGATAAAAAACATGAAGAGCGTGTTGTTTTCCGGCTCCTTCTGTTGGAGGCAATGTCTCGAGCGCAAATTTTGTTTTCAATTTGGCTTTACTGAAGTGTATATACCGTAGGTCATTAAGTGAGAAGGAGGTCGACTTTCCAATAAGTTTTTTCTCCGCTTTATTTGCGTACATACTTCTAATCAACTGACATGCGTTATTAGCTATTTCCTCGGAAGTGGCACGTTCATTATAAAATACTGAAGCTAATGGTAATAAAAGATTGTTTGAAATCGCATCTATCAATTTATTTTTACCTTGTTTGTAGAAGCAGAGTATGGTATCGCATCCGCAGAATGCGTGCAAAAAAGCTACTATTGGTTGAAGATTTGAGTATTTAAAACTATTGTGTAAAATTAAAATGATTTAACGCCTTTACTATCTTTACGGAAATATATATTTGTTAAATTACATGCCAAGTACGAGAAAATAATTAATAGATCAATATCCTCGCCAACGATGACAACTGTACTATCAGTTTCTGCGCGAGCTGCTCGATCGCAGTTACAATAATTAATCTATCCGCGTCTTCTGGTGCCATTTTCGTACGAAATCTAGCGTGATTCGATGAGGTACATAGCATTTCAATGAGTCTACTTTTGTTATTCTCATTTTTAAGAAATTGTTTTTAATTCACAGTGATTAGTGTATTACTATGAAAAGCAATTTCTCGGCCAATGTTTTTCATCTGGCGTCGCGAACGCTCTACGGATTTTGTAGATAATGAATCGTCATCGGGATAACCGTCAAAAATAATGAAGCTATTGCGAGGAAAGTTTTTAATCGCGTACGAAATGTAAATATCAATTATTTTTTTCATTTTTTCGTTGTTTTGCCAGACAATTTTGTACAGAAAAAATCCGCCGTCTACTACATGCGTAATATTTTGTGCGTTGTTTACATTGTATACGCAATTGAAATTCGAATAAAAAACTGATTTCATAGTTTTACGCATACCGTTTTCGTCAAAGAGTGCAAGAGGAAAAGGTGAAAGTTCATATGCACTGCAATATTCCTGCAGATCACCTTGATTCTCAATATTTAAACAAATTTTTTGAAAAATCAATAATGGCGATATATAAACGTCTTCGTTGGCAGAATTTTTTACAATGGAATTTGCGGCTGTCAGATACACAACTTTACTATTCCGTTTGTACTTGATTTCGGTCAATTTTTTATTCGACATTGCATTCATTAATTCTAGTCCTATATCATACGTTCTGTGACAATTAACGGTAGATATATCGCCAGTCATATTTTGTCCATTTTGGGAAATGGATTGTATGTGTCGAAAAATTGGTCTTCCGCGTCTCTTCTAATACGAGAAACACGATTGTCGACATGCTGCTCCGACGAAGAAAAAGTAGTGTTGCAAAATAACTCTACGGAGTTACCGACCTCCAACACAGCTACTCTCGATAAAATCCATTTCCCGATTACATTTTCTGTTAACCCGCGACCATGTGTTAATCCCCCACTACATTTCATCGCATGCATTAGGACTTGCTCTATAGCCATGTCAGACCATGAGCCACACCAATAGCGATTAGAACCCCTGATCTTAAAAAATCCCTGTTTAAAAAATTTGTCATTCCACAATATCTATCGTATCTCTTAAATTTATCATTTGGTGGACGTATATCAAACCTGCTTTGGCATATAAATGATGACCAGCAGCGAAAAAAAAGTGTCATTAATTGAACCGTTTCTACATGTAATTCGAAATTTCCAGACCTCTCAACATCAACATATCTTTGAAGTTGACAAATAAGTTTAAAATATTGTAATCATAGTTTACTAGCAGGGCCATTGGTTTCTAAATTATGTATAGCACGTATAACTTTATCTGTAATATTTTTCATTAAAGTATTCAACAAAAAGCTTTTGAAATTTTCTTCTCCTAGTTTTTTAAGACCTTCATTCAAAAACGTTTTTTCCTCATTTACAAAATCAATTTTGTTTCAAATGATGGTCGCAAGTGCAGCTTGAACTAACAGGTGACCTCTCAATGACCTCGAAAAAGCATGGCCCGTTAGAGCTTTGTCTGCTGATGAATCAGCATAGATTGTACAAAAGACTTCTTTGAGACCGCTACCTGTTATAATATTGCCAATGATACCAAGAAACGACACTGCTAAATGGAAACCTAAACGAAGAATAACTGATCGTAGATTATGGGGATCATTTGTAGAATCTATGAAAGCTACGATTTCACTGGCTTTCATATACAGTGGTAAATCAATAGAATAAATCTATTTAAAAAGACTGGGACTCGGACAGATGGGGCAGATGGACGCACAGGCTGATTCCAGCGATCAAACCTTGGCTGGAGAGAAAACACGGAGAGGTTAACTTTTACCTCACACAGTTCTTCACCGGACACGGGACGTCTGCCACGTATCTTCACCGCATGGGGAGGAAAGCATCACTAAAATACCAGTGCTACCCCACGCAGGACGACACAGTGGAGCACACGATGTTTGGGTGTGACAGATGGACCCTGCAATTCCGGCAACTGGAAGTGGACCAAGACACGGCGATTACGCCGGAAAATGTGGTGTCCGTTATGCTAAAAAGCAAACAGGGCTGGACAGCAGTAGACACTCAAATTCAGCATGTGCTGACGAATAAAACAGCGGAACAAATGTAGAGTAGCACAAGTTCGAAAGGAAGTTTCCAGAACATCCATAATAAGGTGACTGCACATTAGCAGCCAAGCCCGCCCACTGAAGTAATGCTAACGCGGTTCCAGGGGCTGGGGACTACACACTAGTGTAGTCTTGAAAGGGAGGTGGGTTTAGTGCAGGCAGCCATATGTCGGCCTGCACCAATCACTGCAATTGGAGGTAGCTGGTTGATTAAAATCCCACATATCCAGAGGGGACGGCACCGCTGGATATTCCATGAGAGTAATCTCATGGCAGCCTACTGACGATGTCAACAGTTACTGCTGATGAAATTCCCACCTACCCCCATAAAAAAAAGAAAAACTACTTTTATTTTCGAAGAGGATGGAGAATGTGCAATCGCACCATCAGGAGTCATGCGGGACTCTGGTGTATGGGGCTTTCCGGTTTCACTTACTTGAATTGACCACTGTGTTGTCCATACTACCCACTAAACTCCAACCTCTTTTAGCTACTCTCGTGATGAGGGTGCCACCCTAGACCCGCTTTCGCATTACAAAGGGTGGCCTGTCTTTGCCAAGCTTGAGATTTATCTTCCTTCTGTTTGCTGTTCTCCATTTGACAGTTACATCACGCACCGCGGATGTCATCAACCAAATTTTCTCTTTTCTTCGCTCGTACGACCTTTTAAACAAAGGCGGCGACGAAATCCCAATTTTGTTCAGTCTGTAGCATCAGCTCTACGATGTTATCAGGAGTAAAGTGTCCAATCTTCTCTCTTAGATGTCGTCTGTCTGTTTCCCATCGTTCACAGGTGAAAAGTGTGTGCTCTGCGCTGTCCCGTGCGTCGCCGCACGCTAGACAGCTGGGGTCTTTTACTTTTACTAAGTTGTTCAGGTAGGAGCGGAAATATCCGTATCCGGAGGGCATTTGCATGAGGAAGTAGTTAACTTCCCCATAACTTTGCTCTATCTAGCCTTGGATTCTTGGCATCAGACGTGCCGTCCTCTTGCCTCGGCTATCTGCTTCATACCTCTGCTGCCATTTCTCCATTGTGATTTTCCTTTCTTCTTTAACGATGTTTTTTCTGTTGCAAGCTTTGCCAGCTTCTTCTACTGCCTTTCTTCTATCGTATGCTACCTTTCTCTCTAGCGCTAGCAGATCTACTGGAATAACACCCGCAATGGCTAGTACCGCAGGCTCGGATACCGTTCGGTATGCGCTCCATATTCTCAGAGCAGCGGTGCGCTGTACTCTGGCTATTCGGGTTCGGTGTGCCTCCGTTTGCGGTGTTTCTCCCCATATCTCTGCTCCGTAGAGTCGTATAGAGTTTGTGACATACATGAGTAGTCTTCTTTTACAAGCTCTAGACCATGGTCGTCTAGCCATCTTCTGTGTACGATCATAGCTAGGGATAGCTTGCTCTGGATGCCCTCCTTGTCTCTGCCTATAATGATGATTGCTATACCGTCTGCATAGCCTATTAGTTGGCATCCGTGGGGTAGAGTAAGTCCCAGCTCGGGCCCTAGGATTGAGCCTTGAGCCGCTCCTGCCATTATTTGCCTTGTTTTGGGACCATCTTCGGTTTCATACAGGAGCTGCCTGTTTTTAAGGTAATCTTCTACCATGCCGAGTAGATACGGGGGAACGTTATACTTGTCTCTCAGGGGGTTTATCATATTTTTCCAGCTAGCCGAGTTGAAGACGTTCCTGTCATCGATAGTTGCAAGTAATACTAACTCCTTCGAGTGTTGGTTCTTTTCTTGTTCTGCTTGGAAGGTATCTCTCACTACTGAGACGGCATCGATCGTAGACTTACCTCTGCGAAAACCAAACTGCCTTTCAGACAGATTCCCTCCAGCCTCTACAGATACCTGCAGTCTCGGTCTGATGAGCTTCTCTAGCACATTTCCTGCAGTGTCCAGCATGCACAGTGGTCTATTTCCCGCTGCGGTGTTCGGGTCGCCTTTCCCCTTACTTATGAGTACTAGTTTCTGTCTATTCCATTTCTTTGGAAACGTTCCAGTCTTCAGGCATGTATTATACATGTGCAGCAGAATGTGAGGTGATATTGCTATAATCAGCTTCAGGACTTCTGAGGGAATTCTATCGGGCCCTGGGGCTTTTTGATTTTTTGTTGATTTGACAGCCATTTTCAGTTCCTCCTTGGTAAAAAGAGGGATTTTGCTGTCACTTCAGCTTGGTAGTATTGCCTGTGCTCGTGGTCTGGGAATAGTGTCGTTACGATTTCCTCCATTACATTAGCGTCTTGTAGTGGTGGCTTTGCGTACTTTCTGAGTTTCTTCATTACGATCTTATATCCCAGACCCCACGGATCGTCGTCCACTTCGGCGCAAAGAGCCCTCCAGTGCGATATTTTGCTCGCTTTGATGTCAATACTAAGTTGCTTTTTTGAAGCTCGTTCTTCCCCCTTGCGTCTTTGTGTCTCCACCGGGTCGTTTCTCTTTCTTGCTCATTGCGTGCGTCTTCGTAGTCGCTGGCATTCCCTTCTTAATTCCGCAATCTCCTGGTTCCACCAGTATACGGGGGACTTTCCCTGTTTGCTGTGTTTTCTAGGCATTGACTCCCTGCAAGCATTTTCTATTATTTGCATGACAGCATCAACTATATGCTCGGCATCATATGCTGTTTTTGATGGCAAATTTGCTATTTCTCTTTCTCCTTCTTTGATTATCTTTTCGAACTTTGTTCTGTCTATCTCAGCGAGGTTCCACCTTGGGGCTCGTTGATGGTTATATTCCGCTGGCCATTGGAGACAGTGATATACAAATGATCGCTATGGTGGAAGTCCTCTACTACTTCCCAGTATAGATTCTGCAATATCTTCTGAAGCGAAGGAGATGTCTGGAACCGTCACTCTTTGTGCTTCTCTTCTGAAGATTGTGGTACCATCATTGAGAACCACGAGCCCGGGCCTTGAGATCATGTCAAGGATCTTTTGTCCTCTTGAGTTTGTTTTTGCAGAACCCCACTCTGCAGCACGGGCGCTGAAGTCTCCTCTAAGAATAATGCTTCCTCGTACGTTCTGTAATGCATCCTTAAGTTCTTCCAGGTTTGTCCCGAAGATGTCTGATTTACCAGCCGCAGGGGGCCTAAAGTAGCAGGTCACGAAGCTGATGTTGCCACTTTTAATCCAGACGAACCCGTTGCCGCTGATTTTCTCCGAGATCGGTAGGCTGCTTAGATCTATTATCCAGATCACGGCCTTCTTAAGGTTATCCATGACCCATGTGGGTGTTTCTCTTGTCACCTTTCCCGACTCGCTTATAAAGACGATATCAACTTTTTTTTTCTTCCACCATCTTTTCCAATAACGCGTTAGCCATGGGGCTGCGACACATGTTACGATAGGTTTTACACCTACCCGTTCCTAGTCGGTGTTTGTAGTCTTCTGCTGTGAGACTGCGTCTGTGCAGGCTATTCACATCTCCTCATTTGTGCAGTCTCTTCCTTTGTGCCCCTTCTCGGCACATTTCAAGTAGAAGTCAGTTCTATCTGGGCCTGTGCAGGTATGGGTCGTGTGCCCAAATCCTAGACATCTAGAACATCTTCTTGCGAGCTCGCACTGCCGAATTTTACAGGCGAATGGTCCCACTTGCAGAAACTTGCTCTTGGTGAAAGTTAATGCTTCCCTAGCTGGTAGGACTACGAAGGCTATAACCTGTCCCCTTGTGTTGGGGTGCGAGAGAGTTACTGGCGAGCCCTCGGATAAACCTAGCATTGCTTTTCTTACCGACGTTTGGACCTGGTCTACTGTGGTTTCGCTATTTAGGTCGAAGATCCTAACGGTAGTCGTTGCTCGTACACTCCTAAGTTCGTCGGTGGTTTCTATTGCCTTTTTCAGAGCCTCCGTTATGGCAGTGTTGTTGCTGACTTTGCCCTTAAATTTTATCAGCATTTTACCCTTTCTTCTCTTGCTGTAGTCACTTATTTTTGGACCATCTTGAAGAATTGTCGCTCCATTGACGCCCTTAAGGATGTCCGTAAGACTTTCCTGCTCCCGGTGTGATGATCACCACATCCTGAGGTAGCCTCGGCTTCTTCTTTCTTTTTTTTTCTTCTGCTGTCTTTGTGGTTCCCTCGCTCCTTGGGCGATATGCTTTGCTCGTGCAGAGTTCGTGTATGTCTGTCTCAAAAGACGATTTTGCTTCCGCCGGTTTCCTGCCTGCAGCTGCCATTCGCTATTCTCTGAGTCGGCGAATGTAGAAGAAGCTGGTATTGTGGGTAAGTCTCCTTCTCCGGAGCAGGGAACCTGTGGAGTTTGACTCTCTGTCCTCCGCTTCGGGGTCCTTACCTGTCCACGAGCGTTTTGACCTGTTTTGGCCATTTTATACTTTTCCAGGCCTGGCGGGCTGTTAATCTTTCTTTTAGCTTGGGTGCCTTCACTGAGCGATCCGTGAATAGTGTCTGTTCGCTCCTTATTTCCCATTATAGACGCCGGCTGTTCATTTAGTGATGTCTTCTTCGTTTGTGTCTTAAGTGGAGCTACTCGCGTTTTAGCCACTTGAAGGGTGACAAGCACTTCTTGTGTTTGGATTAAGCGTAGGTAGATAACTGCACCATACGCAAATTTTGAGGCGTCTGTGAATTCGTGGATTTCGAGAAGTTCACATTGGAGAGAGTATCCACTCCAGCAAGGGATTTTGTTCTCAGAAATAGAGGAAAGATCATGCAACCAATTTTGCCAACGATTAAAAATTTCATAAGGACGCTCCTCATCCCAACCAACCTTAAGAATACATAGAGACTGCATGATAATTTTTGCAGTGATCACAACAGGAGCTAACCATCCCAAAGGGCAATTCTGGAAAGAACCGAACGTTTGGTAAATGGCAGTTCAAAGGGGGTATCCTCAATGTGAAAACTAAAATAGTCTGTTTTAGGTTGCCAATCTATCCCTAAAATTGGTACAGATGTTTCTGAGGCAAATAATGTAATGGAGTTTGCAGCTAACATATTAGAGGGTAAACAAGAGAGTACTTCAACATTATTTGACGTCCACTTTCGAAGATTGAGCTGACCTTGTTTAAAGAGTTGAATTAACTCATCTTGTTTTTTCAATGCTTCATCTAGTGAATGTGCACCAGAAAGCACATTATCCGAATACAGTTCTGATCGAACAGCTTCAGCTGCGATTGGGAAAGCCTTGCCATAGTCTTCGGCTAATTTCAAGAGTGTGCGTATAACTAGAAACAACGAGCATGCCAATCCATACGTGACGGTAGTCAGACGATAAGTTTGAACAGGTTCATCTTTATTGAAACGCCATAAAATCGGCTGATGGAGTTGATCAAATTGTTCGACACCAATTTGTCTGAACATTTTCTCCACGTTAGCTGAGAGAGCGATCTTGTACCTACGCCAGGCACAGATCAAAGCGACGGGATTCTGAAGAAGATCGAGTCCAACGTGTAGAAGATCGTTGACCGAAACACCTGATTTGGATTTGCTAGAGCCATTGAACACAGTACATAATTTGGTGGTGGTACTGGTTTCCTTCCATACACCGTGATGTGGCAAGAAGGCTTGGGAGCCGGTAGAAGTTGAATCGAGATTCGAAAGGAATGACATATCACCTAAGTCAATTTATTCTTTTATGAATTCAGTATAAGCTATTTTGAGTTTCTCCTCCTTAGCGAAGTTTACTTCGAGACGATTGAGTGCGCGTAATGCGGCAAAATTAGAGCTCTCGAGAAGAGCAGACATCAACTGGTCTCGACTTTTCCAGGGTAGACTTACTATATATTGCTCTGTTTTATCTTGACGAGTTGTTTTTTGATAGAAATCCTCGCATGCTTGTTTATCAGGCGAGTAAAATTTTTTGACAATAGATATTTCCTCCGCCCTCCAAAAATCTTGTACGAGCTCTAAAAGTTTGGTTTCATTGAAGAGATATTGATTCTAGCCCTATTTCTGAGGATGACGAAGAGAGATTACCTGTCAAGAGCCATCCGAATTTGGAGCTAAGTGCTATCGGTTGAAGATTCTGACCCTTAACAATTTGATTTTTAATGATTTGCGCGTAAACGCTAGCACCGAGAAGAATATCGATGCGTAAAGTTTCGAGATACATGGGGTCTGCTAGCTGCAGCCCTCTTAAGTATTCGGAATTAGAAATACCACCTACGACGGGGGGCTTATAAGAAGAGAGTTTTGGCAAGACAATGCCATCAACTTCCAATGAGAAAGTCGAATTGAAATGAGGTTGTATAGTAAGACAAGCTACCTTAGACGAAATCGCAGCTGTCTTTTCACCTATACCTTGTATGTGCGTGTGACTGGTTCTACAATTTAGAGAAAGCAAGCTACACAAAGCTTGTGTAACAAGTGAAATTTGAGATCCCGGATCGATCAGCGCACGAACTTGAATTTTGGTTCCATTAGGACCAAGGGCGTTAACTCTAGCGGTAGCTAAAAGTACTCCTGTACATTTAGTACTTACTCCACTATTAAGGGTGACTGCTTGAGAAGCAGATTGATCGTCTTCTGAAATGATGAGATTGCCACAGTTTGGGCTAGATGAGCTGGACACTGAGTCAATCTGATCAGTCTGCGACGAACTGATTACTTGATTGCTGTCAGTGTGCACCAAAGTGTGATGCTTAGCTTTGCAAAGAAAGCGTCGATACGTGGAAGTACAATTTCTTATATGGTGCTTCCCAAAACAATTAAAACAAAGATTAGAAGACTTAAGAAAGTCTTTCCGCTCGGGAATTGACTTGTTGAGAAATTTTTCACATCGATTTATGTAGTGAGGTTCATTACATAGCAAACATTTCCTTTTCTGATTGGCTTTCGCGTTTTGAGGCGAAGCTTGATGAGAATAAGCCGGATGAGCATTGTCATGTTCTGGCTTCCGAGATTTTAGATTGTTAGATTGAGTTTTAGGGTTATTATTTGGAGGCGATTTAGTGCCAGCTTCGATAGCCTATAGAGTGAGGGTTTGACTTCGAAGAAAGGCCTGAAGTTCCTCCATTGTCGGTGGATCGACACTATCACCTAGGTGTCTTTCTCATTCTTTACGTGTATTTAAGTCGAGCTGCTTAAGCCAAAAATGTACCATTAGGCCAATTCCTAAAGAAGCCGCTCTATTAAGGGATGTTAGACTAGCTATTGGGCTAAAAAGTTCCCTGTAGATGCGTTTAATTTCTGAAGATGTGTCTGACTTCATGGGTTTGACTGAGAAGATATCTGAAATATGAGAGCTAACAATACGACGTTGATTTTCATAATATTCAATTAAAGTTGTCTAGGCTCGTTCGTAATTATCACCCGAAATGGGAAGAGATTTAATTTTCTCAAGTCCCTCACATGTAAGGTGAGTGCGAAGATAATGCAATTTCATAACAGTCCTCGCGATTTCATAACAGATAAGTCCTCGTGACGATGAATTTACCTGAAAATTTTGGTAAATCTATCTTAGGTAAAGATTGAAAGGAAACGTTAGTTGATTGAGCAGGACTTGTAGTAACTGAGGCAGCATTCAAATTAGAGGAGCCTTGAGTGGCATTTCTTGCTCTAACAGCCTTTGAGTAATCAAGAAATTCTCCTCGGCGGACAAAAAAGCTATCCTCAACCAGATCACAAAGGTTAATTGTAAAATAGACATGATTTTTATTAAGATCCTTAATGAAAAGGATTTTCTCGTGATTTAATCGAAAAATCGTATAATTTGTCTCAAGTCCGGCGAGACATGATTCCGCATAACCTTCCGTCATGTTATCTTTACCCTTAGATTTGAAATTATGAAAAGAATTTGCAATTTTAACTTGGAGGGTCATCTGCTTAGCATGCAACACCTCCATTTTGAGATCGAAAGTAATTAAGTTAACAACAAACTTGACTATTTAACTTTGGTATTGAGTTAACTATGTTTACCCACTCGAAAGTAGAGTAACCATTAGTGGAAATTGTCACAATTAAGTCTTAACCTAGGTTCTAATACTTATGCTCGAATGGACGTGAAGATGCGCTTGAAGATGCAACGTAGAGCGCGTCTGCTAACGTTCCCACGGTGATTCAGCTGATGATCCACAACGTTGACTGTTCGACGACCAATAGTTTAATGGATTGTACACAGCTATACCTGATGCGTGGTCTGCAGTTGAGTCAGCAAATACATCCAGATGAAGGTCAGCGGTCTAATTTTTAGTCAAGTGGTATCAGCAACCATTCATCAGTCGTGATCCTCAGTTGAAAGCAACGGCTCCTCTTATTATGTGAAGTCATCATCTAATGAAACTGCAAAATCGTATAACATAAGTATTTGCTAAGTCAAATATTACATTCAATTACCCACAGACAAACTTCTAAGACGCAAAGTTAAATAGTAATAAACTCAACTCAAATTAAATAATTCAAACTTCAACTACAAGTACTCAAAGCTATACTTGACTGACTTCAAAATGAAAAAGATCGATGAATTCTCGTTAAATAAAATTGACAAGACTAGATTGACTAGACGACAATTGCAAATTTTAGTTTAAGTAAATTGGAACGATACGTGTGTTCATGTACAGGGGCGAAGCATCCGAGCGCAATCGGATCGGCGATGGACTCGTTCGAGCACTGCTCCGATCCGTTGGTGTGCGCCCCCTGTGGCGAATGTTGAACTCGTCCGCCTCCGAATCCTCTTGGCTTGGCGTATTCGATTTTCCGGACGTTACGCGTCCTGATGGTCGTCCACTTGAAGACGTCTCTTCCTCCTTCGTGGAAAGCTGCTTCTATGCCCGGTGAACGTCTCGCTCCTTGACGTTGTAGCGAGCGATGTCCACGCGGGTACTCCGTGGCTTGACTTGGGTGAGCCCCATAGCGTATACGCTGCACGCGGGTACTCTTTGGCTTGACTGCTGTGGACCCCGTAGCATGTAGGCTCCACGCGGGTGGTTGAATTGAGAAGCGTGAACCCCGTTTCGACTCATTGCACTAGCCGGCAACGATTAAATGATCATCGTACGATTGCGATGATTCTAGAGGTGGTTTTACAACGCACGCTCTTCTACAGAAGTTGCCACTTGTTGCTCTTGACTACAACAAGATGGCTGCCGATCACCGGACACGTGGTGATTCTAGAGCTGGCTTTACAGCGCACGCTCGTGGCGACGTCTTGGAGTCGGTAGGCACGCACACTCCAAGGCGTTTTCAGAGATGGGGAGAATAGCAATTGAAGGTGCTATTTCCCCTGGAAGCCTTAGATATTGACTTCCTAGCACACGACGGCGAGACGAAAGAGAGAGAGACAGCAACGAACGCGCAAGGTTGGCGTGCGGGAGCATGCGACTGTATCGGCACTCACGACCACGAACACTTTGATGCATACCTGTGGGGAAGTAAAATAGCCCTACGCCACTCGAGAGTAGACGTACAGCGTAGAATGAATTTTCCTTCTCGATGTGGCCATGGCGTTGATGAAAATCTCCCACGATCCGGCTCGAAGGACCAATGTTTTTTAGTTGTGTGAAGGATCGTGGACTGGAGAGGTTCAGCAAATGAAAGATGCTTCCGTGTAGAGAGAATGATTTATTGAAGATGCCGTTGTAGATGTATAGGTATAGAGATTGGTGCTTGCACGTTGCTGTTTCTGGGCTGCCGCGCGCAGAACTGACGCCGGCCGGCGTTGCGATGAGTCGGCGGTGTGCCTTGGTAGTTGGAGGGGCACAGAGAAGGCCGCGTTGAGAGCGCTGACTGGCTGCGCACCTGCGCGAGCCGAATATCACCTTAAAAGGCGCGATGACGTCAGCGTCTCGAACGTTCGAGGCGTTGGATCGTCAACAAGTAGAGTCATTGCACAATGACAATGATCGTTGAAACATCAGCTTCACAAAAGACAATCTACTTGCAGAATTGATATTTTTCCTTCAAATTTCATGAAAAAATAACACATTTAATAAGAAAACTCTATGAACTCTTTATGAGTGTAATACACACACACACACACACACACACACACACACACACACATATTTTTTTATTAAAAAAAAAAAATGTACCGAACATTTGCGTATGTCGATGCATCAAAATTGCACTCGTCTGTAGACTCCATCACACTGATGGCTTTTATAAATCCGAGCACTGATGTCTATTTTTTTTGAGCACTTGAAATAGCTTATTTAACGTAAAAATTGAGCAAACGCTTTGAAATCGCTTCGAAAGATATAGAGATATACGGTGTAGCATCAACGACATTGCAGTACTGACTGAGCAGTTCAAAAGGACGCTTAGCCAGGCGTCACTTTCTCTTCGTTCGACCGTTGAACCCTATTAGAGTGCAGTTGTACCAGATCTAGCATACAATACTCGGAACAGAGAGAGGGAACGCCGAGGATCAGCCGGCAGTTGCTTGGAAATCAATTTTTATTCCAAAATTATGGTGTGTATTACAAAGCATGCAATAGCTTCTGTATTTTTCGCATTTCGGGAATTCTGACCTCAGAATCCGATTCCTTGGATCCTGTTACCCCGAAATAAAAAAAAAAGCAAAAAAATCGATGCAGTAGATGCTGAAATATTTAAATCTAAAGATTTAATCGTTGCGCGCAACGCGATAGTATTACTACATGTATCGTGCTTCCCTTCAGCGTGAGCTTCCCCCATCATTCGACCGCTCTCATGCGCTCGGCCGTTTTCACTCGTATTCAGAACTGTGTTTCACCTACTTAAACGGATTTAATCGAAAAATCAGAATAGACGTTTTGTTGCTGTTCACGTCTAGTTTCGAAATCCGTTTTACAAATTTCAATGGGACAACCTCAACAGCATGCAGCCCTCCACGAAAATATTTTTAAAAAAAATTTAAACGAGGATTTTGCGAAAACTGTTAATTGCATCGGGTCCAGTTTTTGCACACATAAAGTACATATAATAAGCTACCTTTGTGCAAAGTTTTAGCTCTTAATATTAAAAAATGGCGGAGTTGTGAATTTTCACAAATTCACGGGTCGTTCGACCCGTCATTCTCTTTGTTACTCAATTCTCTACAATTCATCAATTACACCATTAAGATTGCTTTAATAGTTTCCATTTTAGAAGCAAAAAGCTATAAAAACGCGATTTTTTTACGAAAATTGTTGATAAAAGAATAAAAATTATGAATCTCGAGTCTAAAACTATGCAGTTTTCACCTACTAACTGCCCTACGTGTATATACCGACGTTTCGAGAGTATAATTGACTCCCCTTTTCAAGGCTAAATAGCAATGAATATACAAAAATATTAAACATAGCAGAAGTTACGCCAATTTAGATGCTTCAAATAAAACAAAAGAATTTTGAGGTAAATGGAAATATTTTAAATTCCGAATTAATTTAAGTCTGCAAAAGTTTCTTGATGGTATTACCTTTCTCATGTGTTCCACATTTTTCAAATTTGACGGAAAGTACCTTAAACAAACTCATGGTGCCCCTATTTGGCGAGCTGGCTCTTGAATTTTTAGAACTCCATTGTCTTAATTATTCTCCATTATCTTAAAAACCGAGCAACAAACTTTCCAAATATATTAAATTAGGAAAAAAGTGGTATCGTTTATAAAGTTAATTGTGTTGAGTGTAAAATATCATATATTGGACAGACAGGCAGACAATTACGAGTACGCATTAACCTTTAGTGGGCGGGGAAATTTTGGTTCAAATCGACTTTTTTTTAGACCCAAAATTTATCCATTATCTTATCAACAAATAACTCATTACACGTCCCCGACCTGGCAGGTGGTCGAAATATCGACCACCCTCGTCCTCTAAAGGTTAATGAACATAAGCATAGCGTCAAGAATGGTGACACCACGTCGGCTTTAGCCGAACATGCAAATTTATATAAACACAAAATTGATTTTAATAATGTTAAAATTGCGGATTGCGAAAGTTATAAGAATAAAAGATTGTTTTCCGAGATGCTACACATTTACAGCACCAAGAATAATATGAATAGACAGTTCGATACCATCAAACTAAAAAGTTTTTATAAAACTACAGTTGACATTATTACTGGAAGAAGGTATAAGAAAGACCAATATGTTTCATGATTTATGGTAGCACTTCTTTTATTAAAATATATACAAATATATACAAAAAGAAGCTCAAAAAATCCTCTTCTGCTCCAATTTTAGAGATTTTATAAGCTGCACTGGCCAGAACACCTTAAAAAGGTATATATCCAGTTAGCAGCATGCGGAATGACTTTTATTCAATATGTGCGAGTTCGGAGATACAATTTTTTGGTACCCAAAAAAACAACTTTACATTGCTATATTATTCAAAAGCTGATTTTATTATTTCTATTGGTAATAAGTCATAAGTTACTTTTTATTTATTAAAAAATTTGTATTTTTAATGATTTTATGGTGGAACAGGAATTGAAAATTAAGGTGTAACCTAAAAATCTCAATGTAATTTTGTACTAAATGTATTCTAGAAAATGAACCCCAAAGCTCAAACCCGTAGATCAAAACTTCTTGCGCACACTAACACAAATAATTAAAAAAACAAACAATGCTTAAAAATAACTTTAAACATTAGCAAACACATTTTAATGAAAAATTGTGTAAATTATTTATCTAATAATTATTTACCTGTTAATGTTCACCAGTTACTTAGTCTGTACACCTGGCTTGTTTTGGTTTCTTTGCACAATAAAGCTTCTCTGATATTTTGGAATGCCGATACCCTCTTTTATCTGTTTTATTCTCCTTTATTTAAAAAATACCACGACGAAGAACCCTTTGGACATCTGCTGTGGTCTGGTCGTTGGTCTGTTAACGAACAATGGTACAAAGTAGCTTGGATGGGATCTTGCCTACTCTACAAATCAGATTTATTATTTACAATTGCTCTTCGATAATATTTCTGCAACTGATTAATTTTAGAAACTGCAAGCGCTCCATCTGACTTTCCACCAAGCTTTTCTTTAGTAGCAAGTTCCCAAAGACCTTTATCCAGTCGCTTTTGCACATGGTTAATGCACTCTTCTTTTTCTATAAAAATAAATTTCCCATAAGGTGCTAGTTCATTTAGCCGAGTCCAAGTTTTTGCATCTTTATCAGACAGAAGTGTTATATACCGCATACCATTCTTTCCAACCGGACAACTCCAAATGTTCACAGCCGTCTGGACTTCCATACTATCCAAAGCACCCTCATAATTGGCATTACACTCTTGACTACTCTTATGAGCTTCAAGGCAAAAGTTGTATTCTGCAGAGTCAGGATCTAGTTCCGCTGCTGTAATTGTACACATATGATAGTAAAAACTTCTCCGATCCCCATCTGATATCATTGGTAGATTCTACAGCTTCTCAGTTAACCACAAATGCTACTTGTCTATTATTTGCAGATTTTATTCGGAGAGTTGTAAAATTTTCTCCTATAACAGTTTCATAATTTTTACAGTATAACGCTAGTTTTACACACAATCTGTTTCTCTCAGTTATTGAACCCCTAACAAATTTTTTAGAACAAAGACTACAAATTATGTCTTTTAAAAAATCACAAAAGAAACTTGTGTGAACCAGAATCAATTCTTCACTTTCATCTATATCAACAGGGCTGTTCGGTTTTTGTTCACTGCTTTCTTTTCAACACCTCTACTACTATCAATTTTTCGTTTATCTACTATTACTTGCATTTGTTTTTTTCTTTTTTTTTAGAAACGTATTGACTTTTTGACGCACGCCACTTACTGGTTAAAGTGTGCATTTTCACAATAAAATTGAATAGTTACAAGAAGCAAACACTTTTTAACAATGATTTTTTTAATTTCACTTTTTCAATGCATTTTAATCACAATTTTATTGCAGCAAAACTAAAAAAATTTTGAGGAAGAAATATACGATTTTTTTATCAACTCAGAAAAACAATAAGCGTGAAGTTAGTCCCGTTTACGTAAAAAGGAACAGGGAACAGATAATGCAGATAACATGGGTTACTATATATATGTATGTACGTATATGCATGTGTGTGTGTGTGTGTGTGTGCGTGTGTGTGTGCGTGCGTGCGTGCGTGCGTGCGTGCGTGCGTGATTGTGTATATACATACAAGTATATACAAGTATATATAAGTTAGTACACCGCTACCTTCCAGGACACCTACAGGTTTTCTGCAATAGAAGTAGGTATAAAACGTTAAACAGTATATAAGTGACTAAAGAAATAATATCCCTCAGAGTGTTGACTAACACCATGACGCCTGCGCCCCCTTTCAGTTCCGCAGTATTTTACGTTGATTTCATAAAAATTTTACGGAAAAAAAGGTGAAAGAAATCCTAAATATATATATATATATATATATATATATAAGTGTGTGTGTGTGTGCGTGTGCGTGTGCGTGTGTGTCATTTTGCGGTTTCGACGAGTTTTTCGACGTATGATATACCGGTTTTGAAGAGGCTTTTCACAAGGGAAAGGTATGTATGACCGGTTTTGGAGAGTTTTTTGCCACTTTCTAGAGTCTATATTTCCAGGGTCCATTATTTCTTTAGTCGAGGACCTATAGCAACTCTGAGTAAAAGAACTATACCTCTTCTCCAAAACCGGATCACCGACATGTATGTATATTTCTGTATGTATATTCTGTTACATACATGTCGGTGATCCGGGGTATATATATATATATATATATATATATATATATATATATATATATATATATATATATATATACCGGATCACCGACATGTATGTAACAGAATATACATACAGAAATATACATACATGTCGGTGATATATATATATATATCACCGACATGTATGTATATTTCTGTATGTAGAAACAGGGAACAGGTACAGTACATGGGTTACGATATCAATATACGTAAGATATAAGTGCCTTTCTTATATATATATATATATATATATATATATATATATATATATATATATATATATATATATATATATATATATAAAAGGAAAGGCACTTATATCTTACGTATATTGATATCGTAACCCATGTACTGTACCTGTTCCCTGTTTCTTTTTGGGTGAACGAACGGGCCATAGTCGATTAGATGGTCGATATCGATGGCTCGTTTCAAATGGGGTTTATTATAACAGCTGGGGGTTTTATTTATAAAATTATATGACCAAACTAAGTTTAAATATCAAAATTGAATAGTAATTGTATAGTTTCAAAGGGAGATTACGGTAATTGTAGAGCAACTGAATTTGTCAAAAAGAGAAAAGTATTATAAAAAAGCCAAAAAAACGTTAAATTTTGTTTATAACGGTAAATATTAAAATAAATAAAATTAAGTAATTATATGACGATTATGACGTTTGGAATAGATTTTGGGGTAGAAAAATGGTTCAAAAATAGTTTTAAACTATAAAAAAAATCGATTTTTTGCCCAAAAATCGGTACCTTCTTCCCTTAATAGATCAACCAACATTTGTTATAAACCTAATAATGCTATGAATTCGTGTTGGCCGGAGCAAAAAGTAGTTGCTCATTGGCCAGCGCGGCTCTATTTCGACATCAATATGTTGACCCCTATAGCACTGATTGTTGGAGCAATATTGCCTCAAGGTTGCTTTGTCATATTCGGCAGATTTGCCAATATTCCCCCAATGCTAGTAAATATGGATGCAACCGTGATGCAATATTGCTGCCAACCGCTATTTTCGTTATTCTATTGCTTTTTCAAACTGATAGATTAGGTGATACGGTGCAGCAATATTGGAGTAATATTCGTACACGGTTAATAATTCTTCAGAAATATTTTCTTTTTTTATAATATTTATGAACCGATTATTTCCTTAATTTAGCAATGTTAGAGGAATATTCGTGCAGGATTGAACAATACGTGAGGAATATTAAATGAGGAATATTATAAGGCTATCTTATACCTCAAAGCAATATTGCAGCAAAGCAATATACGTCCAATTTTCGATTTTACTCTATCCTATATTATAGAGGTTTATCAAGAGTTTGAAACAAAATTAATTTTAGTTAACACCCATATGGCGCAAACTTTTGAGTCCCCAATGCAAAGGGGGAACCAAAAACAAGACAAGTCTTGTAATTTGGACTTTTCGTAAACAATCCTTCAAAAGTTTATAATTTACGGCTTATATGCTCTCGACCGTCCAATCTGTTGAATGGAGTCGCTACTAGTGCACCGCGTAACGGAGCGAAATGAAAACATCTGATGAGCGTTCCTCAATAAGTAAGATTCCACTATCTACCGCTGTGCGGCGCACTGGTAGCGACTCGTTTCAATAAATTGGACGGTCGAGAGCATATAAGCCGTGAATTTCAAACGTTCGAAGGACTCTTTACGAAGAGTCCAAATTACAAGTCTTGTCTGGTTTTTGGTTCCCCTTTGCATTGGGGACTCAAAAGTTTGCGCCATATGGGTGTTAACTAAAATTAACTTTGTTCCAAACTCTTGATAAACCTCCGTAATATAGGATAGGATAAAATCGAAAATAAATCGGCGTGAAAAATTAATACAAATATAATATTCCTCAAACGTTGTCATAGGTTGGACGAATATTGCTGCAGTATTGCTTTTGGCATAGCCTTATAATATTTCTCATTTAATATTCCTCACGTATTGTTTAAAAATGTATGAATATTCCTCTAACCTTACTAAATTAAGGAAATAATCGGTTCATAAATATTATAAAAAAAGAAAATATTTCTGGAGAATTATTTAACAGTGTATAAATATTGCTCCAATATTGCTGCACCGTATCCCCTAATCTATCAGTTTGAAAAATCAATGGAATAACGAAAATAGCGGTTGGCAGCAATATTGCCTCACGGTTGCATCCATATTTACGAGCATTGGGGGAATATTTGTTAATGTTTCGAATATGACAAAGCAATCTTGAGGCAATATTGCTCCAACAATCAGTGCTATAGGGGCTATGTAGAAATGAGAAAAATAGACTATTTACTTTTCAAACATGGATTTTCGACAAATCCGATATTATAGTGTTCTTGCGAATATTTATATGAAAAATTAGGTATGATACAATTAATTATTGGCGTGAAAAATTAAAAAAGGAATAAATAGATTGAGGAAGTTAAGTGCCAATGTATTGGTAGCCGTTTTTTTTTCTTTTGTAGTGAACGAACTTTTATTTATTCTTTTCATGCTATTAAAATCAATGTATATTAGAAAAATAATTCAGAATGCAATTGATTTTATTACAAAGAAACTAGGGAGCATTGTTGAATGTAGTCAGACCATGCATATGACTCGAGTGATAGTACTATATACCTTACTACTAAAAATGTCATTACTTTATCTTTATTAGTACTAGTACCAGTAAAAATTGATTACTAAGCTTACAATTGTGGTAAATTAAATGATATCAAATATTTGTATTGCGTTTAATTATTTTTTTCTGATTTACTTATAATTCAATAATATTTGAAGTAGACATATTGTATCTCTAAAATAAGTAGAAGTAATGAAGGTGCAGCAGTGATAGATTTTTAGATAGAAAATTTAGATTGGCATGTACAACCATACTGCCAAATTACATATTTTTATAAAATAACATCAAGTATACAATTTCATATAGAACACTTGTAAACCATAAGTCTTAAATTCAAAAAGACAGTGAATTGGTACAATACCAGACTCGAACTCGGCATATGAGGCATATTTAAGGAAGAAAAATGCGACAAAGAGAGCAATAACGTAAAGCTGAATTGACTTTGAAAAGTGGCAAGTAAATCAATAGCTATATGTAGGTAAGTACATGGCCGATTGGAGGTTATGTAGCTTACACGGGACGTACTCACATGAGTTGACGGGTGCCTGTTTTGAAGACCTAAAGCAGCTGCTACACGACGATGAAGTTTCCAGCACTGCGCAGAGTTGCCAGGTGGCGACTTTTTGTCGCACTTACTCTCAAAGAATGTGACGTCACTTGCAAGTGAGTGAAAAGGATAGAAGATCGCCATCTCGTAACCCTGGCACTGCGGAGAACAGACGCCCCTCGGTGAAAACGCGTTAAACCGAGCGAAATTGTGATCGTCGGGTAGGCTCTGCCGGCCGCGCGCTGCATGATACGTGCTCACTGACGTAAGGTTGGGTTCGTCGTAACATGCGGGCACAACAAGTCCATCGCGTGTCGTAGCTGCCGCAACCACGTGGCGGTCAGGCGTGACCATCACAAAGGGAGTAAAGGGTGGTCCAACACCCTTTCCCTTCACGTTTTAAGGCGGTCTTACACCTAAAAATTTTGAAAAATCAACTTTTTTTTATTAAATTTTTTAATTATATATGTTATTCTGCACCTAACAAAACTAGTTTGGATCAAAAATTAAAATAATTAAAAATGATATGGTTAAAAGAGTTTCTATCTTCAAAATGATAAAAAAATTGATTGTTTTTTTATTTTGCCTTTTTTATGCTTTTACGCTTCTGATAGGAAAACGTTTACTTAAAAACGTTTGCCATGAAAAAAATACTTATACATAAAAACCTTAAAATTGCAACTCTTACGCCCATAACTACATAAATTAGGAACAATTTGCACTTTGTCCCATGAAAATTTATCATGCGATCTCAGAGAAAAGTTACGACAAACTTTTTTTCTTGAAAATCCTATAACTGAGGATAAAATGAGTTTAAGGACCTCTGTCTTGGCTCATTTTATTTAAAATAAGTTGTATTTACAATATATTTTGATTATTTTATTATAATAATAATTTTTATCATTTTTTTAGGTAATTTTGGCCAGAAAGGCCTATAGGTGTAAGACCGCCTTAATTCGAAAAAGGGACAAAAGCGAAGGTTGTAGTACGCGCTGTTCTCACATACTCTACCGGGCGAAGAACTTGTCCCTAGTCACTCGCAAACTCACTTGAGGTAGTTCTCGAGTAATAATTGGAGGCAAAAGTTTTGACTCTCTTTCGCTTGCCGCGCGTGTTTTATTTACGCTAGAGAGAGACTCGAACTCTTCGAACGGACGGTATTCCTCTACTCCGCGCATTCTCGCTGTCTCTATCACTCTCATGGCGTGTGATCGCGCGCCGAATACAGGCAAGCTGCTATGGATTACAATAACTCAAAAACGGCTCCGCTAGTCTATTTGTGCTTTAACTATAATATTCTAAATACTTTCCTTGACAACATTTTAGTTTTTCAAAAATATTCTCTCTTTAATCAATGAAAATGATCGCTTTGTAATGTCTCTCCCTATATGCTACGTGTTATAGTGCAAACTTTGAGAATTTATAACTCAAAAATGGCTCCGCTGATTGTTTGGATTTGAAAATTCAATATAAAAGGCCGTAATTAACCTATAATTAAATTTTCAAACAAATCTGCTAGAACTCAGTTTACTCGAGAACTACCTTAAAAGATCCGGGAAATATCCGGCTCGAAGGACCAAAATGTGCGCGCGCGAGAGCAGCTGTATTAAAGTTAAAAGAGATTAATTAATTATGTTGAGCGCGGCGTACTCACGGCGTGTTGCCGAACAGAATCGGCGTGGTTGAAAGGGCTGGCGAACAGCAAACTGTTGAATAAAAAGGAAAACGACGAGGTCGTTGTTGCACGGGTAAAATAAATGTTTATTTATTAATCTATATAAGTGATGGTTTAGAACCTAAACGCCGTTGTAGTACTGAGGAATCTGACCAGCGCAGAGGAACCTGAACTCCGCGTGTCATCTCGAGTGAGAGCCGAATTACAACTGACTCGAATGTACTATACATACGCGGCGTGCGTCGCTCGCATGACTTGCTCGCATGTGGACGCTATACTTTCTCACGTATACTATACTTACTCGCGCCCACTTAGCTTTAGCCACACCATCACACATACATTACGATTAAGCTAAATTTACTCTTATTTTAACAAAGACTCTTCAAGTAAAGTCAGTGAAATGCTTGGTGATTTATTAAAAATCCAAAAACTAATATTTAAGTAGAAAACTGAGTGAATGTGTGAGATATAAATTTTGTTGAGTCTGAGAAAATAAGAAAGAGCGCGTGTTAACAAGGATAAAAACTTGCGTGTAGTTTTTTAGCTTTATTATCCGGAGCTGCCTTGCGCCCCCGCGACATCCCGACGAACCCGTGTGGAGTTAATTCTCCGAATCAAGTCCGCGGAGGAGTGGACGTCTTAGCGCGAGTATTGAACTCGGGCCGCAACGTTCCGCCTGCCTTATTGCATCGGTGCAATGAAGACAACAATTATGAGGAAGCGGAGCGCGGTATCTGGAGCTATGGTAAGAGATAGAGAGAGAGAAAGTATGTGTGTGTGTGTGTGTGTCGTGGATGGTCGTATTTTTTTGTGTTGTAATTTTCTTCATGTATAATGCGCCGCCCGTCCTGACAGGGTATCTTGAAGACTCGTGGAACCTGGAGGCTGGGTCAGTCGGTCTTTGTCGGTGGACGGTTAACAGGCAATCGCACGACCTTGACTAGCGGTCGTTGTAGCATTGTGGTGGCGGTACGTAGAGTGATGACCCGCGTAAGACCATCTGGGCCAGCGTGGCACTGCGCTACGCGAGCTAGAGGCCACTTGGTAGGTGGCAGCAGATCGTATGATAGGAGCACTAGGTTGCCAACCTAGATGGCGTCTGTGGGCTCCAACCATTTGGAGCGCTGCTGCATTTGGTACAGCACCTCCTTCTGCCACCTTCGCCAAAAGAGGTCCTTCATCTGTATGGTGAGAATGTAGCGAGCTGAGCGTAAAACAGATAAATCAAAAATAGGTGGCTCAGGGAGAGCCGTCAGCGCGCTCCCGATGAGGAAGTGCCCTGGGGTGAGGGCGGTGAGGTCTTTGGGATGTTTACTCAACGGGCTGAGGGGGCGTGAGTTGAGACACACCTCAATTTGCGCCGTCAGCGTTGAAAACTCCTCATAGGTGAGGTTGTGGTCACCCAGGTCTCGGCGCAGATGGTGCTTGAATGAGCGCACCCCCGTCTCTCATAATCCACCGAAGTGGGGAGCCCGCGGCGGGATGAATCGCCAGTCGATCCCATCGCGAACCAGGACAGCGGCGATGTTTTGTGCCTCGTCTGATACCTCGTTGAAGAGGCGTTGATGTTCTGCGTCGGCTTCTTTGAAGTTCTTCGCATTGTCGCTGTAGATGACGCTGCAGAGTCCGCGACGAGCGACGAAGCGACGGAGAGCTGCGAGGAACCCCTGTGTCGAGCAGTCAGAGACAATCTCAAGGTGCGTGGCTCGGGTGGCCAGGCACACAAATATGGCGACGTATCCCTTGTACGTCTTGTGGCCGCGCCCATTTGTAGTCCGCAGGGGGAAAGGGCCAGTGTAGTCTAGGCCAGTTGCTGCAAAAGACCGTGATGGAGCGACTCATATGGCTGGCAGCGGAGCTATTTGTTGCTCGAGAGTTTGACGGTGGAAGCGTGCACAGCGAGTGCACTGGCTTATCACTCGGTGGATCCGGTTGCGTGCATGAAGTATCCAGTACGCACGAATCAGGTGACTGTACACGAATTATGACCCACCATGCAGCGTGCGCTCGTGGGCATCTCGGATCAGCAGCTCGGCAAGATGGCTGACGTTGGCCACGATCGCTGGGTGCTTTTCTTCCTCCGAGAGGAGTGCGTGCTGTAGGCGTCCGCCTACCCATACAGTACCTTCAGCATCTAAAAACGGATTAAAAGATTTTAGTTGACTGTTGCGTGGCAGCGCTTTACCTTTTTTTAGCATAGCTATTTCGTAGCTGTAGAATTCTCGCTGCGAAGCGCGGACAAGTCTCCCTCTTGTTTCAGCGATTTCAGCAGCGGTGAGCGTAGATGTGACTGATGCGGCATTGAAATCCTCCTGCCGTGGTGTCCATCGGGGCGCGTGAGCAAGCACACGCATCGATTTCTCCCATGTTGAGAAGCGTGATATCAATTGCTCGTTGGGTAGATGATCGGCATCTAAGCGTATAGCGAATATGGCAACGGTTTTCCTTTCTTCGAGGTCGGCGCAAATCGTAGTAGGTGGGACGTTCCAGTCCTCCCATTTGTCGATGATCCAGGCCGGGCCTCTCCACCACAGCTGCTCATGTCGGAGAGATGCCGGAGTGGTGCCTCGTTTGAAGCAAGGTTGGCTGGGTTTTTGTCGGTGCGGACGTGGTCCCAGTGCGCAGAGGGCAGGATGGAGGCGACTTCGCTTGTGTGATTCGCAACGAAGACCTTTCATCTGCTTGGTTGGCTTGCTAACCAGACTAGAACCATCAGCGAGTCAGACCAGCAGAATATGTTTTTGGGCGAAGCGGTGAAGTACCTGCTCACGCTGTTGATGAGTCGAGCCAGAAGGAGGGTGCCGCACAGCTCCAAACGAAGGATGCTCAACGTCTTGAGCGGCGCTACTTTCGACTTGGCGGAGAAAAGTGTAGCGGTGGTTCTGTTGCCATTTCGCACTACGAGGTAAATCGCAGCTGCTAGGCGTGCTGTGAAGCGTCAGAGAAGTCATGCAGGTACCAGGTAGCAGTGCTCGACGTGTAAAGCCAGCGTGGTATCTGAAGGCTTTCGAGGTCGGGTAGTTGCGCACGAAGTCGGCGACTGGATGCCGTTGCCTCCGTGTCGAGTTCTTCGTTTCAACCCTTTTTGTTGAGCCACAGCTGCTGGATTAGCAGTTTTCCCACAGCGATAACCGGAGAAAGTCAACTTAGGGGGTCGAAGATACGGGCGACCTCAGACAGAACCAACCTTTTAGTGAAGGTCCTCGGCAGCGGTCGAAGAGTGACCTTGAGCGTCATCCACGTAGACGTGGTGTTCGAGCAGGTGCGCTCCCAGAAGAAAGCGCTCTCGTTCGTCTTCAGCGAGCTGCAGCAGGGCCCTGTTTGCCTGACACGGGGCGCACTTCGCCCGTAGATGACCATCGTCATGCGGTAGTGTTGGATCTCTTCGCTAGGGTTGCTGCGCCACAGAATACGTAGCCAGTTGATGTCATCTTCGTGCATCCTGAATTGGCGGAACATCTTCACTATGTCCACTGAGAAGATGAATTCGAAGCTCCGCCAGCGTGACACGATGGCAGAGATGTCGGTCTGTAGCTTGGGCCCAGTGTAGAGGCAGTCGTTGAGCGAGCGGCTGCTTTTGATAGCCTTCGACGCATTAAACACCACACGTATTTTTCCTAAGCCATCGTGCTTCACCACTGCATGGTGCGGCATGTAATAAGAGCCCGGGCTCATCCTCTCCGCGACGAGCATCTGCGGGCCCGGCAGATTTGGTGTCTGTGATAATGGTAGCCGTAGAACGTAGCGTCCCTCCTCGTCTCGGGCGTGTGTCCGAATGAAATGCGCCTCACACCCCTCCTCTTGAGAGAGTCGAGGTTTCGGCGTGTCCACTTCCTCTATTTCCCAGAACGATGAAAGAATGTTGTCGAGTGAAGCGGCCATAGTAATATGGCTGTGGCACATAGGTAGCCGTGCAGCTGGTGACGACCCACCCTAAGGCCGTATTCTGCGTCACTGGTTGTTGAGAGCGTCCTTTTCGCAGCCCTGATAGGATGATAGCCGGGTATACATCTGCACCTAGGATGCAATCGATGCGCGCTGGCTAACTGTAGTTGGGGTCAGCTAGTTGTAGACTGCGCAGATGTTCCCATATAGTTTCAGTACATTCTCCTTTGGGCAGCATGAAGGCCAATTTCCGAAGGACGATGACTGAAAAGTTTATGCAAAAATCAATATTTCTGGTAGAACGGAGAAGCAACTCAGTGGTGTTCCGAGAGGTTATGTTGAACCTGTCCCCGACCCCACATATAGGTGTAGCTTCCTTTCTTTTGTGGAGTGACAGCGATTGCACAACGTGCTCCGATACAAAAGAGCACTCGGAGGCTGGATCCACTAGTGCTCGCACAGTGAGCTGAGCCCCTTGTGGTGATTCCAGTATAATACAGGCCGTAGCCAAAAGTGCTATACTACCTGTACACGTAGATACGTTGCAACCTTCATCTACGCTGACATCTGTAGCGTATGTGTTTACAGGGTCTTTTGTCGACTGTGTTGCAGCAGAAGTGTTTTTCTTTCTGTATACCAGTCGCACAGTAGCGTGTGATGCGGAACGTGGCAATTTGAGGCCCTGCAGCGACCCTGAGAAGTGCACGCACTGGATTGATGCCCAGACCGCAGACAATTTCTGCATATCCTTGGAGTTCCTGTGTGAACGCCTTTGACTCACATCCATCTTGATAAAGTTGGGACAGTAGTCTAGAAAATGCCTTCCTTTGCACAAGGTGCATCCTGGAGGTGGTCGAAGAGGTCTGTCAGCTACAGGTTCAGTAGAGTTATGGTGAGCGGAAATAGATTTTTTGCTTTTAATATGCCCCTTTTTGGCAGAAGACAGAGGCAGCTTATTAGTGAGGGAGAGATTGCCATTGGCTGCATCCAAGGTGCGAGCCCTGTTCTCCAGGAAGGTTGACAGGTCTGCGTAGGTGGGCAGGCCTTCCATGCCCTCTAAAGAGTTCGCCCAATCCTCTCTGATAGATTGGTCCAGCCTGGAGATGACTAATTCTATAAACCAGTCATCCCAGTGCAGTACTGGACGGCCCAGCAGAGCGAAGGCACGAGTCGCCATTGATACCCCATCTGGTAGTGAGGTTATTGCAGCAGCAGACCTGCTTGCAGCTGGAGGCATGTTTAAGAGCTTGCGCATGTGCGCAGAGAGCCTAACATGAGGGTTATCATACCTTTTTACAAGTGTCTTCCATGCCACAGTGAAGATGGAGCCAATTAGTTGAAAGCTCTCCATCCGCCTTGCTACTTCTCCATCCAAGCAGGAGAAAAGAAACTCCACTTTCAACACTGAGCTGAGGTTGGTGTTGTTCCTCACCATGGCACTGAAGCGTTCCTTAAATGTCTCCCATTCCACCTGCTCTCCAGAGAATCTGGGCAGGACGAGCTTTGGTAGGCTGGAACGGGTCGTCACCTGCTGTGATGGATTGGTGACGGCAGCTGAGGCAGGCAGTGCTGGAGCGGATTTTGCAGAAATCCTGTCCAGGAGCGTGCCCTTGACCTCAGCATAAGTTTCCTCCAGTTCCTCATAGTGTTCTTCTGCAAAGTACTTCTCCATTGCTAGCGTGCTGGCACAGCAGTATGTTGGTGTTAAAGATGTTGGTTCTGTTACGTCCGGGTTACGTGACAATACAAGAAGAAAGCAAATGAAACTTCATTAGTCTAATGGCTAAAAGCGCGTAATGTGACTTTTCCCGATTCGGACACAACGTGCATTGCTCCAGGATGGGACGACAGGTAGGAAAATGACACGGACACGCGGTACGCCTCGAGACAGTGTGTAGAATTTTACTGACTTACCTTAGAATTTCCAACAGCCCTTATGTGAATCTGTACTTCCGCCGTGACGCTTATAATGATAGTGGACGGTTGCCGCTCTATGGAAGTTTGGTGTGAAGAACGGAGATACGGAGAGTTTAGGATTCTTATAATCTCGAAATAATGAATACTTAATATGGATTTAAACACAACTTAAACTTTATTAACTTGTCAGTGCAAAACTAAGTAAAAATTACAGTGATGAAAGCTGATGTGAAGTCTACGCGAGTTGGCTTCTGAGTGAGAGATACCAGGAGTCTTCGTCCCCTTTTAAAGGTAAAAAGTTGTAAATCTTCCTGCCGTCACCTTTTTGATTTGCCTAGGTGTTGCTGCCCCGCTTTTCTCGATGATCTTTGATGATTTCGGCGGCGCTTTGAGAATATTCGGCGAGTCCGAATACATAAATTATTTTAGAATACGCTACGCATATCGGGTAGGAGTGAAGGGAAAGGACAAGAAAACTGACTCTAGCTTGATTCAGTATTGTGCGCAGGAGTACTAATAGTTACTCCTCTAATTGGCGGCGAATCTCTGATGCTTGCGTGGATGTGCGTTTTGGTAATAAAAAACGCGCAAAACTGCAGCAGGGGAGTGGCACACACTGAAGAGAGAATGAAAGAAAAACTAAAGGAAACCGCGTCTTCGTGCCTTCGTTCGAGGATCTTTTTGGTATTTGTTCTTTCTGGATGGCGGCGTCTTTTTGAGTGTTCATGCGTGTCCCTTTTATAGTGTGAGAGAATATGAAACAAGCGGCAATGCAGCAGGTTCGTTGGGTAGGATGAAAAGAGAGGAAGAAAAGCAGCGTACACCGACAACCACATTGGCAACGTCGCACGATGCGACACCTCCCCCTTTGAGGCAGTTCAGACCCGGGGGCTGAATTATCACACACTTTCATCACTAATTATTGGAATCGTCTCCGGCGTCTTGGCAAGATTTCCGCTTGCGGGTCCATCTGCTGTGGCCTACGTCGTTGATTAGATACTCTGCAGGGTTCAGCACACCTTGTAGTTTTCAATAATTGATCTTGATGCCGGCTGAGTTGTTCCACATGAGTATCATTAACTGGTACCATTGGTCCCGAGGCTGTGTGCGGAATCCTGGCATTCTGGGTCCATCGCTGAAGAAAGTCTCGTGCCCCTTCCGTAGTTGATAACCATAGCGTATCATTGCTTGACGTACACGTTCATCTAATGTTTGTAATATGCTCATTAGCACCGCTTCATTGACCTCCTCATGCTGTATGTTACAAGTCTGATATGTAGTATATTTTGGATCCACGAGCAGTTCGCTTTCACATTGAAGTTTTTTGATAATTAGAGTGTTTCGTTCACACAAATAGCTAAACCTTAAACCTACGCATTCCCTTAAATCGTCCCGGTTAAGAAAGACAAACTCTTTTTTATCTTTAGAGACAGCGATATACTCGCTTCTAGGGCGAATGTAAACTGCTTTCTTTAATGATAATTTAAATACTGGCACGGCTATCATTCTATACAGAAGATATGGTTGTTTTTTGAGTATAGGCACTGTAACCTGTAATATTGCTCTTCCTTGTATCACGATTATATCCGTTCGGGTTCCCTCCTCTAGTGTAGCAGCATTTATTTTCTCTATGGTAATTGGCGCTCTTCCTGGAGTTTGACGTTCAGCAATTCTAATCGCCTTTTCCATCACACCAGTTGGTAAGGTAAATTGACGTGCTTCCATGAATTTGACTATTTCTTTCGCAAGATAAATGTTTTCTCCTACTAGTCTTATTGCCTCATTCAGAATTTTTTCTATTGGTGATTGTTTAATATCCGTTACTCTAAATTCCTGCTGTATAATTGTCAAATTACTTTTAAGTAATAATACATCTGTTGAAAGTTGTCGTCTAGCACGGTCTATTGCGTTGTCTGTTATTATTTTTCGTGTTCTATTTAGTACCATGCTTTCCTGATTCTCACGCCGCAATTGTTCGATATCCTGAAGAGTTTCGGCTGCTGCGTTGTTGCTTAGGTAGTCTCCGTTTTCTCCCTCCTGAAATGGCACTACCCATGGTGCATAGGAGTGTGCTAGATTCACATAGGCTGTCTGTAACTGAGTCAGCTCTTCAATTTTCTCCTGTAAAACGTATTTTTGTTCAATCAGCACTGGATCCGATAATCTTGTATAAGTATCTGTTTCAGAGATATTTTTCATTGCTTTAATAAAAAAATCTGTTGTAGAAAATACTACTCGGGCGTTCACTGATGTTATTATCTTCCATTCTTGCTTAATGAAGTCCAAACCCTTGTCTTGATTAAAAATAATGCCTGGATTATTGCGCTCAAGGATATGCACTTCTGGTGATTTTATGGCTGCTATTAAAGCAAGGGTCATCATGAAGAGCACTGTCTTTGTCATCATTCTTAAAAAATAAAAAAAAAGAAAAAATAAAAATAAAAAAAATGATTGCATATTATGCTTTGCTCAGTACTCTCTCGAGGGCATTTATGTGTCGTGGAAAGGTCGCAAGGCGGGGGTTCCATGGACTCTGAGGCATTTTCTAAAGCTCTTATTATTTCATTTAATATATCCTCGTCTGGGACATTAAGTTCTTCTAACGGGCTTATAACTGCATGGTTTTGAGTACCCGGCCGATTCGTAATAATCTCTCTCTCCTGCTTTCTATATTCTCCGCGTTTCCTCTTATTAGATATGGATGCTTCCCGCCCCGGTGGTAGTTCATATAGATTTTCGCCAAGCTGGTGACGTACAAAATTAAATAAAGTAGTGTTGGCAGTATCCACCATATCATCGCTTAAAAATGCAACCACCGCGCTTCCTTCTGGAATCTTTAAACCCTTAATTTTTTCTATCGCACAGCCTTGTATCTCTACATCCAATCTCCCTTCATTCACAAATGTTTGTTTTATGTTTTGTTTCAGAAAGGTTATTGGTATGCGACAGAGTGAACATATTTTTACGTTGGTTTTTATGCATGTTGCAATGGTAGCCCATACCACTACTTGATTGTACAAGATGCGAGTGTATGGTCCAATTCTGAATTTATAGCAATAAAGATATACTCCTCTACTAACTAAAGCTAGGACAATACAATTCTAAACCTAACGATTTTTCTCTCTCGCCTCTTATTATATATTCTTCTTGTACATAGTGTATGTTAGTACTTGGATACATGGTATAGTGATATAACAATAGATATGTATATATATATTTTTCTTTATTTATGACATTATATAGGATCGGGCTTGCGGCTCTGATTCTTCTCAACTCGTGCTTCGTGCTGACGGCGTGGCAGGGTGATGACTCTCCCTGTAGTACCTGGAAAGTTCTTTATTGATTAGTAGCGGGGGCTCCCTTCCCCTAGGCCAGAGTTTCCAACCCAACGCGAGGACGATTATGATCGCGACGATTGACCCGCCTGAATAAGAGACTGCTTGTTTTAGGGCTACAAACTCGCCCTCCACGGCATCGCGTTGTTCTAGTTCCTACGCGCGGTTGATTATGTTCTGCAGCTCGTTTCCCAATTCTAGGGAAGCGGGCCGCGCGAGCTTGCTTTGTGGCATGCTATCAGATTTTTTCATTATGTATTGCAGCATCGATCCTCTGTCGGTAGTGACTATTAGAATAAATTATGTCAATAATGTACAAAATTTTGTGTTTGTTAAGAGTAGATGTCCTACCGTATTACATCAATGCTTAAAGATGCCTCAAAATTGAAAGGAAAGGATTTCCGACTTATAAGTTATACGGAATGCCAATTGAAAGCACATATAAAGCGCGGCGCGCATGAATTTGGCTAGTATTTTGAAAATGTAGATAAAAATAACGTAACACATGGCGCAGTCAGTAAGCTGTTCGCCTGTCCCCCTGAATTCCTATGGGAGTCTTAATATCGCATGCCGATGGTTTCATTGTTACTGTGGCGTCATTGGAGGGTGACATCTAAATGATGGTTGCCATTTAGTCGGTTTACTATATAGTTATTTGTGGTGCATACAAATTTCATACAATGTCAAGTAGTCTAATTTCTACCTTCACAATTTCTTAGCAAGATGACTTAAAAGTTGTTTTATTATAGTGATTTATTGTGAAAAGGTTTATTAACTTTTATTGGATGTTTAAATAACTTTCTCCAGTGCAGTTATGCTATTTACTAGTAGTTTACGTTAAGGGGATGAGCTTGAGCCTTCACTCCCGTATTTTTGATTATTAGTTGATTTATTATAGGGATTTATTGTTCAAATGTTTATTAGCCTGAATTGAATGTTTAAATAACTTTTTTCAGTTCAGTTATGTTATTTACCAGTAGTTAACGTCGAGGGGATTAGTTTAAGCCCTCACTCAAGTATTTCTGATTATTAGTTTATTAATTATAGTGATTTATTGTTAAAATGTTTATTAACGCTTATTAATCATTTAAATAACTTTTGGGCGTGATATGCCTTTTCTCTCTCATAATTAAAATTAGAAGCGATCGTTTAAGCCGTCTCTGACATTTTTCCGATTGTAAGTTTATTAATTATAGTGATTTATTGTTAAAATGTTTATTAATCTTTATTAATTAATTAACTAACTTCCGGGCGTGAAATACCTTGTCCCTCTTATAGCTAAAATTAGGGGCAATCGTTTAAGCCGTCTCTGACATTTTTCCGATTGTAAGTTTATTAATTATAGTGATTTATTGTTAAAATGTTTATTAACGCTTATTAATCATTTAAATAACTTTTGAGCGTGATATGCCTTTTCCCTCTCATAGTTAAAATTAGAAGCGATCGTTTAAGCCGCCTCTGACATTTTTCCGATTGTAAACATACAGCGTATGCTTTTATGAGTGGTTACGCAACTCTTCTTCCTATGTAGTTGTTGCAAGCTCGTGTATGTATATGCACGCTGAGCTATACCTCAATGCATTTGACTGCATTTGTAGTTGTTGCAATGCCGTGCTGCACGTTCCCGAATCGCATTTGGCCTCTCATCCGCTCCCTGTGCTTGCTCGCCTGTCTAGAGCTAGTAGTGTATGGTGTCGGTTTTTTCCTTTAAATTAATATGTTACCTATTCTGTTTTCCCTTATTTCTGAACCCTTCTCTAAATGATTATGTGGCCCATAGGGTCTTGTTCAGATATTTAAATTATGAATTTATTGTTTATTTCTATGACTTACATTAAATTTTAATGAAGATTTTTATGTAGTTTCCAGAGTATTGTTTTTATTATTATTATTATTATTATTATTATTATTATTATTATTATTATTATTATTGCTATTATTATTATTACTATTTTTGCTATTATTATTTTTTTTCTTCTTCATTTAACTAGCAGTCCCAGTTACATACGCCTATACCTTCTCAATCTTAATGTAAGAATCTTTTTTGGGTTTAAATTTATTCTGTGCCTAATGGAAAGAACTATCATTATTCCTTTCGGACGGTTGAGGTCGGACATCCCGCATGTTCCCCTTTTCTTATTCCATTACGTAGCCATTCAAAAGCGTAGAATTCGCTCGACCAGTCGGGTTCTCTATTAGTATAACTTCTTATTTTATTCATTAGCCGTGCGGCGGTGAGTATGCGCTTTACATTTATGCTGACGTCCGTCTTAACTTGATTACAAGGCCGTCTACAGTTCGGTTTATGTATATAATACGCGCGTCGCCTAGTTAGTCTGAAATGATGACTCGTTTGTCCCGAGTCCTCTATTCTTGTTTGTTGGTGTCGTAATCTATCGTGTGTGCCTGCTTACAATTTTCTAAGGGTTCTGGTGATAAATTTTAAGCAAATCATTCCAACGATTATTATTATATTATTGATAAATGGTTTTCCTTTTTTTTTTCTTTTGACTATCCCCGTGCATAGTATGAATGCCTAGCGTATACCCCCGGCGCGGGCCTATGATTTCCTTGTATAACAAGTCAGTCACTTTAAATTTATATATCTTAAAACTTTCTCATGGGTTTGTCTATCAATAAAAGCAATTCGCCATCCCTTTCCTATGCTGAACGCGGATTTTTTTTTTTTTTTTGATAAATGAGTAGGCGTGCGGTTCACTTCATAACCCGCGTTTTATCGTATATGCTTTAGTGTGTCCCACTATAGCCCTGACGCGTCGTGGGAGAGATACCGCAAGCAAGCTGGCATTTCCCGCTCCACTTCACGCAACCGTTGGGCTCAAAGCTGCATAGCGCTGAGATACGACTTGCGCCATTGCATTTTTTTTTCATGCAGCCGATTGAGGGCTATTTCACACCTAGTTTTTGCCATGGTCCGTGACTCACATATACGGCTCCCATTTGCCGCGTCCCCGCCGCGACTCCACTCCATAAGGGTACTTTCTCCCTTTACGAGTACTCGAGTCGCTAGTTCGATACAATACAAGGGAGCTGACCTTCGAAAGGTCAGGGAGATGGCGCGTGCGGGAACCGACGATTGGGCGCTCTGTGTCTGCGGTGAGGTAGGGTGCTTGCACCTGCTTCGTTACAAGTTGTACTTGTAGGTTTTAGCGAATTCAGCCCGACTACTCATTTTTAATGCGTGACTCATACGTCTGTTTATATTTACGATTAAGAGGTAAATTGCTTTTCTCGCTTGCTACCATGGAATTTGATGAGTTTATTTCTATTTCTTTTCTTGTTTTCTAAAATCGGGAATCATATTTCCGCGCCGTAACCTAAACTTTAGCCTCTTGCCTCCACGTTTGTATCTCATTAGAATCATTTGCTTGTGAGTGTGAGTGGTGATGTTATTACTGTAATAACCAGATCGGTCATGACGAAAATGTATCCCAACTTTTTCAGCGTGCTTCTTTTTCCCAACTAATTTCGATGTTTACAATTATTATATGTTATTCTAGCGATACTCACTGCCGAACTAAAGATATTTATTATTACTTATTTAAAGAACTGTATGTTTGACGTATCTTTGCACGTGTGATGTGCTTTTTTCTTGACTTGGGCGCGCGAACTCCCCGCGATTGGGCCTGTTTTTTTTTCTTTAGAAGAACATACAAGATATCGACCTTTACCTGCGCGGCGTCTGAGGGGCCGCGGAATAAAGAAAAAATATATATTCCTCCCGGCTTTTTTTTTTTTTTTTTTTTTTTTAGCGTTTGCTATGCTTGCCTGTCGTGTGAGGGGCCGCGATGAATTTGCGCGAACAACTCTCTTCTTCTGAAACCTTATTTATTCGTTTATTGAAAGATTCGTAACTTTTTCGATATTCGTATGTACTACTCGCGTTTGATCCCCTTTTCTTATTTTAGCGTTATGTCTGCTATGATTAATTTCCACGATTTCGCACGGCTTTGCATATTCCGTCTCTACTTGGCGGAGTCCCGCTTTCTTCGCGAGATATTCCATTTTTCCTCTCCCCGAGGAAATGGTGAGTGCTTTACCTTTGATCGCAGTGAAACTTAAATTCGTATATGACTTGGGTCAGTTTCATTGCAGTGAGAGTTCTTAATTGTGCTAGTGTGTATGTACCGTCCACCCTGTAGCTATCCTACGTTAGCTCCTCCTTATCTCGTTCTGGATTCCTTTTTCGTTTTTCTTTTCTTTGTCCCGTTGTAACTCAGAGGCCGCCATGCGTGTTTGCCTCTCTGATACGACTCAGAGGTTTTAGGACATGCTTGACTTTTCTTATATTTTGTTTCGCAGCTCAGAGGCCGTTGCGCGTGTTCGCATTGTAGATACGACTCAGAGGCTTTGGGGCGTGTTTGACCTTTCCCTTGTTCCTGTTTTCTTTCGCAGCTCAGAGGCCGTTGCGCGTGTTTGCATCTCTGATACGACTCTGAGGCTTTGGGGCGTGTTTGACCTTTCCCTTGTTCCTGTTTTCTTTCGCAGCTCCGAGACCGTTGCGCGTGTTCGCATCTCTGATACGACTCAGAGGCTTTGGGGCGTGTCCGACTTTTACAGGTAATCCAAATGTATGCGGCCGTTCGCTAGTTAATCATTTGATGGTTTAATTTCTTTATCATCGAGATCCATAAGTGTTTCTGCATCTATAGCCTTGAATATCCACAGGGCTCTATTTTTATCTTTTTGTATCTTGGTTATGGCCCTTAGTATATTGGCGAGTTTAAGTTATGTTCTCATTAATATTCATTGTTAATATTCATTCAACTTTTCGTTTTTTTTTTCTCGTGCGACCTCGTATGGTTCCAATGTGATGGTGGACAACTTCTTGTTTTTTTTTTCAGCTTTCGAAGTCTCACAAGCAGAGTTTACGTGACCTTCATATTTGGATAGCAAGTCCTGTTCAAGGAATTAATCTGTTTTTACGGAGATTTCATCATGTGCTACGAATTCTTCGCATAGCAGGCAGCACAATTCTGTACGAATCGTTTCAGGCGTCCAGCATTTCTCTGGCAAGCATCTCCTCCTTTATGGTTGGCAGGTGTATGGAAATGTAGCACTGTAGTTGGGATAATCCTATAGTATGTTTGGGTCTACTCGCGGTTACTTCTTCCTTACAGTCGAAGTCCTGCAGGACTCTAGTACCGGGCATCCTGAGAGTTTAAATGACCAATCACATTCTTATTATTTGTCTCGTTATTATGGTTATATCTTGCGTTATCTCGGCGATCACCATTGCGCCAATCACTCCTAAGATCCCTTCTATAATGATGCGGCTAGTATTTATCGTTGTTGAAGCTATGTCCGCCCTCCAGATGAGGGCTATATCTTTGATCACCTTCACGACCTTGGTTATTGTTTTGCTGATAGCGATTAAGACGATCGTCCCAGACATTTCCATTGTAATAAGGTCGATAGCGTGTAGCGTGGTTTCCACTGATTCGGTAATCCAATCTCCGATAGCGGTTAGGTCGCCATTCGTAGTTTCTTGTATATTGCCTATTCGTGTCAGGCGGATCTTCCTGCGATTTCACGTTTATGGATTGCGCGGTATATACTACTACGGGGTGCGATAACGTGCTAACCTGTCTCATTGGGTATGTGGTATATAACACTTGCGGTGGCGACGGTGGCGATGGTGTTCCTCCCAGTTTGTCCAAATTCCCTAAGGTGACTTCCGCGTTCTTCAGGCTCCTTCGTAGGGCGTAACAATCACCATATTGATGTCCCTTCTTTTGGCAGAAGATGCAAAATTTTGTCTCCGCGTCCCTATACTGGCACCTACCGTCGGGGTGATTATCCATGCCACATACACTGCAGCGATCCCTGGCGGGGGCCCTCCTAATCGTGGCCTGCGGATTATCGTCTTTTAGTTTAGCGTATTGTTCCATCAGTTCGGTTAGAATACCTTCTGCGGTGATGGGGCCCGACCGCGTCGTGCCCCGGTTCTCTGTTCCACTCTTACGGCTTCTGTTATCGCCTCTACCAGGGTTTTGGGATTCGCGGCTCTTACTTGGTGTTGCAGATCCCCTTCAAGTCCGTACAGAAACTGATCGAAAGCTTCCGAGTCACTCCTGTTTTTGTAAGTTAGCTTTTCGAAATCTTGTAGGGATCTATCGGCATCGTAGGTATTCAGTAGTCGATTCAGCAAGATTTCTACGCGCTGTCCATAACTTCCGATGCTTTCCCCTTTCTCTTGTTTGATAACCTTAAGTTCGGCGAGTAATCTGTCGGCACCTCCGGTATGCGTGTACCTCATTGTAATATCTTCGAGTATTTTCTCGACCGATGTAAAACGGTTCATATGGCACATATAGCCATCCGCAGCTCGTCCGCGAAACTTTGAGACTAATGCACTCATCAGCCAGCATTCTGCTGATGGGCCAAATTTGTTCAGTACGTTGCGCACTATGCGGCAAAAGAAATCCACCGAGTCGGGATTCCCCTCGAACGGGGGAATCGTATTCATAGCCTGTTGTAGCGAAAATGTCCACGCAGCGTCCCTCGACCGGGAGACGCGCGGGTGTGATGGTGGGAGGTCGATGGACTCGGGCAGTGGCTCGGCGAGGGGCTGACGCATCGGTATATAGCCTGCCCCGGAGCCTGGAAGCTCTGTTTTTAATTGTGACTCTATATTTGTTAATCCGCTAGCCCTTTTGGCGTGTGCGAGGAAATGATTGTAACCCGACAGTCTTCTCGCCTTAAATTCTGGTATTTGGTCAGGCGTTACCCACTTCGGTATGTAGTCATTGGGTGCTTCTGTGGCTGTGTGTGGAGCACAGATTAAGTCGCGATCCACACTCGCGGCGTTGGGCGCTGCCGGGAGTCCCCCATTATTAAGTTCACTTTTCCCGCGCGACGCCCTCCCGGTGGAGTACGTCGCCTGCAATAGTTCTCTTGACGGGTTCGGGGATTTCGATTGCGTTTTTGGTAATTTTTGTAATCTGGCCGCGAGTTCTTCTCTATAGTTCGTAATAATTTGTACCTCGTCGATCCCCAGATCTCCGGCCCCCACAGATAAAACGTGATCGAGCTTCCGACTCGCGATTTCCAAAGCCTCGGGAGAGGATAGAGCTATTACCATGTCGGTACAGGCGACAGCACCATTAATGTCGGCCTCCAGCTGATCCGTCGTTCGAAACCCGGGGGTTCGAGGGCGTGCCCCTGAGTATCGCGGTACTTCTACGTCGGGATCGAATCCGGCGGCTTCATTTTGCCACGCGGAGTCAAGGCTATATTCTTCGTTATTCCTCATGTTTCGACGCGACAAGAGTTTCTTAAACATGATAGATTTAAAGTGTTCCGCGAACCAAAATCACTCAGTATTCACGGCCCGTAATTTTACCTTCTTTTAACTCGCTCCTTATGGGTCACGTGATTTCCCACGAGAGACAGGGTGCAATAATTGGGTATTAAGAGTTTCACTTACCCTTGTAAGCAGACCACAATAAGGATGATGGAGACGTGTAACATCCTCCCTTCCTGTCAAGCGTTGAGTGGCACGTATTCGGTTCGTACTTCGCGATTTTACTCAGATGTATTTCTAACGAACACCCCACACCTGGCACCAGAAAATTGTTACGTGAGCCTATCTCGGTTCACGCACGTACGAAGCGTTCTGAGATGTTCGTGTCGTCCCAAGCCGAGACTCGAAACGATGCAGTGAAATACAACTAGAGTTAAAGTATACTTGAGTTATTTATTAAAATACTTATAGGCGCGAGAGAGATAATCCTAACACGCGTTCGCGATGCAACCGATCGACGTCCTCTCGTGAATTCGTTATCCGCTCGTCCTCGTCCCTCGTACCTCGCTTCCGTCCTCTCTCTGACCCCGCTTTCGTTCTCTTTCTTTCTGTCCCCTGGATGCACTCCCCTCGGTTTTTATATCTCTGCCTTGGGGCTCGTAAGTCGGGGATCATTGCTCATCGGCTGTTCATTTCTTCCCCCTAATTCGACGTTCAGATCTCGTTCCGGTGATTCAGTGCTTCGCGGATTCGCTGTTCTACTGACTCGCATTGGTTGATGTCATGCACCTTCGACATTCAACGTCCTCTATCAACGCTCGGTATGTTGCTGACCGGGAATTTGTATTAGGCTATGTGTCTTCGTTCTTCGAGAGTCTGTATGAGTTCATGGCCGCACGCGCTTTCTCTCTGGAAGCTACCACTCGTAACACTCTACATGCGATTTGCGCAGGCGATTAATGTGCACTATTTTACTTTTAGTACTACTTAATTGTATCCTCACATTTCCATTTACAGAAACGTCTAAAACTAAATACGGCCCCGTATATTGACTATCAAATTTGTGTGGTTTCGGTCCCTTTTGCAACCACACGTAGTCCCTAATTTTTAATGTTAAATGATTTACTTTTCTATCATAGTATTTTTTTGATCTTATTTTGGCTCGCAATAAATTTTCTCTTGCTATATTTTGCAAGTAGTTTATTCGTGTTATGAGAGTTTCCATATAGCCCTTATAAGTAGGCGCTAGATCCTCACTTTCTATCGGCTCACTACCTGGCATTCGAGCTAAACGACCAAATACTAATTCGAAATGTGTGTGCCATGTTGCCTCACTTATGCCTGTATTAAAATTAAATGTTGCTAACTCTATATATTCATCCCAATCCGACTTATTTTCTTGCACATATAATTTTAAAAACTCGATAAGACTTGAATGTGATCTCTCCAAGGACCCATTTGTTTGTGGATGAAAAGCCGTAGTGTTGACTTGTTTAATTCTAAATCTTTTTGCCACTCGTTTCATTAATTTGCTCATAAAATTAGTGCCTTGATCCGTTAAAATAACTCGCGATGCCCCGAACACACATATGACCCTCTTAATTAAACTGTTTGAAACGTCTATTGCTGTAGTTTGTGCTAATGGTTCTGCTATTGCAAATTTTGTAAATAAATCCTGGAAGGTTAATATATACTCATTACCTTTATTAGATCTAGGCAATGGCCCAACAACATCCATACTAGTGCGATCCATCGCATGTGTTCCAGAGTTAGTAATAATCATTGGCACACGTGTTTTTACCCTGACTAATTTTTTTAATTGACACTGCACACATTTTCGAATAAAATCTTGTACATTTTCTTTTAAATTTTCCCAGTTGTAAGCTTGTTTAATTCTTTTGTATGTCTTAGTAACTCCTCTATGTCCGGCTATTACCGTGTTACGTCCGGAGACGTATTATAGATTTAGAATTTGATTCTGAAAGTTTATTCACATCAGATATTTCCTGACATATAAACGCGAGAATGCAACGCAGCATTTCGCTCAGGCATCGTACCGTAGACCGTGTGACGTAGAGAGCCATCGACCTCCAGAAGACAAGTGGCGTGCAAATTTTTAACAAATCAGCATTTCACAATGCTACCACTTAAATGCTACGCGTATAAGCCGCAACCGAAAATTTCTTAATAAAGATGATCTCAATTTATCATCTATAACCCAATTAAACCGCATAATAAAACTGCGAAATGCATCACGCAAGTTAGTCACAGCGTACAAGAAACCTGGCGAACTCCGTGTACCTCTACGACATCGAGAAGTTGAAACCGTAAGCCTTACACATCTAGTAAGCAGATTTTATAAGTTATTCAAATTGTAATCGTAAGCCTTACTCGTCTAGTAAGCAGATCTTATAAGTTATTTATAGTAAATTTATAAAAGCAAGCGTTATAAAAAGAATTGTAATTGAAATTACAACACATCGACCTACCAGAAGCCAGCAGATTGTATTGGTAATAAATTATTGTATTTTATATAATAAACTTATATAAAACCAATTACTACTTATTTCCACTTATTTCCGGACTTAACAGTGGTTCCGGTACGAATCGAACGTAAGTTCACTAGATTCATATGAAAATAAGATCGGAATAGTGAAAAACGAATTGTATTTGGTTATACTAATAATTTATTACTAATTGCTTCCGAGCTTCTCGTTATGCAGTAAGAAGTTGAGAGGATCATTGTAGCATGATCGTTTAAACTTACGAAGAAAAACGTGTACGGCTCGTCGAGTTACTAACAAACTAACATATTATAATTTCAAGAAAATTAATAAAAGTGAAAAAATAGGTGGTTAGTGAAAAGAAATGTTCAAATGAAAATAGATTACGTGAAAAATAAAAAACGATCTAGTTCAAATAAGAAATTGAGAAAAAAAAATCAATAATAAAACGATTTAAAAAGGAAAAAATAATAAAACAAAAGAAAGTTATTGCAATATATAAACAAAAAGATCATAATAATAAACTACAATTACAAGATTGAAAAATAATTATCAAATAAATAAAAAAAAATAATATACTGTGTGAAAAATAAAGAAATAAAATAATGATCAACACAGATAGAGAAAAGTGAATAATAATAAATTGGTTAATTAAAAAACCATTGCATAAATAAATATAGTATTTTGAAAAATAAGAAATACAAATACAAAAATATATACAGCCTAGTACAAATGATAATTGAAATCATAAGGCATATTAAAATAAAAATGTTAACAATAAATAAAGAAAACAAGGAGAATGTATATGAATTATAAAATTAATTTACTGAAAAACAGAACAGTAAAATTAAAATTACAAAACCAATTTACAAAGAAAATGAATTAAACACAATTCTGAAATAAATACAGACAAATAAATATTAAAAAAAAAAAAAAAAAAAAAAAAAAAAATAAAAAAAATTATTATTATTAATATGTAATGTCACATAAGAAGGATATAGTAAATCCAATAATAACAAGAAGTAAAACTATAGAAAATCCAATTTTAAAAAATACAGTAAGTGAAAGAAATCGGGAATCAAATAACATATTCCAAAAAAGTTCTAAAACACCACGATCGCCTCCACGCTCACGAAATAAAAAAACATTAAACGAAGAAACAGGAACATCTGACAAAGAAACTGGTACAAATTCGCAAAGTTCAAACATTGATCTCATTAATCTTACATCACACACATACGTAAATGTATCACAAGACCAAAAAAATAAAACAGTACTAGAAATACCGAGTATCGACATTCCATCAACCTCAGGAGTAGGAGATATAACAAAATCAGACAACAAACAACTAGACAATCAAGACAATTTAACACAAAATCATTCAAAAAATTCTTTACTTTTACCTCAAACAAAATCGGATTTAGAGTCACCTACAGAATATTTTACGCCAAAATTGTTAAATCGCGATTCTGCATTTTTTGATAAATCAATAGATACATCAGTAGATGAAATAGGCAACTACACAGACATAAACGGAATACTAAACGAACAAAGTCTTATTTTAGCTAGAACAGGACTACAGGAAACAAGAGAAACAGAAACAGAATTATTAAACCAAACAAACAATACGGTTGAATCGGGGATTAATAGAATCATAATAGAACCCGAAATAAATATGGCAAATCAGCAGCTCAAATTACCACTGAAAGAAATATTGGGATTAGTACCAACATTTGACGGAAAAAATATAACAGCAGAAGAATATATCGACAAACTTAAAGAAGCAAAAAACATTGTTAACGCAGCTGATGAACGGAATTTAGCACAAATTTTAAAAATGAAGTTACGTGGAGAAATACATAAAGCAATAAAAACAATGACAATTGGGAACATCGAAGAATTAATAACCGCTATAAGAACTATTTACCCTTCTACAGAAGACCTATATACACTATATGGTAAATTACGGAGAATAGTTCAAAAAACCAATGAATCAGTATTAGAATACGGAAATAAAATTCGAATAATAAGCACAAATATAATAGAACTAAAAAAAATAGAGGACGGCTTTACGGCAGAGCAAGTACAAACATTTAAAACTCAACTAGAAAATGATGCATTAAGCAGTTTCAAAAACGGTTTAAAACAAGAAATAAGAGTAGAATTAGGTGAACCGAATAGTACACATGCCGCTATGAAAAAAGCAATAGAGATAGAATTAAGACTTGAAAAGCAAAAATTACAAAGAGAAGATAATGCAAATATACTATTCAATACTGAGAAATTAAATATAAAAAAGGAAGCTAGAACATTTCATTGTCAAATTTGTAACGATAAATTTCATGAAGCAATGTTTTGCGTAAATGCAGGATGCGTATATTGTAAAAATAAAGACCACTTATCATACTTTTGTAATACAGTAAAAGATAAAATGGAATTAATTTGCAATTATTGTAGTTTAAGTGGACATTCAATAGATACATGTAGATTAAACGAAATGCAAGGAAACCACTGTCAATACTGCCAAAACATGGGACACACAGTAACACAATGCCCGATTATAAAAAAATATGAATTATGTTGGAAATGCAAGAAAAAAGGCCATGACCCAAATACGTGCGAAAAAAGTGCTAACACCGAGGAATGTTGCGAGCTCTGTGGTAACGTGAGCCACACAATGAAGAACTGCCCGTCGGCAGTATGTCAAAGGTGCAATAAACCCGGACATGTAATGAAATACTGTCAGGTAACGAGGAAAATGATATGGTGCACAATCTGTGCTATAGAAGGTCACGAAACCTCAGATTGTCAAATAGCGGGAATTATGGCTATGCAAAGTAGACAACAAACATTCGGAAATAGAATAAATTGTCAAATTTGTGGAGCAACAACACATACAGCAATGCATTGCCCAGATAGAAACTCTACTTTACCAATAAATAATAATTATACAAATAACAAATCAAACTATAATAATCCAGAATGTAAGAATAATTATCACATCAATAACAATTCAAATGGATTCACAAATAAAATGCAACAACAATATTTTCATCCAAGAAATACGAATTTTAATCAACAAATAAACACGCAAAAAGAAAAAAAACCGTATTGTGAATTTTGTAAAATCGCAGGACATTCGATAGAAAATTGTAGGAAATTACAGAGGGCAGAAACAGCACCAACTTGTGCCTATTGCAGGAAAAGGGGACATACGATCGAAAATTGTATGTTATTGAAACAAGTAGAAGGTAAATTAGAAAAATTCTGCAGCCTCTGCAAAAATTTTACTCACTCACTTGAAGAATGCTATAGGACACAGCAAAATACTTACGAACAGCGAAATTCGGGAAACGCTTAAATTCTTCTGAGAGCCAGTGGATCAGAAGAAAACAAAACGAAACACTCGACAATAAAACGAACATCAAAACAATCACATTAACAGATAAAACTACAAAAAACTTAGAGTTAGAAAATCAAGAAAATAAATTAACTATAAAAGACGTTGAAGTTGATACGTTAATCAAGAAGAACGAAGAAGAAAATCTGCTAGATACTCAAATGATCACAACACATGAAAATAATAAACTAACCTCATCAAAAATTACAATGTACTTTCTAAGATTAGAAAATGCACTACAGTATATTGAAATAAAAAATCCTTACACCGCAAAATCATGCAAATTACTCGTAGATAGCGGGGCCCAGTTAAACATTATTAAGAAAAATCAAATACCACCATACATAATATTAGAAAATAAGAAAATTCAGCTATCAGGCATCACAGATAAGGCCATAGAAACATTGGGAGTAGTAAAAATGCTAATTAATGATTTGTTTATTGATTTTCATGTAGCTCCTGAAGAATTTTCTCTCCCTTACGATGGAATACTAGGTATTAAAATACTCTCGGAACAGAAGTTAAGACTAGATGAAGGTTATTTACAACTAAATAATAGTAAAATTGCATTGAAACCAAGATACACGATAAAAACAGGCTCTTTTAATACAATTACAAATAACCATAAATCCCAGGGAAATGAAATAAGACAAACATTTATTAAGGAAACGGAAAACACACCAATAGAACAACAAGCAAAATTAGAATTTGAAGAGGAAATAAAGCTAGAAAAAGTAATGTTAAACAAACATTCGGGGAAATCTGAAGAAGTAACTTGCTCTGTATCCTATGAACCTGAATTAATTAACAAAAAAGAGATGAAAATAACTTCGGAAATAACATTTTATGAAGATATAACACAAATCTTAAATCACATCCCTGAACTTAATAAAGAGGAAATAGAACTACAGAGGAAAATTCTCGACGAAATATTACCCAAGGACAAAGCAGATGTACATTACGAAACAATTTTACAGAATAACAAAAATAATATCAAATCTTTAATAAATAATATTAATATAGCTCTTGAGAATAAAGATGAAATAATGGATTTTGAGGAAATCAAACCGACAGACTACAAACAATTTTTAACAATAATAAATAAGAATATTGAAGCTGATTTAGAAGAATATAAAAAAATTTTTGGAAACGAAAAAGAATATAACTTTATCTCTTACGAAATAGATTATTTGCCTGACGGTTTTCAAATAACGGATGATTTGCAAATAGATAAAAATGAAATTTTAAACTTAGGATCAATAAATTTTATAGGAAAAAATGATCCAAATAAAAAATCAGACCGCGAGGAAGAGTTATTCAAAAAAATCCGTTACGAAAACTTACCTGAAAATAATAAAACAATTATTAAAGATTTAGTAATGAAAAATAAAGACATATTCTGGTTAGAGGGCGACAGTTTAGGATCATGTAACGTAGAACAACATGAAATTAACTTAATAGATGATAAACCTGTATACGTAAAACAATTTCCTTTACCACATAAGCTAAAGGAAGTGGCTGTAGAAGAAACAAAAAAATTAATAAAAAATAATCTGGTAAGAAATTCAAAAAGTGCTTTCAACGCTCCAGCATGGATTGTAGAAAAAAAACAACTAGTAAATGGACAAAAACGATGGCGTTTAGTCATAGATTATCGTAAATTAAATGAAAAAACAATATCGGATCCTTACTTCCAAATATTACAGAAATTTTTGATCAATTGGGAAAAACAAAATTTTATCATGTCATAGATTTAAAATCGGGGTTTCACCAAATTCCCATGAAACCAAAAGACACACATAAAACGGCCTTTAGTATACATCCATTAGGACGCTTTGAATTTCATGTTTTGCCTTTCGGATTAAAAAATTCGCCGCGTACATTTCAAAGAGTTCTAAATACAGTCTTAGGCGATTTAATAGGTAAAATATGCTTTGTCTTTATTGACGATATAATAATTTTTGGAAAGACTATAGACGAAACAAACGAAAGATTCAGTATAGTTGCACAACAATTAAGAGAAGCTAATTTAAAATTAGAACCGGAAAAATGCGAATTTTTAAAAAAAGAAGTATGTTATTTAGGACATATTATAAGCGAACATGGCATAAAACCAGATCTAAAAAAGGTAGAAGCAGTAAATAAATTTCCAATACCTAAAAACATTAGAAATATTAGAGAATTTTTAGGACTTTCGAATTACTACAGAAGACATATAAAAAACTATGCAAAGATAACAAAACCTTTAAATATATTACTAGAAAAAGACGTAAAATTTCATTGGGAGAAAGATCAACAAATAGCCTTTGATGAAATTAAATATTTACTATGTACAGCACCAGTTTTGGCATATCCACATTTCGACGAACCATTTATTATTACATCAGATGCTTCAAACTTTGCTTTAGGTGCAATTTTATCACAAGGAATAATAGGTAAAGATCCAGCAATTGCTTATGCATCAAGAAGCTTACATAAAGCTGAAATTAAATATCATACCTACGAAAAAGAAGCATTAGCTATAATGTTTGCAGTAAAAACATTTAAAAATTACATATATGGAACGAAATTTACAATCGTCACAGATCACAAACCTTTATTGTGGTTAAAAACAGCTGACAACAACGCTAGAGTTCAAAAATGGAGATTAAAACTATCTGATTATGATTTTGATATCGTGTATAAACCAGGGAAACAAAATGCTAACGCAGACGCACTGTCCCGAAATCCCATAGAAGTTTTCGTAATTACAAGAGCACAAAAAAGAAACAAATTAAATACTAACATAGGATCACCAAACGAAACTGATAAAACAAGCGAAACGAATAAAGTTCAGTCAAAAACTCAACAAAAAGGGGGAAGATCAAGGAAAACTACAGCTGGTACACAAAAACAGAAAAAAAAGATAAAAATAGCAAAAACAACAACGGCACAACAACGCAAACGCAACAAAACATAATATATTCAAAAAACGCAATACAACTTAGAAATGACAACATTGTGCATCTTATATCACATGAACACCAAACATTAGACGAGAATACTAACTTATTAATCAAAAATAAAAACTTAAAAATAAATACAAACTTAAAAAAGGGCGAAATAGATATAATTAATATTGAAAATAAGAAAATATATATTCTATGTCTCGATACATCAGCAACATCGAAAATAGTTAAAGAGAACTTAATAAAATTAATACAAAAATTAAAAGAAATTTTGAACACACAGAAGATATTCATTTTTAGCATATCAAGGAATATTGAAATTTTAAACATAAGTTGGGAAGAAATAGAAGAATTATTGAAGGACAATTTTCAAAACACAAAAATTAAAGTAATAATATGTCTGAATAATATAGATTACGTAAATATAAACGATAGAAATAGAGTTTTTGATACTTATCACTCCTCTACAATAGGGGGGCATTCAGGCATAAACAGAACTTACAATCGTATAAAAGAAAAATATTTTTGGGAAAATTTGAAATCAGACATCCAGAACAGAGTAAATAAATGCGAAATTTGCCAAAGAAATAAACTAGAACGTAAAAGAACTAAACAACCAATGATTATCACAGACACACCAGCAAAAACTTTTGATAAAATCGCTATGGATATCGTAGGTCCGTTTAACACTACTAAAAATAGTAATAAATATATTTTATCTATACAAGATCAATTATCTAAATTTGTAATTTTATCATGCTTAAAAGATCAAACGGCGGAATCAGTATCAAACGCTTTTATAAAAAATTTTATATGTATATTTGGCTCACCAAAAATAGTACTAACCGATAGAGGAGCAAATTTCACAAGTAATCTTATTAAACAAATAGCTAAAAGATTCAAATTCAAAAAAATTGAAACAACAGCATTTTCGCCACAATCAAATGGATCCTTAGAAAGGGCACACCACCCACTATGCGAATATCTAAAAAATTTTTCAACAAAAAATACGAATGGGACGAATTAATAGAATTTGCACAACTTCATTATAATACAAGCGTACATAGTAGTCATAAATTTACACCATACGAACTTGTTTTTGCTTATCCTGCAAGAGTTCCATCTAGTGAACCAATTAAAAGATCGGAATTATTACCGACCTATAACGGGTATTTAGAAAAATTAATAAAAACATTACTACAACTACTGAGTTAGCTAGAAATAACTTAATAATTTCAAAACAAAAATCAAAAACTCATTATGACAAACTTATAAACCCGATACAACTTAAAAAAGAAGACAAGGTATGGCTCTTAAAAGAACCAAAACCGGGAAAACTTGAACAAAATCATTATCAAGGTCCGTTTGACATAATAAAAATAAATGCAAATAACAATATTACTATAAACTACAACGGAAAAGCAAAAACAGTTCATTCGAACAAATTAAGTCTTGTAAAATAATAAAAATAATAACATAACTTTCTGTTATAGGACATGATGGAGTTACTAAAAATTTTTTTTTATATATAATTTACTACAACCAAACCAAACAATAATTGGATTCGATTGCGGTTCTACTGACCCAACAGTAACAACGTACTCTCTCGTAGACAACGGAGACTGTAATTTTCACGAGGAAGATTTAGTAATAACAAATACGACCATACAATTACTACAATTAGCGGAATTCAAAACAAATCACGTAATGCAATGCAAAATAGAAATAAGACGAACAATATATCACTGCGGAATGTTCAGCCACTTAGGTCAAGTTGAAAACGGCCTACAGGAATATTTATACGACATTAGTGCTGAACAATGTAAATTTCTACACAATACAGGAATATTTAAATATGACAACTTTCACACAATAGCAAATATTAAAATAAACGAAACCAAAACAGTAGGAATAGACCTCGCAGGAAAAATCGAAGGGAAATCTTGTTCGGGAGGCACCTACGCGGATGATTATGGAAGTTGGGATAATGTTCTTGTTCAAGGACTCATAAAAATTACACTTACAGAAGAATGCGCAAAGGTAAATTTAAATAATAATAAATTACATTTAAATTCAGGAACGACATGCAAATTCTCAGACGAGCATTGCATAGACATTCAAGCCGGTTACACATTTTGGTCGCATTTTCCAAACGAAAACTGTTTTGATAACAAATATGATGTTCTATTTAAGGGCACCGTAACAAAAACATTATCACCAAACCAGGAAATAATGTATACAATAAATACTTACGATATATCTTTTTCTTTAAATGCTGTAGAAAGTATTAAGTTTTACGACAAAATTATAACAAAAACCGAAGACACTAAATTATTTATTTACGAAAAAACCAACGTAAATGTACTATTCGATAACGATGTGAGTCACCAGCGAGATTTAATCAACATAGATATTTTTGCGTATACAAATGCGAAATTTGTTCATGTAGAAAAACATTTTCGGGCGCAATTTAAAAGCTTATATTTAAACATTTTAACAAAAATATGTGAATTAGAAAGAAAAGAAATTCTAAATTCCTTATCCTTAGCCTCCCATTCCCCAGATGAATTTGCATACAATGTAATGCAAAAACCAGGATACCTTGCACGACTCGCAGGGGAAGCAATACATGTAATAAAATGCACCCCTATCAACGTAAAAATCAAGCATACAAAAGAATGTTACGAAGAGCTTCCTGTTACAGCTAGAAATACTACTTGGTTTCTTACACCAAAAACTCATATTTTAATAAGAACAGGAACTCAAATCGACTGTGATACAATAATTCCACCGTACTACAAAATAGATAATAACTGGATAAGTCTAACACCCACACCTAGAAAGGTTGAAAAAAACATAACCACCTTTAAACCAAAAATAATCAAAAATTGGACCCCAGAAAAATTAACCTCACTAGCAACTAGTGGGATATATACACAACAAGACTTGGAACATTTCCAGGAAAGACTACTTTACCCGATGGAAAAAAAAATCTATAATAAACACAATAACAAAGTTTACACGAAGCGAAAATTCTGCAAAAGATGACATCATGAGTAATCTTCTCACAGAAAGAACATTAACTAACATTGCTGAAAATACTTGGAAAAAACTACTAGAGAAATACAGAGAATATGGAACATATAGTTCCGGAATTATAATGACTCTAATCCTACTACAGTTAATAAAAATGTTAGTAGATACAGTAATACGAGGTTACACATTACAAAAACTATATGGATTTTCCAAACACCTTTTTGGGGCAATGTTTACCTCCATAACGCATCTACTAGTAGTTTTGAACAAACTTAATGAAACAAGAGAAAAAAAATAAAAGCAACGGCGAGTTAGAAGAAATAATAGTCAGCAAACCGACAATCTCTAGACCGATCCAAAGGAAAATCAGCACTAACAAACAGGAAGAATTCGAACTACAAGAATTAAAAATACAAAGACCACTAAACATGAGACCACTACCACCCTTCCCCAAATCACCTCCTAACCAAACTAACAACATACAACCAACACCCAAAAATAAAAATGAATCCGAAATCTTTTCATTCTAATTTACAATAAATTACTTTACAGAAAAACAAAAGTTTATTGGATGCCCGATAATGTTAAATAAACATTAAATAGGATAATTAATGATTTTAAGTGCGGAAGAAAGAGAACAATATGAAATCGTTTCCTAATTTAATTCTTTTTTATATTATGTTACACAAGAGTAACACTGGGAGTCAAGGTTAAAGAGGACAAGGAATGAAAAGGAGAAAGAAATTAAACATTCCTCTTTTGGTTTTTCATTGCCATTTTATTTTACAATACAAAATTTTTTTTTTTATACAATACATAACTTAATACTTATTTTTAAAAATAACAATATCACCTAAGTAAACTAACATTTCATAACTAGTCTGGATAAAACGCAACCTCACCCTCCAGTCCACATTTACATCTGAGATATAAAATAATTTCCGTAAGCAATAAAAATCGTCTTCTTCAATCGGCACCATGGTAAGCTGCAACCTTCCCATCATTAAAGAGGCAAACCCTCTTGCCTCAGCAAGGTAGCCAACTCCAATAAGTCAAAATCCGGTCTCGCCAGACTCTCTTTCTCTCTAGGGTCAACCTTGGCCCATTGATTTATCTAGAACAAAAAGAACAAAAAGAATATAAAAAAATGTACATTATATTTTTCTTTTACATATGTTAAGAAGCTTCTCTCAGCCTCCCGTACATATTAATACCAATTATACTATTAAATTCAATATGTAAAACTTAAGAGAACAAATTAACTACATTCTTACCGTATAAAACCCAAATATATTGGGCCTCTTCAATACGCTGACCACATCGATTCCAAATTGAAATAATTCGTTCATAGAACGAAGCGAAATACTCTTAGTCCTCTCATAAACGATGCGGTGAATCTATAACCGAACAAATAAAATTACGATCACAAAAGATATAAAGGAGATAAAAAAAAAAAAAAAAAAAAAAAAAAAAAAAAAAAAAAAAATTTTCAATACTTACGCTGATTATAGGAGCCATTTCGTTCCAGTGTAGAAATTTGAGAAAAATTGAGAACTAACGATACTCACTGCACACCTACCTCGGTTTATATACAACATTTTTGCATAGCCCTGCGGAATTTCGATAAGTGACAGTCAACGAACTCTTGTGTGTCAAAACTTGCAACTCGAGAAAAAAATTTTGCTGCAATACATCCAAAATTTTTTTTTTTTTTTTTTAATGTAAAATATTGTAAGGAAAAATCACTGATTCCCCACATTTTAAACATTTATTATAGCCATCAACTTAAGGGGGGAGGTAATACGTCCGGAGACGTATCATCTAAACATCTATCAAATAAAAGAAACGTAAATCAGTGATTTTTCAAGACACAGAATAATGTATACGCGAATTTCGACAACTATGCACTTTTAACTTCACGGCTAGCAAGAATAGCATACGCCAAATATAATTGTCAAATTAAATAATGCGCACCTTTGATTCTATTTGAAAAATTAACTTCGATACGAATTTATGCGACGCAGCACTTCGTCCGTGCGACATCGAGTCACCGACCTCGTATAATCAAGTCAAATGACGACTAAGCCCGAAAACACTAGTACCAATGCCAGCAGATAGGGAAGGGCTAAAATCGAGAACTTGCATCCCGACATCAAAATCCCCATAAGAACCGAGATAGGAGGATCAGGAAGAAAAATTAATAGGTCAAATCAACGTTCGACCAGACAACCTCAAAAATGCTGAAAGGGTCATTTGAAACTTAAATCTGATAACCACTAAATCAAAGTAGAACTGACGAGTATTATTGTTATCGTTATTATTATTATTATTATCATTATTATTGTTATTATTATTATTATCATTATTATTATTATTATTATTATTATTATTATCATTATTTTTATTATTATTATTATTTTTACTATAATTATTATCATTCACAACCCGTATTATTATATTTTATCATTTACTTATCAATAAATTTTTGTAACGGGAAATCTCTGATGCATAATAACATTGTTGAATCTCTATGACATTCAACAGTCTAAGGGGGGAGGTGTTACGTCCGGAGACGTATTATAGATTTAGAATTTGATTCTGAAAGTTTATTCACATCAGATATTTCCTGACATATAAACGCGAGAATGCAACGCAGCATTTCGCTCAGGCATCGTACCGTAGACCGTGTGACGTAGAGAGCCATCGACCTCCAGAAGACAAGTGGCGTGCAAATTTTTAACAAATCAGCATTTCACAATGCTACCACTTAAATGCTACGCGTATAAGCCGCAACCGAAAATTTCTTAATAAAGATGATCTCAATTTATCATCTATAACCCAATTAAACCGCATAATAAAACTGCGAAATGCATCACGCAAGTTAGTCACAGCGTACAAGAAACCTGGCGAACTCCGTGTACCTCTACGACATCGAGAAGTTGAAACCGTAAGCCTTACACATCTAGTAAGCAGATTTTATAAGTTATTCAAATTGTAATCGTAAGCCTTACTCGTCTAGTAAGCAGATCTTATAAGTTATTTATAGTAAATTTATAAAAGCAAGCGTTATAAAAAGAATTGTAATTGAAATTACAACACATCGACCTACCAGAAGCCAGCAGATTGTATTGGTAATAAATTATTGTATTTTATATAATAAACTTATATAAAACCAATTACTACTTATTTCCACTTATTTCCGGACTTAACAACCGAGCTGTGTGCTTCTTGCATAATGGAGTCCCTTTCCTCGAGGGGAGGATACCTGACTATCCCTAAACACACTACCAGTTTGATGGTACTCTTAGAAAATGGATCTCTTAATTTTTTTATTACTTGTTCCCATTCTAAATTTTCTATTATTTCTGTTTTTGCTATACTTATCGACCGCGCGTCGATTTTGTTTAAGATTGGTAGTAGTTTAGTACAAAGTAAACTTAAATTATTGTTTATTATACTCAAGCCTACTCTGTTTTGCGTACGTAGTGGCATGGCTATGTGTATTTTAGAATTTGTTTTTATAACTTCTGGTATTCCTATTGTTAAATTTTTAAAACGTGGGAGCTTGTTCTGTAATTTTAATTGCATGGCACCGTCGTCGCATGGTTCACCTTCGGATGTAATAAAATACAAATAATTATCTTTTCTCATGAATAATTTTTCACGGCAGAAAATAATTGAATGAGTCGGGTTTAAATTTTCCAACATAATTTCATCTTCCATCTCCCCGTTTTCTTTCGATAGTTTGTCTCTCTCCTTTTCCTCCGAGAGAAGGTTACTCTTATTCATGTCGGTCTTTGGGTCATCCCTACTTCGTGTTTCGTTCAGTATGCTATTGTCTTTCTTGCCTTCAGTTACCGTTGATGCGGTAATATGTTCTGCATCTCTACCATTGACCTTTTCCTTTTCTATTACGCATTTATTTTTATCGTTTTTCGGCAGTTTTTTTTTACTGCTTCTATGTTTTCTTTGTTCTGCTCACGGGCTACGCGTTCCCTCGTGACCATATTATGAACGCACTCCTCCCTCGTTTGTTCGGTGACCGCCTCTTTTTCTTGCTCTTGTTCTTTTAGTTTTTCAGCCAGGGCAGCACTTCTTATGACAATTAATACTCGATCCACCGGATTTCGAGAGAGAGCGTCCGCTACATTCATTCTCCCTGGTCTGTATATCACCTCAAAATCATATTCGGCCAGAGTTAAACGCCACCTCATAACACGTGAATTTGGATCTTTATGTGTCTGCATCCATACTAGAGGGCGATGGTCAGTAATTACATAGAATTTTCTTCCAAAAAGATAGGGTCTAAAATGTTTTATAGAAAATACCAACGCTAGTCTCTCTTTATTGAATGTATCCCATCTTTCCTCTACCTCAGATAACACACGTGAGACATATGCAACTGGTTGATCATAGCCTATTTTACCCTGAGATAAAATTCCTCCTATCGCATAACCCGATGCGTCTGTAGTTAGATTAAAAGGTAGTTCGAAATTTGGAAAAGCTAATATAGGTTCTTTACATAATTTATCACGTAGAATTTCAAAAGCATACTGCGTATCGTCGGTCCATTTAAATTCTATTTCTTTTTTCAATAAGTTTGTGAGAGGTTTAGCTATTTTTGAAAATTGATGAATGAAACGTCTGTAATAGCCTGCCAAACCTAAAAATTGTTTAATATTTTTTGCGTTTTTTGGCGCCGGATAATTCCGAACAGCTTCCAGTTTCTTTGGATCTGGCCTTACGCCCTCGGCGCTTATTAAATGCCCTAAATAGGTTACTTCTTTTTTGAAAAATTCACTTTTTTCCGGTTGTAATTTTAATACCGCCTTTCATAATCTGATTAATAATATTTCTAATCTTTGTATGTGTTCAACAAACGTGCGTGAGTAAACAATTATATCATCAATAAAACAAAATAATTCCTTATTGACTAAACCCGCGAGTGCTATAGATAGTGCTCTTGAAAATGTTGCCGGCATAGTTCTTAGCCCAAAACTACCTCGATTAAAGTGATAGAGCCCACCATTTGTCACAAAAGCTGTTTTGTGGCGGTCTCGCTCATCGATTTCTAATTGGTGGTAATCTGATGCGAGATCGAACACAGAGAAGTATTTTGATCCTCCCAACTGGTCAAGTATTTCGTTAATATTTGGAAATTGATCATCGAGTGTTTTTTCATTTAATTTTCGATAATTAATTACCATTCTGTACTTTCTATTGCCATGTATATCTTCTTTCTTTGGTACTAAAAAACAAGGACTAGAGTATGAAGATGTAGAAGGCTCAATTATGCCATTTGCCAATAACTCTGCAAATTGTCTTTCTATCTCGTTTTTATGCACCGGTGGTAATCGAAACTGTTTTGAAGTAATTGGCACTTCATCTACGTTTAGGATAGTTAATTTTAATATACGTGTAGCCGTTAATTTTTCACCCGGAATGTGAAAAACATCGCTAAATCTTTCTATTAATTTTGTTATCTCTGTACGCTCTTCTGACAGCAAATGCTCAAAACGTAATAAAGATTTAATCTGACCGACGCGTTCGTTTGACAAAACTCTTTCTACCCGACAAATTACATGTTTCTCAATTCTCGAATTTGTAGATTTCCCTTTAAGAAGTTTTTTCCACTTTTCTATTACTCCTAAACAATCATCAATCAGATATGTGCACGATGACTCGTCGAATGATCTAAGCTCAAAATGCATTTTTAAATCGCGAAACATTTTGTAGTGCTCGTTAAAAACTCATTCTTATTTATTATCTTCAACAATATTTCAATTAATATTTCTATATCTTCGGCATTATCATACAAAATACTGTAACTTGCTTGGCGTTGATTGGGTAATTTTTGTAACATTGTCAATCAAAAAAAAATATACTCCTCATTCATTTCTTGATTGTTACTTGTATTAGAATTTGCTTTATCTTTCTTTTTCTTGGGATTATCTCCAGAATTTAATTTAGCATTTATATCCAAATTTGATTCCTCTTTCCTATTTGAGTTAGAATTTTTGTTTTGTTCTGAATTTCTTTTCGAATTTTCGTTTGCACTCGAGTTTGTTTTAAACCTAGACGAAAAATTTTCTTTAGAGTTTGATTTCAAATTTTCTTTTGAATTTGAAAAATTTTGATTAGAATTTGGATTTGAGCTAGGATTTTTATTAGAGTTCGCACTCGAGTTAGGATTTTTATAAGAATTCGCAATTGAGTTAGAATTTTTTTTTACAAGAATTTGTACTTGTATTGAGGTTTCGACAAGAGTTTGTACTTGAGATAGGATTTTGACCAGAGTTTTTATTCAAGTTAGAATTTTGATAAGAATTTATGATTGAGTTAGAATTTTGACAAGAATTTGTTCTTGTATTAAGATTTTGACAAGAGTTTGTAATTGAGTTAGAATTTTGATTTACTTTGTGATTTTGTGATTTTCTTTTGAATTTGTTAAATTAACATCTTCATTTGAATTTGATATAAAAGTAGAATTTGATTTAGAATTTTCATTTGAATTTGATCTAAAAGTAGAATTTGGTTTCGAATTTTCGCTTGAATTTAACAAACTAAATTTCTCATCTCTCAAGTGGAAATTTCCGTCAGCGTTTGAGCTAACTCCAATAATTATTTTTAAATTTTTATAAGAGTCCAATTTTAATGTGACATTTTGATTTGCAAAATTTATTTCTTTTATATTATGTAAACTTAAAATCTCTTCTGTTTCACGTTTAGCTTGCTCCCGGTTGCTGGTGACCGTTCTTATTTTGATAAAGTTACTCTTGACCTGTGTTGGGGTTTGGGGTACCATGGGAAAATTTATGAGTGGAAAAACTTCCTCTTTATTCTGATTTAGAATTTTTTTTATAGCTTCAGCCGTATCTTCAGTTTTCTTTTCACTCCTATTTTTATGTTTTATTATTTCCGAGTACACTTCCTCCGCTGTATCATTCTGGTCTACTTTTTGTGCGTAATTAATGCGTTTAATAGAATTTACTAGAGTTTTTTCATTTTCTTCATAGAACGGAATAAACAAATCACCAATAATCAGTTGCTTAGTTCCATAGTCGATTTTTGTTCCTAACTGAGAGAAAAAATCACTCCCTAGTAATCCATCTTCGTTTATTGGAAAATCGTTATTCACAATATGAAATTCAATGGCGAACTTTAAAAAATATAGTTTTATTTTACCTAAAGTAAAAATGCTACTGTCTGTTATGCCTTTCAATTCCAAAATTTCATTTTTATTAATTGCTGTTTTTTCAGCTAAATTGTTCTTTTTTAAAAGATTTGGTCCTGCGCCTGAATCTAATATTAAAAACATTTCTCTGTTATTACTCGGATTACTAAAGGAAATTATTGGTGATTTGCTATTTTCGCTTAACCGAACGTGTCTTTGGACGACTGCGGATTGTTCTGCTTTTCGTGTGGGCGCTTTACTAAGTCCGTCTCCCGTCTCGCGCCTTGTTGACGGGGACTCTGACTGTTTCCCGCCTGTACTTGTGTATTTCTCTGACTATTGCTGTATGCGAGTTTTCGACAGTTTATTATTGTATGCCCCACTTTTTTACAATATCGACAAAATAATTTTGTTAGTTCATTATTTGAAAATGTGGCATTCTGTCTTTGTACATATTGGTCCCTCGTATTTCGTGGAGCCTGTGCGGGTCTATCCTGCGTCCATTGTGCCGGCACGCCCGATCCCTGCGGGTCCACCCAGGTAGGCAACGGTTGCCTATTTTGGATGTTTGGTGGTTTTCCTGTGTATTGCCAGCAGTTTAAAGCAATATGACCTCTTCTGTTACATATTTGACACGTTTCTATAGTTTTACTATCCACTAAATATATTTTATCTTCTCTTGAAGAATTAGTTTTCTTTTCCGTAATTATTTTAATAGTGTGATTTAATTCTTCTGGCTCATAACACGCGAAGTCCCTTTCGATTTCTATTGCTTCCGCAGTGGCCTTTTCTAAAGTTCTTGCTTCTCCCATGCGTGCTTTAATTACCCAATGTAAACCTCGAATAAAAAATTTTACCAAGTCTTTTTCCAATGCTTTTTCAGACTCTCGCGTAGATCTCTTCTCACGATGTTCTGACTCAGCAATTTCGTGTCCTATCGCACGCACTCTATTTGAAAAAACTACTACCCTTTCATCGCATTTTTGTTTTACGCTAGCTAATTCCCCGTGTAGTTGGTGATACGTTTTAGCCGAACCGAAAATACTGTCGAAAAAATTCGCTATATTATTTATTGATTCAAATATCTTTTTTGCTGCACTTTTTAGTGCCTCGCCGTATAAACGTAATTTTATTAAAATTCGCCGTTTCCTGAACTTGTTTTATTTTTTTCCTCGTCTGATGATTTCTGTAAAGATGATTTATTGTTTTCTAATATGGAATAAAATTTTGTGTTGCCGGCCGTAAATTCTGGATTATCGAAACTTATGTTGTTGATTATTAATTCCGATTTTGCCGTTAGAGTCCCCGTGATATATTCGATAATATATTTTAGATCGATTCTCTGATTTATTAAATCTCCGAGCGCTTCAATTAAATATTTATCTTTACAACATTCTATTATATCGTCTTTACTAACGTGATCTGATAAAATTTCAATAAGTGACTCTATTCTTTTATCCTTTGTTTGCACTTCCGCGTCTAGTAAACCGCTTTCGTTACGGCTTTTAAAGAAATCTAAAGTATTTGTTAACGTTTGTCCCTCTGGTAAGTTAGGTTTTAGTTTTAACGCCTGTTTTAGCAGAATAGCCTCTGCTTCCTCATTACGCCTATCATCACCTCCTTTGGCTACCGACATATCATTCAAGTCCGCGAAACAAAATCTATCTACCTAATCCTTTCTAAGGAGGGGCCCCTAATTGTTACGTCCGGGTTACGTGACAATACAAGAAGAGAGCAAATGAAACTTCATTAGTCTAATGGCTAAAAGCGCGTAATGTGACTTTTCCCGATTCGGACACAACGTGCATTGCTCCACGATGGGACGACAGGTAGGAAAATGACACGGACACGCGGTACGCCTCGAGACAGTGTGGAGAATTTTACTGACTTACCTTAGAATTTCCAACAGCCCTTATGTGAATCTGTACTTCTGCCGTGACGCTTATAATGATAGTGGACGGTTGCCGCTCTATGGAAGTTTTGGTGTGAAGAACGGAGATACGGAGAGTTTAGGATTCTTATAATCTCGAAATAATGAATACTTAATATGGATTTAAACACAACTTAAACTTTATTAACTTGTCAGTGCAAAACTCAGTAAAAATTACAGTGATGAAAGCTGATGTGAAGTCTACGCGAGTTGGCTTCTGAGTGAGAGATACCAGGAGTCTTCGTCCCCTTTTAAAGGTAAAAAGTTGTAAATCTTCCTGCCGTCGCCTTTTTGATTTGCCTAGGTGTTGCTGCCCCGCTTTTCTCGATGATCTTTGATGATTTCGGCGGCGCTTTGAGAATATTCGGCGAGTCCGGATACATAAATTATTTTAGAATACGGTACGCATATCGCGTAGGAGTGAAGGGAAAGGACAAGAAAACTGACTCTAGCTTAATTCAGTATTGTGCGCTGGAGTACTAATGCTTACTCCTCTAATTGGCGGCGAATCTCTGATGCTTGCGTGGATGTGCGTTTTGGAAATAAAAAACGCGTAAAACTGCAGCAGGGGAGTGGCATACACTGAAGAGAGAAAGAAAGAAAAACTAAAGGAAACCGCGTTTTCGTGCCTTCGTTCGAGGATCTTTTTGGTATTTGTTCTTTCTGGATGGCGGCGTCTTTTTGAGTGTTCATGCGTGTCCCTTTTATAGTGTGAGAGAATATAAAACAAGCGGCAATGCAGCAGGTTCGTTGGGTAGGATGAAAAGAGAGGAAGAAAAACAGCGCACACCGACAACCACATCGGCAACGTCGCACGACGCGACAGTTCAGTAAGTTTCAAGCAGCCTGAGCCTGCTTTTGAGGTAGGCCTTTGTCTAGTTCTAGTGTCCCTTCTTGTCGCAGTTGACGAGAAAATTAAGCAGATTTTTCCCAAATGTGCTCTGGTTAGTCAGAAGCTCCTTCGGATCCATGGCGCAGTTTTAAGTAATTCAGCAAAAAGCAAAATGCAGAAGACAAGCAAAGACTAAAGATTTCTAAATGGCGGCAGTGATGCTGATTTAGTGTGAGCAAAAGCAGTCTGTACTTTCTAAGATACAGTGAAAGATTTACTGCAGAGAGTAGGAAATTAAGTAGATATATGAAGAATATTTAAGCAAGAAAAATGCGACAAAGAGAGCAATAACGTAAAGTTGAATTGACTTTGAAAAGTGGCAAGTAAATCAGTAGCTACGAGGGTCATTTGATAAGTACCTAGCCTACAAATGAAAACACCAAAATTTTACAAAAAATAAAATTTATTTTTCAATGTAGTCTCCTTTTAGTTGAATACACTTGGTCCAGCGGTGTTCCAATTTTTTTTACCTCGTTGAAAAAAATGTTTTCTCTTGGTTTGCAAAATAGGCCTCCGTGGCGGCGATTATTTCGTTATTGGAGTGGAATCTCTTCCCGGCGAGCGAATTTTTTAGGTTCGGAAACAAAAAAAAGTCGCACGGAGCCAAATCTGGAGAATACGGTGGATGGGGCAGCAGTTCGTAGCGTAATTCGACCAATTTAGCCGTGGCGAGTGCAGAAGTGTGAACCGGTGCATTATCGTGGTGGAAAAGCACTTTCTTTTTAGACAAATGGGGCCGTTTTTCTTCTAACACGGCGTCAAATCGGCTCAATAGTTCGGCGTAGTACTGTCCTGTGACCGTTTTGCCCTTCTCCAGATAGTCAATAAAAATCACACCTTGAGAATCCTAGAAAACAGTGGCCATCACCTTTCCGGCCGACGGGACCGTCTTCGCCTTCTTCGGAGCAGGTTCACCTGGTAAGGTCCACTGTTTTGACTGCTCCTTGGTCTCTGGAGTGTAGTAGTAAATCCATGTTTCGTCGACGGTCACGTAACGACGCAAAAACTCTTTTGGATTGCGATTAAACAGCTCCAAACACTGCTCTGAACTGGTCACACGGATGCGCTTGTTGTCTGCAGTCAGCAAACGCGGCACCCACCTTGCTGACAGCTTCCTCATGCCTAAAATCTCATGTAGGATATGCCACACGCGTTCTTCTGAGATACCTACTATCGCAGCTATCTCGTGCACCTTTAATCGGCGGTCTGACAAAACGATATCGTGTATTTTTGTCACGTTCTCCTCCGTAGTGGCTGTTTTCGGAGCACCTGGGCGTGGATCATCAAAAACCGACGTACGACCACGTTGAAACTCGTTATACCAAAATTTAACGGTCGCCATCGAAGGAGAAGCATCCCCATACACTGCATCCAAGCGTTCTTTAATTTCACTGCGCGATTTCCCTTCCAAAAACAAGAATCGAATCACCGACCGATATTGTTCTTTCTCCATTTTTTCAAAAATCAACGGACACATTTGCTTTCACACGCTCTCAAAAATAAACTACAACTCCGACCCGGCTGAAATTTCGTCTGTAACCGTTTACAGGAAGATACTGCACTGTAGTGTATTTCTGGTGCGATAGTGGCACCATCTGGCGGTGAGGCTAGGTACTTGTCAAATGACCCTCGTACATATAGATAAGTACATGGCCGATTGGAAGTTATGTAGCTTACACGGAACGTACTCACATGAGTTCACGGGCGCCTGTCTTAAAGACCTAGAGCAGCTGCTACACGACGAAGGAGTTTCCAGCACTGCAAAGAAGTAAGGTTCAGTGCGTCTTAACACGTGGGCGCAACAAGTCCACTGCGTGTCGTAGCTGCCGCGACCACCAGGCGGTCAGGCGTGACCGTTACAAAGAGAGTAAAGGGTGCCCCCCCCCTTTTCCTTGGCGTTTTAATTCGGAAAAGGGACGAAAGCGAAGGTTGTAGAACACGCTCTTCTCACACACTGAACCGGGCGAAGAACTTGCCCCTAATCACTCGCAAATTCACTTAAAAGATCCGGGAAATATCCGGCTCGAAGAACCAATATGTGCGCGCTAGAGCTGCCCTGTTAAAATTAAAAGAAATTGATGAATTATGTTGAGCGCGGCTTACTCGCGGGGTGCTGCCGAACGGAATCGGCGTGGTTGAAAGGGCTGGCGAACAAAAAACTCTTCAAGTAAAGTCAGTGAAATGCTTGGTGATTTATTGAAAATCCAAAAACTAATATTTAATTAAAAAGCTGAGTGAATGTGTGACATATACATTTTGTTGAGTGTGAGAAAAGAAGAAGGAGCGCGTGTTAACAAGGATAAAAACTTGCTTGTAGTTTTGTAGCTGGTCCAGACAGGCGCCGCATGCAGAGCGGAAACAGCGAGGAGCGCGTGCGAGGGGTTTTATTATCCGGTGCTACCTTACGCTCCCGCGACGTCCTGGCGGACCCCTGCTGAGTTAATTCTCGGCCATCTCTTTAATAATCTTAATACATATTTATTAATAAGTATTATTAATTGTTAGAAGTATGCGTACTTCCCACGTGTGTGTATGCGTGAGTCTGTGCATGAGTGAGGGCAGCGTCCTCTTTCCTGTATTGTGTGCGGCAGTCTGCGAGCATTACTTCTCCCAGAGCGCTGGACTTGAACGGACGTGTACGAGGGAAAGACCGAGAGAAAGCTCCTTGTTAATCATCTTCAACGTAATATAAAGTGTGTGACTCCGATTTATTCACCTCATCCTCACCAACATCTCAACAGGATATGGGCCCAGGACGCTTGGCTGCGCCGCGTCAGGAGGCCCAGGGGGCGAAAAATCTAGAGGTATAAGAGTGAAAATAATCGAGTCGCGACAAAAGATCCTTTGTCTGCGAGAGACAAAATATTGACTATAGCCGCGCTGTGCGTGGAGAGTCTCGTTCGGGAGAAGAAAACTGTCGAGAGTTTAGAGAATTAGAATCGTGTCGAATGCGGCGAAAGTACATACGTAGTTTGTCCAAAGTTTAAATAAAAATGTCGGACGCGCGAGAAAGGAAACGCAAAAATCCTTTTTACAACCTGTGCGAGTCAGGAGTTTTGTTTTACTAGTGGTGTTTGTATAGAAATGTGTCGCGAAAGATAAAAGTAAACGAAAATCGGATGTTAAAATTAAAATAACCACTGCATAAAAATTGTGGAATTTCAAATCGAGATATATTGTTCGAGTCGGTCGAGCGTGTTGGTACAAGAGTTTTCGGTTGTATATACCGGTAACGGGAAGTGGACGTACTTCTCGGAATCGGCACGTGCTAGGCGATGGGTGTTCACCGGCATGTTAACACAGGCACGATCGCGAAGGGAGGGAGAATGTCGTCGCGTCTCATCAACATGGCGGCGTGTTGACTTCCCACGGGAACATCGGAGGGAGCGAGAGACAAGCGGCAGGCGCGCGTAAGTGTATAACGGCCGCGAGTCAAAGCTGCAGGCGAGCGCAAGCGTAAAGCGACTGGCAAACGAGAGTGTAAAGAGGCCGCGAGCCAAAGCGACAGGCGTGTGCGAGTGTATAGTTGCCGAGAAACGAAACAGCGGGCGCACGCGAGTGTGTAATAGCCGATGATGCGAAAGACGTCGCGCGTGCACAATATATATATCCAATATATATAAACATATGCTTCGCGCCGATGCGGACTGACGCGAGACGCTGTGCGTCGCGGAGGCTGCAGATGTTGCGAGCATGGGAATATGGAAGCGTGCCTTATGCGGACGAAAGGACGAATTATATATGTACAGGGTGTAACTTCAGAAATACGCATCAAAGAAAAAAGTGACTCCAACCAAAGTTGTAGAATTTTCCCTGGCAATCCAGTGGTGACCTTGGATTTGTCTTTGACCATGACCTTCAAGGTCATTTCAAGGTCAAGTACATTTTTTCAAGAGGGAACACATTTTTGACGCCGGAAATGAAAAGAGCCGAAAATTTTACGTTCGAATACGATCATGACCACCCAATCATGAGTATGCCCTTGAAGGTCATACCAAAGTCAAATACAGTTATGGCTTTAAAGCTTGAGACACACGCATCATAGTGACAAATGACTCCGACAAAAGTTGTAAATTTTTCGCGGGCAATCCAGTGGTGACCTTGAATGTGACCTTGACCATGACCTTCAAGGTCATTTCAAAATCAAGTACATTTTTCAAATTGGAACCCATATTTTACACGCTAGAAATAAAAAGAGCGGAAAATTTAAATTCGAATATGATCTTAACCACCTGCTGAGTACGTTCTTGAAGGTACCTAACAACATGCCATTCATTTGAAAAGAGACGTTGAATAAGCTGTTATAGGCAAAAGTAATTATTCTCAAATTTTTTAAAAGAGACGAGTGAACAATTACACAGGCCCACAAAAAAAAAATGTGTCCGGTTCTGGGATGGAGACTACTTTTTCCTTATGTATTTTTTTCTGCTGAATCCGAATTTGTCATTAAAAATAGGGGTTCGGCCGTAAGTTTTTAAGATAACCTCAAAAAACTGTCGAAAAGCAGTGTTTCTGTAGTAAGAACTTGAGAAGAACAAAAACATTATTTCCTTCACATCAAAAACACTTTGTTTTTATGTACTTTGACCTGCTGAATCCGAATTTGCTATGAAAAAAGAGGTTTGACCGACGGGTTTCGGAGACAACCTCACAAAACTGCTCAAAAATCCCATTCACAAGAACTAAATTGGCTTACGCTTGCATATACGTTTGTCATCGAACGACCTATGCAAAGGATTTCTACGCCGCTTTTTGTTATTAGATTGTACATCTCTTTTTAGCATCCAGCAATAGTCCGCCATCATGCTCACGCTCCATTTTCCTTGCCACCTACGTTCAAATTCTTTCATGTCCTGATGAAATCTTTCACCTTGCTCTTCACTGAAGTCTCCAAGGTTTGGTGGAAATTCGTCAATGTGCGAATCGAGAAAGTGGAGTCTCAAATTCATTAAGCAATCTAAACTTTTGAAGTTTTCTACCATAGTTTCTACGATGCTCTTGTAGTTCTCATCTTTATTATTACCAAGAAATTTGGTTGCAACATCTTTGAGGTCCATCTAAGATACCTTCCTTTAGTTTAACCAGAGTTACATTCTTAAAGATGCTTTCTAAGTATCTGAAGCAGCGCCCTTCTTTATCGAGAGCTTTAACAAATTGTTTCATCAGTCCTAATTTGAGATGTAGACGAGGTAAAACAATTTTGCTAGGATCCACAAGAGGACACTTGATGACATTGCTGGAACCTGGAGTGACTGATGGCCTCGCTGGCCCTACTTTTACATTATAGTGTTTTGCTCTATCTCGACTGTCAAACAAGCATAAATAGCATGAGTACTTGGTAAAACCTGATTGTTGATCTAGCATCATGGTCAGTATTTTCAGGTCTTCGCAAATTAACCATTCGTGCTCACTATACTAATTTTATTTAAAACCTTTTCGATGTTACAGTATTCTTCTTTGAGTTCAGTTGAATGGGCCAATGGCAACGAAGCAAGCACGTTCGTATTATGAAGAAGGACTGCCTTTAGGCTTTGCTTGGATGAATTGATGAATAACCTCCATTCTTCTGGCTTGTACAAATTTGGTTGGAACTCATCAATAAGTCCTTGTACATCCGTACAGTACACTAGATCAGATTCGCCAGTAAAGTATTTACGAAACGCTTCTTCTCGGTTTCGATAAAATGTGACGTTTACGCCCTGTTCTAATACGTTATAAGACTTCAATTGTGAGGCCATTAATTCAGCTGCATCTTTCGCTAATCCTGCATTCCTAAACATGTCATTCAGTTGAGCTTGACACATTATTTTGGCTTTTCTCTCTACCGACGGGTACGTACTCTTCATCACTGTCTGAAGACAGTTCTTCTTCACTCTCGTCGATTTCACTTACTGCTTTCGTCAATGATTCACTTTCGTCAGTATCATCTTCTCTGTGGACATTGAGATTTTTTACTTCTTCTTCTGTACCACCATCAACTTGCATGCCATCCATTCCTTGTATAAAGCTGTCTCGTGAAGCCTGATCTATCAAACTTTCGACTAAATTCTTCTGTGGACGAACGAAACTGGTTTCTGTTGCATACGATATTTTTTCTGTACGCACTTCAAACGCATTTCTGAACATCGTAAGAATAAGAATAAAAAGGCAGTTATATATACACACAAAAATACATATAAACATGAATTCGACTTTGAGTCAATTAAGATAAAAGACATCAAAAAAGAGTTATCTCCCAAATGTTATTCATTAATAGCACACCTAATACAATTAACAAAAAAGAAGATACACTGAATCTTAGCAGAGAATATAAATTTATGTTTTACTCGTTAAGTAGATAATAATTTATACCTACCACAGTTTTCTCTCTCTATTATTGTTTTTGTATTTGTTGACGGTCGGTGCAACCACACTACTATATATAGGCCAATCAATATAGGCCAATCAATAGAGGTTTTTTGCGTGCCATAAATCTTATTAGTAAGCGGTAAACGCTATTATACGCAGAATAATCCACAGTATAAGTGGTATATAAACTCGACTAGCAGCTCCGTTCTATATATATTGTTATTAACAATTTAATGCAAAAAAAAGCGCTTTTTTATGGTTTTTTGCTTTTATAGCCGAAACTAGTGGACCGATCTTGATAGTCCAATGAGATAAATTGTAGTAAATGAAATTACGAACAAAACTAGATGTTGATCGAATCGATCGGACGATTAGTTACGGAGAAAAACGTGAAAAACCGAAAAAATGAGCGTTTTTTGAAAAATTCATATATCCGCCATTTTTAAAGATGTGGCGGATATCTCTGGCGAATTGATAGTAATTCACATGTACATTATGTGTGCGAAAACCAGGGACTGTGCGATTATTAGTTTTTGCGTAATCGCGATTTCAATTTTTGAGTAGGCTATTTTTGAGCGAGGCTGTATGCTCTACGGGTTATCCGATTTCAATTATCAAAAATGATTTTGAAAGTTCAAATGTTGAACTATAAAACGTCTATCTTGGATTTTTGATTAAGTACTGTTTTATACCTGAAAACAGCTGTCAAAGTTGACCAAAAACGCCCGAGCGCACGGAAGTGGCGGAGTGGTGGGGGGCGCGCGGCGGCTGAGAGGAGCCCATATATATAGTAATAGAACGCGCTGCGCGTAACACACAGATCTTTGCTTTTAATTTCCTCAGCAACTAGAGGAGCTATTTTAATCATTTTTTTTTATTTCGGGGTAACTCAACCCAACTAAACCGATTCTGCACTTTTATTTGATGAAAAACGAACAGAAAGGCAGTTATTGGACGTTTTAATAGGTTGATAAAATAATAAATATAAACTTTCCATTTTTCTTAATCTACATTATATTTATTAGAAAAATTTACAGTGTTACTTAAAAACTATGTTACATTAATTAGTTTTTCCGCTTCGGTGGTAGCAAATCGATTTCGTCCTCGCAGTGATACGAGTCGAGTTCGCATTCGTTCTCGTCACTCGAATCACCTTCTAATTCTAATAATGTTTTATTTATGACTAAGTTATAACATGTATCTTCGTGGCAGTGTGCACAAAGATTTGTGCACTCTAAGCCGTGCTTTTTGCAACTGCACGAAGCATCTATACATCCCTTTTTCGAGCAAGTGCATGAAATTTGCGATAATAATTTTGGGGTATCGGCGGATCCGTCGTTCCTACCGGGAGCAAACATTTATTTTTTATTTGCCAACCCCAATCAGTAGGTATTAAAGAGTTATTACCTAACCATAATTGGAGTTGGTAATACACTCTAAATGCATGTTGCTTAGCGGGTCCCTGCGTTGGTGGCAAAGTTTCTAAAGCAAATTTCGTTTTCGTTTTGGCTTTGCAAAAATGTAAGTTTCGCAAACCATGCAGTGAAAAATTACTGCTTTTTTCGATTAATTTCTTTTCTGCTTTGTTGCTGTACAGGTCGATTATTAACTTATAGGCATTGCTAGCAATTTTTTCAGAACTGGCATTTTTTTCATAAAATACTGCAGATAAATCTAATAATTTTTCGTGGTTAACTGTATCTATTAATTTATTTTTGCCTATTCTATAAAAACAAGAGGTTGTATCGCAGCCAGAAAATGCATGTAAAAATGTTATTCTATTTCTTAAAAAGGGATATTTGAAACTATTACTATTAAAATACTGATTTGGTGTTGAGCCTTTGTTTTCTTTACAAAAATAAATGTTGTTAATGTTCTCTGCCAGTTCTGAAAAAATAACTAGCAAATCTATGTCTTCGCCCACAATCACCACAGTTGTTTTATAATCAGCGCGGGCATTATTTATCGCAGTCATTACTATTAACCGATCCGCGTCCTCCGGGGCTATTTTTGTTTGAAATCGTACAGCATTTAGAGTTAAACAAAGCATATTTATTAATCTCGTTTTATTTTTTTCACTGCTCAAAAATTGCTTTTGATTAACAACAATCATTGTATTGCTATCGAAAGCAATTTCACGACCTATATTCTTCAATTGCCTACGCGAACGCTCTACAGATTTTGTTGATGTTTTATTGTCGTCGGGATATCCATCAAAAATAATATAACTATTTTCGCTGTAATGTCTTGTCGCATACGAAACGTAGGTATTTATTATTCCTGCCATATTCATGTTACTTTGCCACACGACTCTATGCAAAAATAATCCGCCGTCGACAACATGTGTTATTTTTGATGGTACGTTTATACTCGGTAATGAATCACAATTGAGGTAGAATGCGGATTTAGATGTTTCCCGCATGCCATTTTCATCCAACAATGACAGCGGAATCGGCGATAGTTTATACGAACTACAATACTCTTTCATATCGTCTTGGTTTTGAATATTGAGCGAAATTTTTTGGAAAATTAGCAACGGTGAGATATACACATCCTCATTTGCACTATTTTTTATAGTGGAGTTCGCAGCTGCCAAATGGGTAACTTTACTGCTTCTTTTATATTTTACGTCAGTAAACTTTTTATTTGACGCCTCATCCATCAAAATCTTTCCTAATTCAAAAGCTTTGTGGCAATTCACGAGCGATAAATCACCAATCACTCCGGAATATATAAAGTCCTGCAGTTTTTTTAAGTCATCTGCGTCTCTGGAGATACGAGAAACTCGATTGTCGACATGCTGTTCAGATGTAGCAAATGTCATGTTGCAAAATAGCTCTATGGCATTGCTGACCTCTAATGCAGCTGCCCTTGACAACACCGATTTTCCAATGACATTTTCCGTGAGTCCACGGCCGTGTGTCAGGCCTCCACCGCATTTCATTGACCGCATCAAAACCTGCTCGATCGTCATATCAGACCATAATCCGCACCAAAAGCGATTTGAACGTCTTATCGTATGAAAGCCCTGCTTACAGAATTTATCATATTCCACTATATCCATGCTTTCTTTTAAATTAACCATCTGTTGGACGTACAAAAGACACGGCTTAGCGTATAAATGATGACCTGAAGCGAAAAAAAAGGTATCATCAACGTTACTGTTTCTACATGTTGGTCAAAATTACCAGAACGTTCTGCATCTATGTATCTTTGCAGTAAATAAATTAGTTTAAAATATTGTAGCCACAGTTGACTTGTTGGGCCATTATTTTCTAAATTCGTTATTACCGATGAAAATTTTATTTGTACGCTTTTCATTTTTTTTTTATTTATTTATTTATTTTATTTAATAAACCAGAACAAAATTACATAGAGTAAAGTCCTCAGAGATAGATATTAACTACCTGTACGAGGGCTGGTACATGAATACTTAAGACTATACTTATACACTAAAGCTTATATACTAAGTATTAAATATTTAAACCTTAAACATTTAATATTGTCAATAGAATTCTCAAAACTTAACGCAAGTAAAACAATATGTATACATTTGTTTATTATATATATTTTTTAGTTTATTTTTTAGTTCATGTTTCCTATTAACACTTTTGCAATAGAGCTTTTTTTTAAAATTTTCATTAAGAAAGTCATTAAATAATTTTCAAAATTTTCGGTTCCTACTTTTTGTAAATTATCATCTAAAAACGTTTTCTCTTCTTCTGTAAATTCTATTTTTTCTAAAATAATAGTAGCAAGCGCAGCTTGTACTAAAAGGTGACCTCGCACAGATCTCGAAAAAGCATGACCTGTTAAAGCCTTATCCGCTGATAATTCGGCGTATATCGTCGAAAAAGCTTCTTTCAGGTCGCTACCTGCCATTATATTACCAATAGCGCCAAGAAAAGGCATCGCAAGATGAAATCCTCCTAATCGTGGGATTACGGAGCGGATATTATGGGGATCGTTATCTGCCTCTATAGAAGCGACGATTTCGCTAGCTTTCATGCATAAAGGCAAATCAAACGTTACAAAGCAGTGCTTTTGATTATTTGCATTTGCTCTTCGTCGTGCATCGATTAAAGATGTTAAAATTGTTGTATGGTCGCTCGGTGGCGGTTTAATAAACGGCAAAGCAATAATTCTCGTCGTACAAAAATCATTATTCAATAAATGAAATTTATTCATAAATCCGTGCCAATTCGGGGTCTTCCGTGGTGCAGTATGCTTGCCGTAAAAATATAAAAAATCGATCGCTTTGATTTCAATTGTAAAGTCAGCACGATGTATTTCTTTCCAATTACGTATAGTTATATTATCTAATTTGCATGGCTTGTTATTCTTAAAATCGGTCAATGGAAGGAAACCGAACCTGCCATCAGTACTAGTAGATAATGTTCCTTTTAAACAAGGCACACAATTATTAAAATTAACCGAACTTGATGGAGTCGCACACATAATACCGCCCATACAATGAAACGTATTTTTGCCATCAATGGTGGCTGTATTATGGTCCGCATTATCATATACGAATTGCAAATAGGTATCTCCAATGAAATCGAAATGTTCAGGGTCATTAACGAGGGAGTTTTCGAATCGTACTGTTTCTGCGTAGGACTCACAGAGCCCAATATTGTAGAGACAATCTGTTAAACCTCGTGCTGCAAATTTCGTATGTATCATACATGAAAGTCCTAATAATATAGGCGATGAAAAGGATCGTGGTCGCATAGATGATATTAAAATATGGGTTGCAGTAACAATTCTGTTTTCCCACTTATCCCAAGATCCATTTTTTCGCTCATGTTTATGAGTTTTTATAAGAATTTCGAGCATTAGTTGCAACGTTTCCGGAATATCTTTAATATTATTTAAGAAATCCGTTGGCGTATTATAATTCTCTAAGTCAACTTTCATAGCCCTAACATCTTGTAGAATAAAATGACTGGCTAATTCCACTATTCTCAACCTTTCTTCTTTTTCATTTACTTTGCGATTTGAATACCAGCTATCTTGTATACATTTACCTAACGTTTGTTTAAAACAAATAAAACGATCATTTGAGCTAGAATAAATTACTATTTCATCTTCGAAATGATTTTTTAAAAGTATTTCTATGCGACCAAGTCGGGGTAGATCAGTATCTCCGAACTTATTTACATATATTTGTAATATATCTTTTAAAGAAAATTGACACTGATCGCTATTCTCCAATAAATAGTTGATAATAAAAGATAATAAGTTACTCATATCTTCGGTTATCGGTCTACCCTTAACATTACAAGGACTATATGAGTAAAATACGCTTAAGCATTTTGAGTGATAATAAACGGTGTTTTCTATATAATAATTATCAGATTCTTTTTTCAAATTAGATAACCGCGACGCTAGAATTTTATTCTCTTCGCTTTTAGGGAGAGCTTGTAACTGCGCCAAAATATTATCGATAGTCTCCTGCTTTGAAACGCGGGTTAAATTTTGCTTACAACTGTGACATTGATTCGAACAAAAAAAACAATGAGTTGAGAAAGCGAACCCTCGTCCTTCTTTACAACGATTTCGGTCTTTTAACCATGTTAATGCCGATGCTGCTAACGCCCTTTTTATATTAGACTCCCTCGTATAGAGAGTTTGACAAGTTTTATGTACTGTGATTTCTTTTAATTTTTGTAACTTTAAATGCTTCTTATCTTTTCTTTTATGACTGGCTAGAATAAGATTATTAATGTCCCGTTCTTTCAATATGTACGATTTAGATGGTTCATTAGGCTTGTCGCAAAGTAAACAAATTTCATCGTCGTCAAGCCACTCCTGTTCGTCTTCCATAGCTTGTGTATTTTCCTCGTGCCTGAATAAAAAAAATATTAATGGAATACGTAAAGTTAAAATTCATATATGTGCAAATCTCACGAAAGATGCGACAAAACCTGAAATCACGTTTTGAAAATTTTTTTTCGAGCACACCTTCGAAACCTGGTTTTTCCTATTCTTTGTAGTATATAAAATGAAGATCCGCAGTTGTACAGCGTCCATCGAGTTGCCTATTTTTTCTAGAACAACTTCTTACTTTTTAAGAAAATGGCAAAAAAAGCCCTTCTCTTCAAACCTCAGCTATTTAGCCCAGAAACGATCTACTCAAAGTTTTCAAACAGAAATTAAAACTAGCAAAAAAGAGCTTTAATTCCTTTTTTTAAAAATTAAAAAATGTTGATTCCTTCAAAAGTTACAAGGGTTTGAAGTTGAACGTCGAAAAGGCATAAAAATGCTCTCAAAGTCGGCGCGTCCGATTCCTGCGATTTTTTGCATTTTTATGCTTTTTCGACGTTCAACTTCAAATCCTTGTAACTTTTGAAGGAAACAACATTTTTTAACTTTTAAAAAAAGGAATTAAAACTCTTGTTTTCGTGTTTTAATTTCTTTTTGTAAACTTTGAGTAGATCGCTTGTGGGCTAAATAACTGAGGTTTGAAGAGAAGGACTTTTTTTGCCATTTTCTTAAAAAGTAAGAAGTGGTTCTAGAAAAAATAGGCAACTTGATGGACGATGCTCAACCACGAATTTCTCTTATACATACCACAAACAACGAGAAAAACCAGGTTTGGTAGGTGTGCTCCAAAAAAAATTTTCAAATCGTGATTTCGGGTTTTGTCGCATCTTTCGTGAGATTTGCACATATACGTTCGTTGTGGAGAAAATTAGTAGATGCACCACGGGAGTAAGTAAAGAATCCATCAGATCGCATATAATTGTCGCCCGAGCCTTCGGCACAATTATATGCAATTTGAGACATTTTTTACTTTTACTCCCTAGGTGCATAATCTACTATTAGTGTGAACACGACCGAGTAAATAATTTTTCATTTAATTTTAATAAGACTGTTTAATTTAGGTGTTTTTGCAATAACATTTACCTAACATTCGTAGATGTAGATGCTTCTGCCTCGTCGGTAAGCTCCATTACGATGTTTTGTATATTGATCTTGTATACTAATTATCTAGGAATTTTAATCAAATATAATTAATATTTACGACTCTTATATTAAATTTAACTAATGAGAATCAGTATTATATACCACTTGTATAACAACACACATCGAGTGTTTTAAATACTTTCAAAGTCTTATTAACAATCTAAATTATTATTAATTTTTAATTGTTATTTATAATGTAAATTTATAAAGTAATGTTTCTTAAACTCAAATAACAGGCACAAATTAATAAAACAATTATTGGAAAGAAATTTTGAAATATATAAATATACATACAAATACGCCACACTTACACACTATATACACATAAATAAAAAAAAAAAAAAATAAAAAAAAGAATTAGAAAAAATGGAACCGTGATAGTATCGGGGATCGAACTCCGGCCGCTTGAGTGAGAATCAAGTGTCTCTGCAACTTGGCTATCCTTCACACTGCTATTTGCTCTTTCTACTCGAATGATTAAACAGAATGCCGGCAATACCGATTCCATTTATACCCATACACTTTCAAACTTATTCTGTTCATGAAGCTATATTACTTATAATAAAATTTAAGTTGATTTAAACCTCAAGTTATATAAAAAAAACGCTACGAATTAGAAAAAAAAGTTTTTCAATTCAACAAAGATTTTTCAAAAACAAGAACCTAAAGTAACCGGATTTTAACATGTTACTGATAAACTAAAATATTTTACAAGAGACTACTTGATTAAAAATTATCCTGTTTTGATTTCTGATTGTTACAAAGACTTTCACCTATACTACATATACTACAATAAAAATTATACATACTTTTGTGTGCACCTCGTATAATGAATGTACAGTACGGTGTCGACTCCACTCCAAAAACTTGATATTACACAATAAAATCACTGAACTTATTATTAATTTAATACAATTAAAATTAAGAAAAATTAACAATTTTAATATTTTAAAATAATTAAAATATTAGTAATAATTAAGTAGCTATTTATAAAATAAACACATGTATCAAAGATGCTTTGCAAAGGTATAGTAGCTAGAGTCTCGGTGGCAGCTGTAGTATAAACAGCTGAAAAGACCGTTGGTAGGGTCGCTTTCTCCTTCTTTGACCGCTTCAGTCCATGATATACAATAGTATGGTATAGTGGAAGAAAGTGGGGACAGAACAGAGTGGAGCGAATAGCATTACTCTACTGTATATACAAGCAGATGTTCCGAGCGTAAACGTTCTTGATTATATAATACACGCCCGAGTAGATACGTATATACCTGCTTCAAATCTCAAGCAAAATTAGCGTTTCTGTTCATTTTTCATCAAATAAAAGTGCAGAATCGGTTTAGTTGCGTTGAGTTACCTCGAAATAAAAAAAAATTGATTAAAATAGCTCCTCTAGTTGCTGAGGAAATTAAAAGCAAAGATCTGTGCGTTGCACGCAGCGCGTTCTATTACTATATATATCGGCTCCCCTCAGTCGCCGCGCGCCCCCCACCATTCCGCCACTTTCGTGCGCTCGGGCGTTTTTGGTCAATTTGCAGCTGTTTTCAGGTATAAAACAGTACTTAATCAAAAATCCAAGATAGACGTTTTATAGTTCAACATTTGAACTTTCAAAATCATTTTTGATAATTGAAATCGGATAACCCGTAGAGCATACAGCCTCGCTCAAAAATAGCCTACTCAAAAATTGAAATCGCGATTACGCAAAAACTAATAATCGCACAGTCCCTGGTTTTCGCACACATAAAGTCAATACAAAGTACACATCGAAAAGGTTTTAAATAAAATTAGTATAGTGAGCACGAATGGTTAATTTGCGAAGACCTGAAAATACTGACCATGATGCTAGATCAACAATCAGGTTTTACCAAGTACTCATGCTATTTATGCTTGTTTGACAGTCGAGATAGAGCAAAACACTATAATGTAAAAGTATGGCCAGCGAGGCCATCACTCACTCCAGGTTCCAGCAATGTCATCAAGCGTCCTCTTGTGGATCCTAGCAAAATTCTTTTACCTCCTCTACATATCAAATTAGGACTGATGAAACAATTTGTTAAAGCTCTCGATACAGAAGGGCACTGCTTCAGGTACTTAGAAAGCATCTTTATGAATGTAACTCTGGTTAAATTGAAGGGAGGTATCTTTGATGGACCTGAAATTCGCAAAATGTTCAGGGACGAAGAGTTTGTTAAATGTATGAATGATATCGAGAAGGCAGCCTGGTTGAGCTTCAAAGATGTTGCAACCAAATTTCTTGGTAATAATAAAGATGAGAACTACAAAAGCATCGTAGAAACTATGGTAGAAAACTTCAAAAGTTTAGGTTGCTTAATGAATTTGAGACTCCACTTTCTCGATTCGCACATTAATGAATTTCCACCAAGCCTTGAGGACTTCAGTGAAGAGCAAGGTGAAAGATTTCATCAGGACATGAAAGAATTTGAACGTAGGTGGCAAGGAAAATGGAGCGTGAACATGATGGCGGACTATTGCTGGATGCTAAAAAGAGATGTACAATCTAATAACAAAAAACGGTGTAGAAATCCTTTGCATAGGTCGTTCGATGACAAACGTATACGCAACCGTAAGCCAATTTAGTTCTTGTGCATGAGATTTTTGAGCAGTTTTCTGAGATTATCTCCGAAACCCGTCTGTCAAACCTCTTTTTCCATAGCAAATTCGGATTCAGCAGGCCAAAGTACATAAAAACAAAGTGTTTTTGATGTGAAGGAAATAATGTTTTTGTTCTTCCAAGTTCTTACCACAGAAACACTGCTTTTCGACAGTTTTTTGAGGTTATCTTAAAAACTTACGGCCAAAACCTTATTCTTAATGACGAATTCGGATTCAGCGGAAAAAATACATAAGAAAAAATTAATCTCCATCCCAGAACCAAACACATTTTTTTTTTGTGGACCTGCATCATCAATGTACTGCATTGCATGTAAGAGTTCAGAGTCAAATACTTTAAGAGCGATAGTTGCATAGGAAGCCAACGCCGAATTATTATTGTTCATGACAACAAGCAACTACATGAATAGTAGTGCCAAATAATAAATTAATATGTATACCTCAGAAACGTACAGTAACGTAATTTAATGACCAGGGATCATTGTCAAACTTGATTACTGTCAAACATGTATAGTCAACAGTGAACAAAACTGATTACATTGGATACAATGGATGGCACTAGATAAAACTAATCATAAATATATAGCGTTGGTCAAAATCTGTCACAAATGGTCACAGGTCGTCACATGTAGTAATACCCGGTCAAAAGAGGTCAAAACTGGTAGGGTGGGGTACGTGCGACCAGAGTTAACCGAAGAAGGTATGAAACGTTAAAAGAAGGTCGCAATCTGTCATAAAGTTCACAAATGGTCACAGGAGGTCACAGGTGATCTTATGCAGTAACAGCACGTCAAAAGCGATCAAAACTGGTTAGGTTGGCTACATACGACCAAAACTAATCGAAGATAATCAAAAAGGTTGAAAGATGGTCACAATTTGTCATAAATAGTCGCATGTAGTAACATCTGGTCAAAATAGGTCAAAACTAGTTAGGAGGGGTACATACGATGAGAGGTAATCGACGGATGTAAGAAAAGTTGAAAGAATGGTCCTAATATATCATAAATGATCAAAATTGGATACAGGTGGTCACATGTGGTCATACATAGTCACTGGTGGTTAAAATTCTGAGGAAGTAACAAGTCTTCGCATAATTGATACCAGAGTAACGAACCTTGCCTTAATTGGTAAACATTAACGCGATAACTGTATTTGACCTTGGAATGACCTTTAAGGGCATACTCAGTAGGTGGTCAAGGTCATATTTGAATGTAAAATTTATCGTTCTTTTCATTTCCGGCGTCAAAAATATGTGCTCCCATTTGAAAAAATGTACTTGACCTTGAAATGACCTGGAAGGTCATGGTCAAGGTCAAATCCAAGGTCACCACTGGATTGCCCAGGAAAATTCTACAACTTTGGTCGGAGTCATTTTTTTCTTTGATGCGTATTTCTCAAGTTATCCAGCCGTCCCGGAACTTTTGACACACCCTGTATATGAGGCGTTTCATGCCGACTGCCCCAACGCGGCGCGCGAGCGCCGAATCGTGCTATATCCAGCTCATGTTTACGATACTAAAACGTACTTAAAAAAATTTTATGATAAGCATTTCCGACGTATTTTTTCCTCAGCTTTCCAATGTTGTAGGCAATTTTTCCGAAATTTTCATTTTCACCTTCAAAAAGTACAAAACGTGTTATATCTCAAAAAGTGTATTTTTAATATTTTGTTGATCCTCTAGATCAAAAGCTGAGCATTTTTTACACAGGAAAGGATATTTTCAAAAAGAGTGCCCGAGATGTTTTGTGCGAGAAATGGAATGCGAATGAGTAGACGCACCGGCTCTCCTGCGCGCGGTACTACGCGGTACAGCGCGCGGACTGCGCCCGCCTCGTTGCCTATATAACAACCTTTTATAATCTTTAATTGTTTACTTGTTCTTCTGGATTCTTAATAATGCATGGAGTAATATTTTATTAATTATAAAATAAAAAAATACAATTTCGAGATTCACAGCAATATAGTAACTCTTGTACTAACGTTTTTTTCTTTTTCTTTCTCAGAACTTTTTTTCTTTATTTGTTCAATAAAGAACGAAATGAATTCAGATTATAAAAATTCAAAATGGCAGATCTAAGATGGCGGCCAAAGATTAAAATATTTTTGGATTTTGCTGAAAATTGTATATAGGGTATTACTGGATTCGCTGATTACAAAGCTGAACTCAGATTTAGAAAATTCAAACTGACGGACACAAGATGGCTACCAAAAATTGAAATTTTTCTCTACTTTGCTAAAAATTATATATGGGGGATTTCCGAATTCGCTGATTAGGAATATGAACTCAGATTTTGAGAATTCAAAATGGTGGATCTAAGATGGCAGCCATATATTTAAATATTACTGGTTTTTGCTGGAAATTGTATATACGAAGTTTCTGGATTCGCTGATTACGAATCTGAACTCATATTTTACCAAATCAAAATGGCGGCCAAATATGGAAATATTATTGAATTTTGCAATTGTATATGGGGGATTTCTGGATTCGCTGATTACGAATCTGAACTCACATTTCGCCAATTGAAAATGGCGACATAATATTTAAATAATATTAAGTGTATTTGATACTAATGGCCTTATCTACCAAGTGGTACGAAAACGAAAAACTAATGAATTAATAAAATGGCTTAATAAAATAGATTTTATGGGAAACCGTACAAAGCTGCCTCCGGTCTTGCAAAAATTCAACATTTCAAAAGCCTATGGCTTAATAAAAATTCATAAAAATGGTTTCCCTGTTAGACCTATAATATCCACCGTTAATTCTCCCGCATACAACGTCTCAAAGTTTTTTGCAAAATTCCTTCAGAATAATCTAAAACCTCCAGCTTCACATATCGACAATAGCTTAAAATTAAAAGAAAAAATCAAAGATATCCAAATCCCCCCTGACCATGATATCATTAGCTTCGACGTGGTCAGTCTTTTTACAAACGTACCGGAATATTTAGTTTGTTAGGCTATTGAAAAAAGATGGACCCAGCTACATAATAAAATTAACATAAGTTGCACTGAATTTTTACAAGTTATCAAATTTATTTTAAACAATAATTATTTCCAATTTAATGAAAAGGTTTATAGGCAAATATTTGGCTCAGCCATGGGCAATCCTATAAGCCCGATTTTATCAGACATTGTCATGAAGGATTTGGAGACAGAGTGTATTGATAAGTTGAATGTCAAACCAATGTTTTATTTCCGCTACGTTGATGATATTATATTATGTATACCGAAAATTTCCATAGATCACACTTTACAAACTTTTAATAAATATGACAAACATTTACAATTTACAGTTGGATTGGCTCAAAATAAAAGCATTAGTTTTTTAGACTTAAAAATTATAATAAATAATCAGAGACATTAAATAACAAATTTGTACCAAAAACCAACCTTTTCAGGACGTTATTTAAATTTCAATTCGCACCACTCTCTTAGTAATAAAATAGCCATCATTTACTGCCTTGTAGACAGAGCCATAAGATTATCGCACAAAAAATTCCACGAAAAAAATATCTCCTTCATAAAACAGGTTTTACAAAAAAATGATTATCCCCATGATTTAATAGATTTTCATGTAAGAAAACGCATAAAAAAGATAAGATGTACAAAAACGTCAGCACAAACTAACATAGTTAACAATAAAGGTTTTATTAGTCTACCTTATGTCATGGAATTAGAATTTTTCACAAAAATTTTTTTTTTTAAATATAGTACACAAGTAGTATATAGTGCGAAAAATAAATTGAATAATATTATAAAACTTGGAAAGGACAAAAATGAAAAATGTAATAGTGCGAATGTAGTATACCAAATAAAATGTCAGGATTGTAATGCGTCTTATGTTGGACAGACGAGTAGACGGTTGATTGTCAGAACCAAAGAACACGCAAAAAACATAGAGATAAGGATCTTAATTCCGGATTATTTTCACATACGTTAGAAAATAATCATTCGATCGATTTTAATAACATAAAGATATTAGACACGGAAAAAAATAATGGAAGGAGACTATTTTCTGAAGCTTTGTTTATACATACACAGAAAAATTATATGAATAAACAATATGAGATAAATAGACTACCTAACGAATATAATTCCTTTATAAAAACTTGTAATTTTCTGACTTTATAATAATATTATTACTGCGTCTCTGCGTTGAGAAAGTATTAGGATCGCATGTTGGTGAGAGTTGTCACTAAGCAGTCTGTAGGCTGGCTTACATCTAGGACTATCATCATTGGCCGAATTCCCACCTCTACGATTATATGTGTCCCTACTACCTCGCTCCTGTCGCTACCGCTGAAAATTGCGTCCCCCACCAGTCCTATAGTCACTATGTATTAGTATCACTGTTATATATCTCTGACTTACACAAACGTATACACTCGGTTTATAAGGCAAAAATTTTTAATTATTAAACATTGACAAGTGGGGTCTCTCCCTGTGATATACATACGTGACTAAGTTTTTATGTAAGTTTTATATTGTAATACCATCGAAGTTATTGTTTAAAAAAAACATACATGTATAATTTTGTTAAATAAATTTGTTAAATTAGCTCCTGAAGAGGGACATGTAATAAAAAATGTCCTAAACATCCCACTTGGTAGATATGGCCATTAGTATCAACTACACTTATTATTAAACAACTCTACCATCAGCTTCTACAACTAAGTTAAATTTAAATAATATTGGATTTTGCTAAATTTTGTATATAGGGGATTTCTGGATTCGCTGATTACGAATTTGAACTCAGATTTTGAAAATTCAAAATGGTGGATCGAAGATTTCGACCATATATAATATTGCTGGATTTTGCAGAAAATTGTATGTACGAGATTTCTGGATTCGATTATTACGAATCTGAACTCAGATTTTCAGAATTCAAAATGGCGGGTCGAAGAGGGAGGCCAATAATTCAAACATTGCTGGATTTTGCTGAATATTGTATGTACGGGATTACTGGATTGAATGTTTACGAATCTAAACTGAGATATTAAAAATTCAAAATGGCGGTAAAATATTTAAATAATACTGAATTTTGCTAAAAACTGTATACAGTGGGTTTCCGGATTCGCTGATTACGAATCTGGACTCAGATATTGAGAATTCAAAATGGCGGATCGAAGATGGAGGCCAACTATTCAAATATTACTGGATTTTGCTAATAATTGTATATAAGGAATTTCTGAATTCGATGATGAGCAATCTGTACCCAGATTTTGTAAATACAAAATGGCGGCCAAAAATTGAAATTTTACTGGGTTTGGCTGAAAATTGTATCTAGGGAGTATCTGGATTCGCTGATTACGAATCTGAACTCATATTTTGCCAATTGAAAATGGCGGCCAAATATTGAAATATCACTAGATCTTGCTGAAAAATGAATGTACGGAATTTCTGGATTGGATGATTATGAATCTGAACTCAGATTTTACAAATTCAAAGTGACGGCGAAATATTTAAATAATACTGGAATTTGCTAAAAATTGTACATAGGGGATTTCTGGATTCGCTGATTACGATTTTGAACTCAGATTTTGAAAATTCCAAATGGTGGATCGAAAATTTCGGCCACATATTGTAATATTGCTGGATTTTTCTAAAAATTGTATATAGGGGTTTCTGAATTCGCTGATTAAAAATCTGAACTCAGTTTTTGAAAATTCAAAATAGAGGACACAAGAAAGCGGTCAAAAATTGAAATTTTGTCAGAACGTTTGTGGTTTGTGTGTGTGTGTGCGAGCGTGCATGCGTACGTGCGTGCGTGCATGCGTGTGTATTCCTATATTATATAGTTGTTAAGAAAATGCTTACTACTCAGATCCTCCTCACCCCCCTCACACCCCCCGTGCCCCCCTCTGCCCCTCCCCATCGCCCCTCAAAATAACGCAGAAATGTGGTTATTTCTACGTCTTTTTGAAGAAAACGTGAAAATCCTGAACCCCTTGCGCCCCCTCCTCGCCCCAGGCCCCTCATTTCTACATCGGCAACGTCTCGCAAAGTGGCATCCTTCGCCAATAGCCCTACAAAACCACTTTAACTGTTTTACAATAATATTTAGAAGGATATAAATAGGATACCGTGATCAAAAAGGTGGTTTCTCCATGAAAAGGCTTTTGATAATAGCCAAAGGATCTTCCAACTTTAACGAAGGAAACGTAAATTATGAGCTACAATTAAAAAAAGATATCAAGAACATCAATATTAATTTTTCTATTGACAGAGACGTAGAAACTAAACGTACAGAGACGTAGAGACAGAGACGTAGAGACAACGTAGAAACAGAGATTAGAGACGGAGATGTAGAGACATAGATATAAAGACAGAGATGTAGAGAGATAGATTAGAGACAGAACCGTAGAGACAGACACGTAAACACATAGATATAGAAAAAGAGACGTATAAATAGACACGTAGAGACCGAGACGTGGAAACAGAAACGTAGAGACAGAGTCGTAGAGATAGGCATGTAGAGACAGAGACGTAGAGACAGAGACGTAGAGACATAAACGTAGGGATAGAAAAGTAGAGACGAAGATGTAGATACAGAGCCGTAGAGACAGAGATGTAGAAACATAGACGTAAAGACGGATGTAGAGTGCTAGATTAGAGACAGAAACGTAGAGTCAGAAAAGTAGAGGCCGAGACGTAGAGACAGACGTAAAGAGAGAGAGAGAGCGACAAAAACGTAAAAACAGGGATGTAGAGACAGCCACGTAGACGGGAAGGCGTAGAGACAGAGACGTAGAGACAGAGACGTAGAGACAGAGACGTAGATACAGAGTTGGAGAAACGTAGACAGGCGCGTAGAGACAGAAGCGTGTAGGCGGAGATGTAGAGAGAGACGTTGAGACAGAGACGTGAAGATGGAGACGTAGAGACGGAGATGTAGAAAGAGACGTTGAGACAGAACGTAGAGATGGAGACGTAGAGACAGAGGCGTAGAAACAGAGATGTAGATATGGAGACGTAGATACGGAGCCGTAGAGACAGAGATGTAGAAACAGAGACGGAATTGTAGACAGGCGCGTAGAGACAGAGACGTGCAGGCGGAGATGTAGAGAGAGACGTAGAGACAGAGGCGTGAAGACAGAGATGTAGAGAGGGACGTTGAGACAGAACGTAGAAACGGAGACGTATAGACAGAGATGTAGAAACAGAGACGTAGATATGGAGACGTAGATACGGAGATGTAGAGACAAAGATGTAGAGACGGAGACGTAAACACAGAGATGTAGAGAGAGAGATTAGATACAGATATATAGAGACATAGGCGTACAGACAGAGACGTAGATACGGAAACGTAGAAACAGAGGCGAAGAGACCGAGAAGTAGAGACAGAAAAGTAGAGACTGAGACGTAGAGCCAGAGATTAGATACAGAGCTGTAGAGAGGGAGACGTTAAGAGAGATATTAGAGAAAAAACATAGAAACAGGGATGTAGAGACAGTGACGTAGGGACAGCCATGTAGACACGAATGCGTAGAGACAGAGACATAGAGACGGATACATAGAGACAGAGGCGTAGAGACAGAGACGTAGAGACAGTGTCGAAGAAACATGGACAGAAACGTAGAGACAGAGTCGGAGTGACAGAAACGTAGAGACAGAGGCGTAGAGGCAGAGACGCAGAGACGGAGAGACGGAGACGTAGAGAGAGAGAGAGTCGGAGAAACAAAGACAGAAACATAGAGGCAGAGTCAGAGAGACGGAAACGTAGAGACAGGCACGTAGAGACAGAGACGTACAGGTTGCGATGTAGAGAGATACGTAGAGACAGAGACGTGGAAACAGAGACGTGGAGACAGTGACATAGAGACGGAGATATAGAGAGAGACATTGAGACAGAGACGTAGAGACAGAGACGTGGAGACGGAGACGTAGAGACAGAGACGTAAAGACGGTGACGTAAAGACAGAGACGTAGCGAGAGACATTATAGACAGTGACGTAGAGATCCGAGCGTAGTGCCAGAGACGTAGAGAGGGACGCATAGAGATAGAAGCGTAGAGACAGAAAAGTAGGGACAAAGACGTAGAGACAGTGATTAGAGACAGAGATGTAAAGACAGAGACCTAGAGAGGGAGATTATAGACAGAACCGTAGAGACGGAGAGGTAGCAACAAAGTTGGAGAAACAGAAAAAAACGTAGAGAGAGAGTTAAGGAGACAGAAACGTAGGGAGAGTCAAGGAGACAGAAACGTAGAGATAGGCTCAGAGAGACGTAGAGACAGAGACATAGAGACGGAGATGTAGAGAGAGCCGTTGAGACAGAGACGTAGAGACAGAGACATAGAGACCTAAAAACAATTTTCACCATACCCTAGCTGGAAGTACCGCTTTCGCCCCCAGCTCAAAGATGCAAGTTTGGTATTGTCGGTACATGGATGTTGAAAAATAATATTCGCACCACGGGAGGGAAATTGGTAAGTTTTTTCCTCCGAAGATGCGTAATATGCTATTCCTTAGGTATTATAAACTACTGATTAAAACAAGCTTAATTGAAAAATGATATTTCCTTGAAAAAATAGGAACCTGCACTAAAGGATCCCACACACAATGTATCGGAAAAAATCATCCGGTCAAATTGAAGGAAACTTTGGCAAAAGATAGATCTTGAGGTCCTGAAGAAATCTATCTTTTTCCAAAGTTTCACTCTAGATTAAATTAAATAGATTTTCAAAATTCTAAGTGGGGTTTGACGAGCGAAGCGAGTAAGGAGTACCGCCCTAGTATTATAACGGGGAGATTCAGTCACGTGGGCAGCAACTAAATACTCTCGATTATATTTGGTGGATAAATAACTTGAATTGATTTGCTATCTAAGGCAAATACAACGACGTAAATAAGTCGTAATGCAGAAGGCATATTACGACGTTCTGGGCGCCGGGCACTGTTAATAATCAAATTTACAGATTAATAAAGTGAGCAGTGCCTCTTACTATTCGAAAAACCAATTATGGTTAATTACTTACAAATTGTTAATAGTTGCTCGGCAGCTCTCGCAAAGAGGAGCGAGTTTAGACGGCAGGAGTAATTCACTCGTTCAGACATAACATTCAAATTATCCAATATCACATAAATATAAATGAAAACAATAGATTATAGGCAAAACAAAAACCCTATTTAAGGCACAGATTGTAATACTATAATTCTTTCCAACTGTTTTAGCAACAAATTGTCTTTACGCGCTAGTCTCACATAAAGTTTAGAGTGCGGCAATAGTTAGAATTTACATATCTATTTTATTTACAACTTACTTCGTTTGGATTCTGAAATTCACCTTTACAATTTTTATATATCCCGAGTCACACGTGTACAGTAAAGATTAACGTAACTAAATCGCGTGACAATATAAAAACGGAATTTAGATTAGATATGAAATAACGCGCAGGGACGAAGGCATCCAAGCGCAAATACTACGGCCTTTTATAGGCAAGAAAAACGAATTGGTACAATAGTTCAAGCGTGGCAAGCCTTATTGCTTTACAATATCTCGTCCTCCGAAGTGATGCTAATTAATTAAACACAAAATTTACAACTTATTATACAAACTAAATTACGCGAGGCAGAAGGTACTCGCGGGATTTTTCCTATACGGCAAACGAAAGCACGGCGCAGTAGATCGGTACTGCTCTGTTGGTTCCACGGTGTTACCCCATCGGCGGCCAGGAATGGAATCGTCGAGCGCCGCGTCGTCCTGCTTGCTGATTCCTGGCTCGTCGTTGACACGGTTCGCGCTGATTGACCCTTGAAAGTCACCTCAGTCGAAGTACGGCAGCCAAGGCCGCATTTGTTGTGTCCGGACCTTCCCTCTCTCACTTCTGCTGTACAAGTCGGCTTGAATTCCTTAGTTTCTGTCGAAAGTGGAAAATTCCATATAATTTCGACTGAAATAATTTTGATATAATGGAATTCAAGTAATTTGACTAGGTAAAACTGAAGAATGCAAAGATGGAGAGGCATCGTCTATTTTTGCACTTTAATAAATATTTTGCTGATATTAAAATAGAGAGAAAAAGCGAAGTTAAATTATTAATTTAATTAACTTATCCGCGAAGGCACACAATAAAATTTTACGCAGCTTCGGCAATTGATGCGACTTCTATCGAGGATGATGGTCTCAGCAATCTTCCACCGCTGAAGTCGTGGCCGTGACGACGTTGAGGCAATCATGTTTCGGAGCGACGGATGCTCACGGCACAAACAAGGCAGCTTCTTCTTTACAGTTCACAGGAACTCGAAGTATGCTCACCCAATACAATAAAACACATGAAAAATAACAAAATAATAAAAAATAATACAAAAATACGAGTGACCCTGAACGCTGAGGTGAGGACCTACTCCTGGCTGCTCATAGAAGGGATTTCATAGTAGAAATCCGTTCTCCAAAACGCGAAAGTAACGTGGTAAAAATCCGTCACGTTACAATATATCTTTCTATATTATATAGTTGTAAGGCTCAAAATGGGTACCTACCACCCTCCACCCCCCTTCACCCCCTCCACTCCCCTCCACCCCCCTCCACTTTTTACGGTGAAATTCTGTCAAATGTTACGTTATTTTGAAGAGTATCTGCCCCTCCACCTCTCTCCACTCCCCTCCACCCCTCTTCACGCCCCCTCTACCGACCCCTCCACCTACCCCTCCACCCTACTGGAAAAGCTCAGCTGGTTATCAGTTGATAATCAGGTGAAAATCAGGTGAAAATCATGCCAAAACGTCATCTGATTATCAGCTGATTTTCACCTGTAAATCGTGTTGATATTTGCATTTATTATTAATTATTATTATTTGTTCACATAAATTATTATCATCGTTCGTTTATTTTAATCTACGAACAACTAATGTGTTTAATGTAGATGCTGGCTAAGAAGTTATGAATTATTTGTCATAATTTAGAAAAGGAAAATAAATTATAAAAAATTCAAAATCAACATTAATGAATGATAATAATAATTAATAATAAATGAAAATATTGACATGATTTTCAAGTGAAAATCAGCTGATGATCAACTGATAATCAGTTGAAAATCACCTGACAGTCATCTGATAGTCACCTGGTTATAAGGTGATTCTCAGCTGATATGCACCTGAAAATCATGTTGATATTTGCATTTACTATTATTTATTATTAAAATTTATTACTGTTAGTCTCAAATTTTTCTTTATTTATTTTTACATTCCTAAATTATGACAATTAATTCAAAATATTTTTGCCTTATCATCAACATTTTTGGAGACACATTAATTAATTATAGGTTCAAGTTTATTTAGATGACAATAATTTATAATAATAAATAATAATAATTAATAATAAATGCAAATATCAACCCAATTTTCAGGTGAAAATCAGCTGATAATCGGATGACGTTTCGGCGTGATTTTCACCTGTTTTTCACCTGATTATCAGCTGAGCTATTTAGGTAGGGCACCTATTCCTCCACCTATTCCATCATACTTAATCCATTCCTCATATTATGCTAAAAATTTTATATAGTGTGTTTCCGGATTCGCTAGTAATGAATCAATAATTAGATTATGAAAATTCATTATGACGGATCGATGATGGCGGCCAAATATTGAACTATTCTGGATCTTGCTGAAAAATTTATGTACGGAATTTCTGGATTCGCTGAATACGAATCTGAACTCAGTTTGTGAAAAATCAAAATAATGGACCCAAGATGTCAGCCAAAAATTGAAATTTTACGGGAATTTGCTATTGGGTATACAAATAAGTTTCCGCCGTTTTCAAAAGATGGCTCCACCGACAAGATTACTTTAAAATCATCAGATGTAAAATGTCACATAGAAAGTTTGGACACCTGGCAACAATATAACCTTAAAATACTATTCATTTTGTATTGGCAGTATACATTTTTTTTTGTTCGAAAATGTCGAGTTTTGTACCGAATAAGCGTCATTTGCGGGAAGTTTTGATTTATTTATTTCATTTAAAGAAATCTGCTGCTGAGGCGCATTGGTCGCTTGTAGAAGATTACGGTGATGCTGCTTTAAGTGAGATAAGTTGTCGTGAGTGGTTTCAAAAGTTTAAAAACGGCGAGTTTGACGTTGAAGATAAAGAACGCGAAGGAAGGCCAGTCAAGTTTGAAGACGCTGAGTTAGAGGCATTATTGGACCAAGACGCATGCCAAATTGAAGAGCAGCTCGCAGAAAGCTTGGGAGTGACTCAACAAGTGATTTCACACCGTTTCAAGACCATTGGTATGATACAAAAGCAAGGAAATCAGGTTCCGCATGAACTGAAACCCAGACACGTCGAGCGCCGTCTTTTCACGTGCGAACAACTTCTCCAAAGACAAAGTCGAAAGGGTTTTTTGCATCGAATAGTGACGGGAGATGAAAAGTGGATCTACTACGACAACCCAAAGCGTAGGAAATCATGGGGTAAGCCCGGCCATGTACCAACTTCAACGGCCAAACCGAATATTTATGGCAAAAAGTTAATGTTGTGCACTTGGTGGGATCAGCTCGGAGTAATCTATTACGAGCTACTCCAGCCTAACGAAACTATCACTGGAGAACGTTATCAACAGCAACTGTTGCAATTGAGCAGACAATTGAAGCTTAAACGTCCCCAATATGCCAAAAGACATGACAAAGTGATTTTTCAGCATGACAACGCTCGGCCACATGTTGCAAAAGTCGTCAAGGATACTTTGGAAGCTTTACAATGGGATGTCTTACCCCACCCGCCGTATTCACCAGACATTGCTCTTTCGGACTACCACTAGTTCCGGTCGGTGGCTCACGCCCTGGTCAAGCAGCACTTCACTTCTTACGAAGAAGCCAAAAATTGGGTCGATTCATGGGTAGCCTCAAAAGATGAAGAGTTTTTTCGACGTGGCATCCGAATGCTGCCAGAAAGATGGCAAAAAGTAGTAGCCAATGACGGACAATATTTTGAATAAAATGTAACGTATATTTTTTTACAATAAATTGATACTTTTTATAAAAAAACGGCGGAAAATTATTTGTATTTACAATAAAAATTGTATATTGTGGGTTTCCGGATTCGCTGATTAGGAATCTGAACTCAGATTTTGTAAATACAAAATGGCGGCTAAAAATTGAAATATTACCTGTTTTTGCGGAAAATTGTATATAGGAGGTTTCTGGATTCGCTGATTACGAATCTGAACTCAGATTTTGAAAATTCAAAATGGCGAACAAGAATTAAAATATCATTGGATTTTGCTGAAAAATTAGTTTATAATCAATAAATAACAAATAATATCAGAGCTGACGTAATGAACTACATATATATTATCCATTATTTTGTTAAATGTAAATATACCTAATATTTTAAAAATTAGTAAATGTTAAGAATAATTTTTTTAAAAAATATTACAGAAAATTTAAAAGAAAAAATAAATGTTTTATGATATTATTTAATAGGGGGTTATCCTTATTCATTATTATCAATATTTATTTTCATATGAAATATAATCCGCAACTACAATTATAAGATTAATTTTAAATCACATTATTATATTCTTTAAAATAATCAATTTTTATATATAATTAAAACTTAAATAACTTTCCATATTTATTTGATCCAAATTTTTGTTATTATTCACTGAATGAACATTCGAGCATATCTAGCAAATTTAGAAAAAAACCATTTTTAAAAACAAAATTCAGTTTACACATATTTTAGAAAACGATTTTCAGTTGTATTAGCTTTTGCTATAATATTTTTTTTAACAATTCACACTAAAAATGGGGTTTATCGAGCGGAGCGAGCAGGGGCGAAGCCCCCGTAGTTTATACATATATATATATATATATATATATATATATATATATATATATATATATATATATATATATATATATATATATATATATATATATATATATATATATATATATATATATATATAATTATCCCCCCATCCGTTTATGGAGCCCATCCCTGTATATTAGTACCTACAGCCCAGAGATCCCTATGGCAAGTGACTAAAGAAATAATGGACCCTGGGGTTATAGACTCTAGATCGAGCTCCATAAACGCCCGAGAAAAATATTTTATGGGACCCGGGCTCCATAAAAGAAAACGGGCTCCATAAATATGCTCATGTGTATAAAAGGACTCCATAAATCTGTTAAAACAAATGTATATATATGCGGCATTCTCTGTCAACGCGACACCCCCTCTGCCCAGAACAATTTTGATCCAAATGGGGTCTACCTCGGCTCAAATGAAAGCTCTTGACTTCTACTTTCGAACGCCGTCTGGCGATTCCGAAAATTCAAAATGGCGGATCCAATATGGCGGCTGAAAGTCTCGGAATGATGGAAAAACAAGTTTTTCTTCACTCTAATAGCGAATCTGATACGAAAATTGTTATTTCTTGCCACTAATATGAAGTTTGCGACATATTTTCTTACTACTACCGTTCAAAGCGAGCGGTTAAAATTATATTTCAAGGTCATTTTTAAGGTTAAAAGTTATTTTCTGGATTTTCGGACTAGTATTCCACGAAACTAGTAGAAAAATTGATTAAGATCATAACTAGACTTGACCTTGGATCATTTTTCAAGGTCATTTTCATGGTGAGTTCTAATTTTAATAAACCGATTCTTTCGCAGTTATACTTCTTCAATTCATGCTATCAATCGGTTCTAATTCGGAACAGTAACAGAAAAACTGTGGTTATATCCACACTTTGAAACATTTCAGAATCACTGAAAAAAGTTTGGTGGAGAAGAAACACGTTAGCGTAGAGTATCAGTACCAAATGCAAGAATTGTTTCGTAACTAAACATTAAGTCCTTTACTCTCCCATTTTAGAGCAAATGTTGCACTAAAATTGTTCCGCATTTAATCTATTTCATCGTTCTTCAGGAGTACAACAGTTTAGGGCAGAAGAAGCACTAAAAAGTGTGGCAATGGTACAACACATTTGTGCTGCTACTGCTTGTTTGATTTGGTGCTCCTCCTGCACAAAAATCGTGCACTAAAAAAAATATACGCACTGAGAGAAAAAAACCGACGTGACGCCGTGGATGCTATAGTTGGTGTAAGACCGTGTGACTATACACGTATACAATGCGATCAAAAATTGCAAAATTTTTGAATTTTGCAATTTTTTAATTGACTTTGAAGGTCAATGACGAGGTCAGATTCAAGGTCATCAGACCAGACAAATCCTCGTTGAAAATTACTTACGGTATGACCTTAGCTTTTTCAAAAAATATCGTTTCTGGGAAAATACGGGGGTCCCATACTTTTTGATAACCCTGTAATTAAACTTTACAATAGAACATTTCTAAAATCTCTCTAACTTTTTTTATTCCTCTTTCGAAACTCTTTAAGTACCGATGCTTCTCTAAAAGTTTAGTGCGGCTTTTACTCTAACTCTTTGGTGTATCTGTGGTTCTATATTTCGTGCATTATCTTTCCTAAACGTTTCGTACATATAGTTCCCATCGATTTTCGAGAGGATTCAAATTAATTCGAAGACATTTTTCACAGCACCTGTTCTAACAGTCCTACGTTATTATATTCGAGTATTATCACTTACTTAGATGGATTGAATATGTCTACTGTAGCACGGTCCGATCGTTGTATCAACCCTCTCAATGGTAAGGGTCACATAGGTAATGATTTACGCTTGTTGTCGAACAACTTAAAACGAAGATTTCCAGATTTGCCAGATAATTCAAAAATTTGTAGTAAGTGTAGAAAGTTATGTGGATCTCCCATTTCATCTATTGGTACAAGAGATAACGAAGGCAACAACGAATATGAAAACATGGATATAGAGACGACATCAGAAAACACTGGTATTGATAAATCTATTCAAGAAGCTACACGATCAGCTAGAGAAATCGAATTGGAAGACATGTTTTCAGAATTAAGAAAAGTTTTCTAGATTAGCAGTTAATGACCCTTTGAAACTAACTATACTTACAATCGCCCCATCAACTTGGAATATTAGTCGAATTTCCCGTGAATTCAATACATCAAGACATTTAGTAAGAAAGTCGAAAAAACTCAAAGCCGATGGAGGTATTTTAGCTACAACAACGGCTAAACATGGTAAAACTTTGTCAAAGGCAGTGATAGAAGTCATTGTTGAATGTTATAATAACGATCTGCACAGTCGGATGATGCCGGGTCGAAAAGATACTGTCTCTGTTATTATTGATGGAAAGCGGACTCAGGTGCAGAAACGTCTTTTATACTTCGATTTACGAGAACTTTACGAATTATTCAAGATAGCAGAACCTGCAGTGCAAGTAGGATTCAGTACTTTCGCGAAATTACGACCAAAACATTGTGTTCTTGCTGGTGCTAGAGGAACGCTTAGCGTCTGCGTTTGCACCATTCATCAAAATTGTAAATTGATGTTGGATGCAATCGATATTCAGAAGCTCACGAAAAATCAAGAAGAACCCATTTGTAGTTATAAAGATTGTTTACAGCAAATTATGTGTAAGAATCCTACACCTGACTGTCACTTGGATGAATGTTCGAAGTGCCCTGGTTCTGAAAATCTTACGTCTCGTTTACTTGAAATATTGGATGGGGCAAATATCTCACAAATTGAGTACTGTGCGTGGTCAGATCAACTTTGCAGAATTTAACTCTACCAGTTGAAGAATTTGTTGATGAATTATATGCCAAATTGGCGATACTCAAACCCCACTCATATATTGCCAAAGAACAAGGTAATTTCATTGCTCAAACAAAAAGTAATCTACGCAATGGAGAAGTTCTGGTAATGTTCGACTATTCTGAGAATTACTCTTTTGCAGTTCAAGATGCATCTCAAGCCTTCCATTTTAATAATGACCAGTGCACTGTTTTTCCAGCTATTTACTATTATAAAGAAGATTCAGAGCTGAAGCATGAAAGTTGTGTATTCTTGTCGAATAGTTTGAAGCATGACACTTCTTCTGTTTATACTATTCAGAATTTATTGATTCCAGAAATCAAGAAAAGTATCAAGAAAAGTAAAAAAACTTAAAAAGATTATTTACGTGACAGATGGAGCAAAACAGTATTTCAAGAACCGCTTTCAGATAGCAAATCTTCTTCATCATGAGAAGGATTTTGGTATTGAGGCAGAGTGGCATTTTTGCGCCACTGCTCATGGTAAAAACTGTTATGATGGTCTTGGTGCAATATTTAAAAGAGAAGCTTATAGAGCTAGCTTGAATGCGAAACCGAAAGATGCTATTCTGACGCACACATCTCTTGTGAAGTAGGCTAAAAATCATTTTGAAAATATAAGGATTTTTTATTTTACGCAGACTGAACGTGATAAATTCAAAAGGAAACTCACTCGTAGGTTTCAAGATGCATTACCTGTCCCACAGATTCTTAAACATCATTCTTTTCAATTATCAAGTGACGGGAAAGTTATCATGAAAAGGTACTCGAATGCTGCTAAGTCTGTATCTGTTCTACTTTAATTTTCAATGGGAAAATATACTGAATTTTTTTTATAATATTCAAGATTTTCTATTTTTTATCCTCCTTTTTTTAATTTTTTTTATGTTCTGAGAGAAGTAGTACCTCCACGTGGTTCAGAATGGGTTATGCTAAAACTACTTGATAGTTCTATTGTGGAACTTTATCTTCTCTAAGGATTTTATACATGAAATTTTTAGATCGCCGGTCCCACGATATGCACAAAGGAACAAATGTCTCATAGGAGGTTACGTTCAACAAAACATTAATTATGCAGAGACAGAAATCATTACCTTGAAAAATGATCCAAGGTCAAGTCTAGTTATGATCGTAATCAAGTTTTCTACTAATTTCGTGGAATACTAGTCCGAAAATCCAGAAAATAACTTTTGACCTTCAAAATGACCTTGAAATATAATTTAACCGCTCGGTTTGAACGGTAGTAGTAAGAAAATATGTCGCTAACTTCATATTAGTGGCAAGAAATAACAATTTTCGTATCAGATTCGCTATTAGAGTGAAGAAAAACTTGTTTTTCCATCATTCCGAGACTTTCAGCCGCCATATTGGATCCGCCATTTTGAATTTTCGGAATCGCCAGACGGCGTTCGAAAGTAGAAGTCAAGAGCTTTCATTTGAGCCTAGGTAGACCTCATTTGGATCAAAATCGTTCTGGGCAGAGGGGGTGTCGCGTTGACAGAGAATGCTCCATATATATATATATATATATAGAGACACACTTATCGGGGTTTATGGAGCCCAACCCTGTATATTAGTACCTACAGCCGAGAGTTCCCTATGGCAAGTGACTAAAGAAATAATGGACCCTGAGGTTATAGACTCTAGGTCGGGCCGCATAAACCCCTATATTTAGAAATATTATGAAACCCGGGCTGCATAGTCAAAATCGGGCTCGATAAACCCCTATATATAAAAAACGGGCTTTATAAACCCCTTTCGAGAAGTGTATACACACACACACACACACACACACACACACACACACACACACACACACACACACACACACACACACACACACACACACACACACACACACACACACACACACACACACACATACACACTAGTGGGGTACCCCCCTACTTGCTCCGCTCGTCAACCCCCGACGTTGAATATCAATGATTTGATTTGAAATTTCAAATCATCCTCCGAAAATTAATTTACTCATTAATATTTTATTTTATAAAAAAATTATTATTATAAAATAAATTATTTGAATTAATTATTTTATTTACAAAATAGTGTTGTTATTCAAAGAACTTAATTATAAAAGGAAACTTAAATTATGTAATAACATTTTTGGGACATTATAAAACGCGGTGAAACATTAAACAATGTATATACATTGTTAATTTGAAAATGAATGTGTTGCCTATCTTTTCCACTCCACCCAGGAGATAGATAGAAAGGCGCGTTTTTTTAGAGGTATACCTTTCTATAATAATTTTACATACCAAGATCTCATAAAATTATTACAAAGTTATTTACATAAGCGGCGTTTCACGTCAGCTCTCCAGGCGCGGCGCGCGAGCGCGAAATCATGCTGTTTTCAGCTTGTGTTTGAAGGGCTAAGATGTATCTAAAAAAATAATCCCCAAGTGATTTCGATGTATTTTTCCCTCAGCTTTCCGATGGTGCTATTAGTTTCTCAAAATTTTTCAATTCTAACCTCAAAAAAACATAAAACGTGTTATATCTCAAAAACTATATTTTTAATATTTTTTTTGTCTTGCTAGATCGAAAGAGGAGGAAATTTTACATGGATATAGCCTTTTTCTACATAGGGGTTTTTGATTTTTTCGAGATATTATTCAAGAAATACTTAGAATTGAAAAATTTTGAGAAACTAATAGCACCATCGGAAAGCTGAGAAAAAAATACGTCGAAATCACTTGGGGATTATTTTTTTTTAGATACATCTTAGCCCTTCAAACACAAGCTCAAAACAGCATGATTTCGCGCTCGTGCGCCGCGCCTGGAGAGCTGACGTGAAACGCCTCATAAGTAAATGGAAGAGATGCCAACTTGAGTAGCGCCCCAGTGATAAGCTCGAGGTAAAAAGACGGAGGCAAGGTCAAGGCCTCGCTCTCTGCAATCAGCTCGGCACGAGGTACCGTCTCTCGGCATCAGCTACTGCAATTTTCATCGGTCACGCTCAACTTATATTCACTAGCTCTACTCATTGACATCGGACACGCTCACGTGCACTTCTCACCATCATTCACGCATCAACTCAAAGTGCATCGACGATTAGTAGAATCGCTTCGGCTGCAAGGTAGCAAAACTCACTCCACGCGCGGTTAGGTTATCAACCACGTGTTGGCACAGGAGCTGCATTGCCATTTGATTGTCAGTAATTCACACATGCATCAAATGAACAGCATTTGTTTGCTATTTTGTATTTAATCAGCTTTATTGTACGTGAACCAAGGAGAAAGTTTTTGACAAAACTCCACATTCAACAGCGGCCAAACTCATCTCTAATACAGCAACAAACTCACATCTCACCAGGTCAGTTATCTCTAGTGAGAGATTTCTATTCAATTCAACACCATGATTATTCATTATAACTCACGTTGCATACACACAACAAGATGTCAAAACTCAACTATTTAATTATTGAACACTCAAAATTTTCATAAAACTCATATTGTAATTTTCTTGTAAGACTAGTGTTAACATTGTGATACTAAACATTTTCCTTTTAGTAGTTACACAAATTGATTGAAATAATAGTAAATTGTTAAACTCAAGTTAGCTTAAACTACAGACTGTTAATGAAATAAGTAATTATTGTTCAGATATACTGAACCTAAAATTGTAAGAATTGTAATTATTGTGCTCTATTATGTTTTATACAATATACAATGAATTTAACTTTACTTATGTGTGTGACTCAGTTTATTTCAATACCAACAGCATGTACTCATGTAGTTAATTAAGGTTTAGCCAAACATAATATACATATGTATATAATTCTCTTATTATTTTTTATTAGTTTCAAAATTTTGTTAAACGGATTATGCCTTTTTGTGATAATTTTACACAATCATGGTATATAAAATTATTACAGAAAGGGATACCTCTAAAAAACGCGCCTTTCTATCTACTTCCTGGATGGCGTGGAAAAGATAGACTTTACATCTCTGTCTCTACATCTCTGTCTCCTCATTTCTGTCTCTACGTTTCTGTACCTACATCTTTGTCTCTACGTCTTTGTCTCTATACCTCTGCCTCTACTTTTTGTCTCTACGACTCTGTTTCTACATCTCTGTCTCTCTGACTCGGTTTTTACGTCTCTGTCTCTATGTCTCTGTCTCTACGTTTCTATTTCTATGTCTCTGTCTCTCTGACTCGGCCTCTACCCGTTCTGACTCAGTCTCTACGTATCTGTGTGTACGCCTCTGTCTCTATCTATCCGTCTTTGACTTAACGTTTCTGTCTTCACGTCTCTGTATCTATGTCTATGTCTACGCCTCTGGGTCTACTTTCTCTGTCTACGTCTCTGTCTCTACGTCTCTCTCTCACCGACTCTGTTTTTACGTCTCTACTGGGTGGCCATTGAGGGGGGGACATTGAGGGGAGGCTATTGAGGGGGGCCATTGAGTGGCAGCTATTCAGGAGAGACAATTGAGGGGTGGCGAGTGGCGGTGAGGAGGGGTGAGGGGGCGAGATGGTGAGATGGTGAGGGCGGCGAGGGGGAAATTGAGGGGCCTTTGAAGATTCTAAAATTCATAGATAGAGACGGATTTCAACGGTATATTGAGGGGGGCTGAGGAGAGAAATTTAGGGGGAGAGGGGGCGAGGGGGGCTGATCGGTCAGAATTTTTTAAACAACTATATAATATAGGGTGACATATATATATATATATATATATATATATATATATATATATATATATATATATATATATATATACATAGTGACCCATTTTAATCGCCGCACCCGGATTTCTCGGAACCAATCCTTACTACGTCCACGTCGTTGTTTCTGGGTAGCGCAATAAGTAAGGTTAATACATTTATAACAGAAGCTTCAACGATCTTAAAGTTTCTGTTCAAAAATCATTTTGCCCTTGAGAAAAATTGTTCAGGGTTCAGGATGTGTGGGTTCAGGGTGTATGGTATTAGCATGGGTGGGGTAGGGATGTGTGGCACTGGGGGGTGTGAGGTATGGTAGTGGGACCGGGGTGCAACAGTTCAGCATGTGGGGGCATGAAGTGTATGGGGTTAGGATGTGCGAGTTTGAGTTTTGTTTACTAGGATGTGTAAGTTGGGTGTGTGGGTTCCTCTATTAAGCCTACGATCAATTTGAACCAGCTTAGCCTGTGGTTCATGGAAAAAAACGATTTTAAACGGAGTTTTCTGAGTTTGACCTAGATTTGACCTTGAAATGACGTTCGAAAAAATTTCTCGATATGATTTTGAATGTAAAATTTCCCGCTCTTTCCGAATCCGGGGTTAAAACTAGGTGTTTCCATATGAAAAAACCACTTGAAATAACCTCAAAGGTCAAGTTCAAGGTCAAAGACGTTAGCGCCATGATGTGGCCCCCTTTGTCCCCTATAACTTTTGTCTGAATCATTTTTCTCTATCTGGCTTAGGTTCCGAGAAATCCGGGTGCGGCGATTAAAATGGGTCACCGTGTATATATATATCTGTTCACCGCTATGTTTCAGGACTTTTCATTGGTTTACCGCTATGTTTCAGGACATTTGCATGTTTTCAGGACTCTACTGAATTAGGAATATGTTTACCGCTACCTTTGAGGACATTTTTGTATTATTCAGGACATTTAGGATTTCTCTCACAACGTTTTTTTCCGTAAAATTTTTCCGAAATCAACGTAAAATACTGCGGAACTGAAAGGGGGCGCAGGCGTCGTGGTGTTAGTCAACACCCTGAGGGATATTATTTCTTTAGTCACTTATATACTGTTTAACGTTTTATACCTACTTCTATTGCAGAAAACCTGTAGGTGTCCTGGAAGGTAGCGGTGTACTATGTTATATATATATATATATATATATATATATATATATATATATATATATATATATATATATATGTATATTTACATTTCTGGCACGTTTTGACGAGTAAAAAAGATACGGAACGACTGTTTTGGCGAGTTTTGGACATTTTTGACGAGCTCGCCAAAAGAGCTAAGATACTATAGACCACTTTTGGCGAGTTTTATTAATATCTCAGCCCCAGAGAGGGATATTATTTCTTTAGTCAAGCATATACTTAATCATGGTAAAAAACTATAGCTCGCCAAATAGGTTCACCAACATACTTATATACATACATACATACATGCATAGATACATACATCCTGTGCCGAGTTGCTAGTCTCCCATCAGGCGCCTCCCTAGGCGGCAGATAGGAGAAAGCTCATCTGATATGAAGGGAACTGGGGAAATAAAATACCCGGGGTGGACCAAAACTATCTAGGGGAAGTAACTCCGAAATAAAACCGAAAATGAGTGATAAGTCCACGGAAACGACTATCCATGGGAGTAACCCGGTAAACGGATGTCCCCCCGGTGGTTCCGATCGGGGTATAGTAGACCCGATTGCTGCCGTAGGTCTCCAACTCGGATATGGAGGCGACCAATCACTCGCTAAAAGCTCTGGGGGTAATGGTTTTGGCGTCCAGCTGCCTCCAAACGACTACCTAAACCCCCTATCGGCGCGGTGGCATACTTGGCCGCGTCGAAAGGAGCAGCAACAAGCGCAGCTCTAGCTGCAAAAGGCAGAGTACTCGACGCCTGGAAACACATGCAGGAAGGAGAGTCGAAAGAAGACGAGCTATTGAGTACGATTCAGGAGAATCCAGACAAGATGGATGCAGTGGTTGGTGAGGCACGTAACATCGACAAGTGCGTCAAAGAGGATCTGCAGAAAGTAATGTCCTTGATGCGACGACTAACCAGTGCCAGAGAAGAAACTGACAAGATCAAGTCGAGCTTCGACCTAATACTGCTGAACAGTGACCGACGCCCACAGTGCTCAGATGTCTATGTACAGACTATAGTACCAGAAGGAAAGAGAAAGGAAAGGTCGCCCTCATCCGTAGCAACTACCAAAAGGCGGAGAGAAGACAGAGGAACAACGATGCAGTCTCAGCCTCAGAGGACTGGAGGGGTGAACCTAAACACCGCACTGCCCACACCGCTGATGCCAAGAGTTAGCCCTGACGCTGAAATGGACTGGGAGGTTGCCACAAATAGAAGCAGGAGGAAACAGTGCAAGGACGAGAAGAAGAGTGCTGGGAGAACGAAACCGAAACCAGACGCATTTCTGATTAGGAAAAAGGACCCAAATGCGACTTTCGCCAGTGTTCTCAAGCTAATGGAGAAGAAGGTAAACAAGTGGCAAGTCGCCAAAAATGTCAATAAAATCAAGCAAACCAAGACTGGGGATGTATTAGTGCAGCTGCAGAGGGGTAGCAACGCCATGCACCTAAAAGAAGCAGTTGCAACAGCGATTGGTTCAGAAGCTTCAGTCTTGCAGCTTTCACAACAAGTAGCTCTCGATGTAAGAGACATGGACATGGACACAACCGACAGCGAAGTACAGAAGGCGCTTGCTGAAGATACTGGGGCTCCAGTAGAAACGCTGCAGGTCAAGGCAATGCGCCCCACGTATGGCGGCATGCAGATGGCAATCTTAACGATGCCACGCATGAACGCACTGCACATCATCAAGAGTGGGAAGGTAAGGATCGGCTGTGTTGTAGCCAGAGTACACGAAAAGATCTCAGTTCCCAGGTGCTTCAGTTGCTTAGCCTTTGGGCACCTCTCGCACAACTACGACAAAGGGAACAATGCAACAAAGCTGTGCTTCCTATGCGGGGTCACGGACCACTTTGCCGCAACCTGCAAGAATGAACCAATGTGCACTCAGTGCGAGGCGTTAGGTGCCGACCACAGACACCGATCTGGGAGCGCACAATGCACAGCCTTGGCGAAGGCGAAGGAAAGTCTGCTAAGGAAAGGAAATGGCTAAGTTTATACAAATAAATTTACACCTGGCCCAAGCCGCGCAAGACTTGCTTCACCAAATAGCTAAGAACACGATGTGGGTATTCTGCACATTTCCGAACAAACTCGGAAAACAATGGTGGCACTCGAACAACCGTGGCGATGCGGCTATACTCAACAGAGAAAGGAAACGGGTATATACGATGTGTGCTAAATGGCACCGCAGTTTATAGCTGCTATTACTCGCCGAACGCACCGCTTGAGACGTTTCAGGCAGACTTGGACGATTTGGAGAGAAGCATACGACAATGGCCCGGACCCACCATCGTTGCAGGAGATTTCGACGCCAAATCTAGGTCATGAAGACAGAAGAGGATAGCTTTTAGATGAAATAATGTTGTCACTCGACCTGATAGTGATTAATCAGCCGGGGATGGCCACATTCGAAAGAAAAGCGTCGTCGTCGGTATTAGATCTGACATTCCTTCGACCAACGCTGAGGAAGCACCTACACGAATGGACAATATTAGAAGAAGAGTCACTCAGCAACCATCGATATGTCTGCTTCGAGTTAAAGAGACAATAACGCGAAGCCCCGCGAGACAAACCCACAGGATGGACTGTCAAGAAATTTGACCGGGACGCCTTTGCAGAATGCATCTCGGGGACACCAGGACTGAACAAGACTGGGACGACGGACGACCTGACGCGACGCATCCATGCCCCAGAGAAGACAGCACAAGAATCAAAAGCCTGCTTTCTGGTGGAACTCAGAAATCTCAGAACTGAGGAGCAGCTATAAGAAACAACGAAGGAAAACTCAAAGATCGCGGAAAAGAAAACGCCCCGAACAAAAAGAGGAAGAGAATAGGTACAAGGATGCCAGAAAGTCGCTCCGAAAGGCCATAAAGCAAAATAAGAGGCAATGCTGGAAAGCTCTGTGCGCCGATGTCGATCGAGACCCATGGGGCACACCCTATCGCCTAGTGATACGGAAACTCTAGACCACTCGGGGATCGATCGCACCAACAGATGTACCGACTGTACTTAAAATCGTAGAAGCCCTCTTCCCAAAAGGAGCTCCCAGAGAGAGCTACCCGAGCGATTTAGCACTAGAGGTACCTCTGTTCCAGATAAGTGAACTTAAACTGGCTGGAAAGAGGCTGGACTCCGGTAAGGCCCCGGGACCCGATGGGATCCGCAACGAAGTTCTGCGAGCGGCTATTTGAGAAAAACTTCAACTAATCCTGGACTTATTCAACACGTGTTAGGAAAGAGGTCATTTTCCGAAACAATGGAAACGCCAAAAACTGGCCCTCATACCGAAGGGTAAAAACAAGGATCCCAAGGCACCATCCTGTTGGAGACCGCTATGCATGCTTAACTCTACGGGCAAGCTATAAGAGAGAATGATTCTCAACTGCGTGCAGAGCGAATTGGACGACCCGGAGAATGAAGGGCTGTCGGAGATGCAATACTGATTCCGTGCAGGACGGAGCACTTTGCACGCGGTGCAGGAAGGGAGAAGAGTAGAAAAAGCATTCTCCATGAAACTGCAGCCGGGAGGTTTCTGTGCAGTGGTAACACTTGATGTTAAAAACACCTTTAACTGGGCCAACTGGGAACATATATATCAAGCCCTTAACAGAAGACTCCCTGAATATCCAATGAGGGTGGCTAGCAGCTACCTGGAGGACAGGACGCTGATTGTGAAAACGGACGATGGCACCACAGAAGTTGCGATCACGGCAGATGTCGCACAAGGATCTGTAGCTGGCCCCACGATATGGAACATACATTACGACGGGCTGCTGCGGCCCAAACTATCTAAGGACGTGGTTTTAGTAGGATATGCGGATGTTGTGGCCATGGTGGCAGTAGCCGCAACTATACAAGAACTAGGGTGGAATTGCAACGAGTCTCTAGAAATAGTCAGCCGCTGGATGAAAGCACACGGCCTCGAACTAGGCCAGGAGAAGAGCGAGGCTGTTTTCGTAACGAAGAGAAGAAAGTTCGAGTACCCCAAATTCGAACTAGATGGCCACACGATACAGTTCCAGGATAGCATCCGATACTTGGGCTTATGGATCGACAAACACTGGAACTTCAAAGACCACATCAGGCGAACATCTACCAAAGCAGGGAATGTAGGTACAGTGCTAGAACAGCTGATGCCCAATGTGGGAGGACCTAAACAAGGCAGCCGAGCACTTCTGGCGACTGTGGTGCACTCGGTGCTACTCTACGGCTCGCCTCTGTGGGGTGCCCATGCGCACAACAGTGCAGTCATGAAGAATATGGCTCCTGTACAGTGGCAACTAGCACTTCGAGTTATTAGCAGATATCATACCATATCACTGAGCGCAACCTTGCTCCTCGCAGGAATAGCCCCGATATGGCTATTTGCTAAGGAAAGAGCCAACGTGTGGGAGAGGCAGCAACGAGAGGATAAGATAGCCACCCTACTGGATATCAAAAGGAAAACCCACGCAGCCTTACTGCAAGAGTCTCAAGGTGAATGGAGCGCATACCCTAAAGGCAGGTGGTCACATATGCTTATTAGGGGCGTCAAATAGTGGACGACCCGAGAACACGGAAGACTCGATTACTGGGTCACGCAGGCACTCAGTGGACATGGGTACTTCGGTGCCTACTTATTTAAGTATAAAATGCGAAGCGATCCAAGCTGCCAGGACACTGGCGCCGAACGGGACGATGCGGAACACGCGTTTTTCCACTGCAGATTCTACATGGAGGAACAGGTTCAACTACAACAGAGTATTGGCACACTCTTAGAGCTAGAGACACTGGTCGAAGTCATGCTGCGTTGACCGGAATCTTGGGACAAGATTGCATGCTACTTCAGGCACGTAATCACAAAGAAGCGAAAAACAGAAGAAGAGACACAGCGAATGAGGTATCACGGACCCTTGGACTAGAGGGAAGGAAAGGTCGATGCGGGAAGAGATGGGTCTGGATGTGTGTGGGTGAGTGTGCGCACGCGCGCGCGTGTGTGTGTGTATATGTGTGAATGTGCGCGTGCTGAAAAAAAAGATGAAGGCGCCCTGGAAGAGGGACATCGAAATGCGGATAAACTGTCGAGCCCGAACCCCTAATCCCTTGGCCGCAAGGCTAAGGGGTCGGGGGAGTAGGGATAACGACAGCAACGGCGACGGGTCCAGCGGATCAGAACGGGCCCCACTGAAGAAATGCTCACGCGGTGCCGGTGTGGTTCCGGTGTCGTAGGGCCACTGGCTGGGGAGCTTTCTCCCCCCACGCCCAATAAAAAAAACATGCATACATGCATTCATGCATACACACACACACGCGTACACGCGTACACACATATACACACACACACAGACGCACACACACAAACACAACACACACAGACACACACACACTTGCGAGTTGCAGTACACACAATGCGGGTGTGTTCGACCTCACAGGTTACACTAACAAGCCATGCAATACTTACGTATGGCTAATATACTATCTTAACTGCTCCCCCCACGCCCACTAAAAAACATGCATACATGCATACATGCATGTACACATACACACACACACATACACACACCACACACTTGTGAGTTGCAGTACACACAATGCGGGTGTGTTCGATCTCGCAGGTTACACTAACAAGCCATGCAATACTTACTATTAATGGCTAATATACTATCTTAATTATGCATTTGTCACATAGGTCATTCGAAAATGCGAATCATCCCATTGACTGACTGATTGTCGAGATCGAATATTATGAGGATATAGCCTATAGCTTGTCAGTATTTAAAGGTTAGTCAGTATTTACATAAATGTTACAGTTACTTATTATAATAAGTATAAAAGAAATAATATAAATAAAGTTTCAAGTAAGTGATTAACAGCTGAAAAAACTACTTCAAAAGGGATGAGGTGACAGAAATCACCTGACAGTCAGATAAGCGTTTAATTTCTTTATTTCAAGAGCTGGATTTTATATCAAAAAGAGTGATACTTTGTGTTTTTTGTCAGCTTTTTCCAAATAGATCATCGGATTCTTCGAGGGCAATAAATGTGCCATTCTTTTTAAAACAGCGGTGAGATGAGCAAGATATTTTGAAGACAATTCATCAGGTTTTATAAAGAAGTTCCTTCACATTTAATGTTATTTTATGCAGTGTATAAAATAATAAAAAGTTGGACACAGTGCAGTAATAATTTAATAAATTAATAAATGAATGTGATAAAATTATCAGTTTTTAAGTGAAGTTTTACCATAAGGCAAAGAAAATAGTTCAGTTACAGTTTATATAAGCTAGTAGAATATCCGTAAAAAATAGAGTGTTATTGGTTAATGTGTTAAATAGCATTATAAGTAAAAATGAATCTGTGAAAAGCATGGCAAATTCAATATTCATATTATATAAGTAGAATATACGTACAAAAATAAAGTACTATTGATAAATGTGTTCAATATCAAAATAAATAAAAATAGATCAGCGTAGCAACTTCAATATTGATATTAGTCTGCTCATAAATCATATTGTAGTGATTATTGTGGATGGTGCTACTTACGCTACAGTGAATTTTAGTTGAATAATTATGGTGAAGGTATTTAAATATAAGAATAACTTTTGATAGCAGAACCATTAACAAGTATTTATGAAAATATCGCCTAACCATGACATTGAAAGTATTTCTTGCTAATAGTGTTGTATTGTTTTTTATACTGTTATGGTACAAAGATTTATTTTAAATGTTGTAACATGTTAAAATTAACAGTTTAAAGAAGTGGAAGTTTAAATTATGTGTGTATTTGGGAAAAAACAATCCGAAAAGTTTGTTAGAGTTTTCACAATTTTTTAGACGCTTTTAATATAAAAATGGACAAAATAGGAATGTGTTCACTTATTTCAATAAAAAATGAGCACAAAACAGTTCTGATTAACATAAAAATAATTAGATTTATGTTGTTTCGTCGAAGTAGTGAGCAAGTGAGTGAGTGTTTAAAGTTATCATAGTGTTTATCAGTGCATGTGATTAATAGGGCTAATTTTGTTGGATTTTGGGAATACAGGAGCTCCCAGGGCCCATGAGATCAAATGGGGAGACGCGTATATCCCTTTTTGAAGTACTGAGTGGCTCTGCGCAAACCCAGGGAACTCCCTTATCCGGAGGGTCTGGATTCTCCTTGTAAGTCTCTAACCCTTGTGGAAATTGTTTCTATCGGTATCTATGGCCAGAAAAATAATAAATAGCCAATACAAATAGCTAATTTCTGGCTATTGATGAAACGAATTTTCCGGTCATATTTTCTATTTAATGGGATAACACAGTCTTAAAATGCTTTTACTAAATTTTCTCTGTAATTTGATCATGTATTTAAAAACAAATATTAAAAAAAGATAGCTAACGAAAATGTAAACACGAATTATTGGTATTTAATTCGCTTATAGTACTGATTCATGAAATACAAACGAAAAGAATGATTTTTCCATTTGATTCTGTCTCTTTCACTCCTTGCCATTATAGCAAACCTCTTATTAGCCATTTCCTGACTAAAAAAACTGTTCAACTTTAATATCTTTTAAATACTGATAAATAAGCTAATGCAAATTTGGGAAAAAACTTATTCTATTATTCTGTCTATTAAATGGCGAATATGATCGGAAAAATCCTTTCATCGATGGATAGCAATGGCCAAGAAAACTATCTAGTTATTAACGATTATTGGAGAAACCAGCTATTTATTAGGTAAATAATGGAATTGATTTCCACCAGAGAAATTGTATTTTACTTAGACAGGAATTAATTTTATTTGAAGGTGATTGAGAATTACTACATGATTAAATTTGTTCAATGGAAACAATATTCTGAATTAATTCTTGAATTATTCTTATCGCCCTCCATGTTAGACTATTTTGAAGGTTTTGTCGATCTTGTAGAGCCAGGTAAGTTCATTTAACAACGAATTTTTTCAACAAATTAAAGGTTCACCGATGGGCTTCCCGATCTCGCCGTTATTTCCGGATAGTGTAATGGATGATCTGAAAACATAGTACTTTACTCTATTTTATGCATAAAAAAGGAACACTTAAGGTATCTTCGGCGCGATATATATGTATATAAATATACAAATTTTTTACGATGCTTACTTGACATGTTATAATTTGGGAAACAATATAGTATGAAACAAGGGTTCTTGAAGTAACAAAAATAATTTTTTTTTAAAGAAATTTGAATCCTCTCTTTAAACAACGATGACCGGATGTTGCGAAGCACTTAAAGAGTGATTTTGCTTGGTCTGCAAGGAATAACCACGAAAATTCTCTCTTTCCGGTACATTTGAATTTATGAAATTGAATTTTTATTCTCAACTATTTAAAACTAAATAATTAAATCAAATTAGATGAATTTTGTCATGTTTTGAAAAATGATCTGATTATCCTATCATTTAAGGGGGCTAGACACCTTTTTTCTCTGAAATAAGAAGTCACATTTTAATACATAAATGTAAACTAATTATTTCATACTTTTTACATATAAAAGTGGGTATATTTACCTTACCTTAAAACTTTCTCCGATGGGCCTTTTATATGGTCCAGAACCATAGTCATCGATGAAACAAGTTTTTTCACTAACCGTAAGCTTTGAAATTTTCCTGTGGATGGATTGACTACAGATTTGAACTAAATTACTCCTGAATAGTATAATTCTCATATGTGTGTAGGGATTTTTGATCTAATGAGAAAAAAAAAATTGTGCTGTTTTTCAAGAGTTTTTTTTTAATTTTTTTTAATTTTTTATATTTTTTCATAATTTTTCTGATGTAAAAATTTTTTCCGACATTTAATCCTAAATCCCTACACTCATATGAGAATTATACTATTCAGGAGTAATTTAGAAAAATTTCAAAGCTTACGGTTAGTGAAAAAACTTGTTTCATCGATGACTATGGTTCTGGACCATATAAAAGGCCCATCGGAGAAAGTTTTAAGGTAAGGTAAATATACCCACTTTTATATGTAAAAAGTATGAAATAATTAGTTTACATTTATGTATTAAAATGTGACTTCTTATTTCAGAGAAAAAAGGTGTCTAGCCCCCTTAAACTAATTAAAATGAAATCATAATGAAAAATGATATATTCATAACCTAAAAAACAAAGTAGTACGTGCGCAACGCGTTTGGATGTTGCTAGTATTGTTAAAGAAGATATCGCCAATTGAAAAACAAATCAACAAAACCAATAAATCTTTCCGAACATTTTTGAAAACCGATTTCTAGTACCTAAAAATGAAGCCCAGTGCTCACAATTTCGTCGAATGGGCAGTTTTTTTTGGAATATAGGCAATCTGATCTCAAATATCATCTATTTCAATAAAAAATGATGTCTCTTCTATTGACTGTCACATTGCAAATATTAAAGATCCACTCCCATCCCACTCGCTTGTCGTACTATAGCGCGCTCACTGCGCGCAGTGATTTTTTCGTCGCTGCCTCCGCTTCTTTTCCGTAGCACCGTGAGCGCGCCTTCGGCTCTCCTTCCCCTCTCCCGGCTGCATGCGGGAACTCGGTCGCTACCTCCCCTCACGCGCCTTGATGCGGGAGACGGACCGATACCGCTCTCCTTCCCAGCGCACGCACACGGTACGCGAGGCACCGCTGACAAACTCGCGCCTCGTCTCCTTCTCTCTCTTTCTCTCTCTCTAGGTCAGGCACACATGCACATGCCGCGCGCCGCCATTACGCTTGTTCGAGGTTCGCTCGCTCTCTCTCTCACACACGCGCAGGCACACATGAATATGCCTCGCTGCCATTACGCTGTTCGAGGTTCTCTCTCTCTCTCTCTCTCTCTCTCTCTCTCTCTCTCTCTCTCTCTCTCTCTCTCTCTCTCTGCGCGGGCATAGAAAAGCTCCCGGCCCGTCGCCATTTTTGCTCTTTGGGAGCCCACGTGCGCGTTCAAACCTGTTGCTGCGGGTATGCGCGCTGCGACACTGGGACGCGTCCGTCCCTTGCGTTTCGAGGAAATTGGACGATTTCGTTCACACTTTTTCTCACTCGCGATTTGCACAGCCGCACGATATGCAACGCAAATAAACTCTTATTACCGGTATTACGCGTTTTTCTCTCGTCGCCATAAAGAAACCTAATGATTTCAGCGGTCGCGCACTGTCTCTAATCAGAATTTTCACAGTCTCACTTACCTCTGTAAGTTTCGTCCGTTGCTTCTATATATCAGTCGCTGTCCATTCCGTCGCTGTCTCCTTCGTCGCAGTTTCCTCCGTCGCAGTTTCCTCCTCGTGCGTGCTCATGTCGTCCTTCTTTCCTCCTGGGCCCATAACCTGATAAGTATATGTGGATGGTGGAAGCAGAAATCCAGGACACAAATGAGTATAAACGCACACACGGAGATTAAAGTATTATAAGTCGTTTATTAGAATTAATACGTGTATGTGTGTATAAATATATATATATATATATATATATATATATATATATATATATATATTATTCGACATTCGCACTATATAAGTATTATCGGACGCGATGTCACTTGGTTTAGCTCTCGTAGAGCACTGACTGACCCTCTGCACAGAGCCGTGCTCAGTATCTAAAGGGAGCGCTAGAGTAGATATGAGATGGCGAGTGCGGCAGCGGCTTAAGAGGACCCGCAATTCTAACACCCTCCCGGGTAGTTTAAGCCACGCTGCCCTTCAAATCCTTATTTGGTGGCTGTAACATAGAAAAACACTATAAACAAAATGAAATGATAATTTTAAAATTAAAATTAGTCCAGCTAATTTTATGTAATTCAAATTACATGTACAAGCCGTCGCTTAACGCATTCTCTCACATGATGCTCTATTACATCGGTCATATGTCGCAATTCATTTCCGTCGCCCGTTTTTACGTTTGATTTAGCTGATCGATTATCGCACCATAAAATAATCAACGTAAACTCTCTAGATAGCACATTTTAGGGAATTATGTATGGAGATCAATTCTTTACTACAGTCGCTCATTAATACATATTCCGCTAGACACATTGCATGTCCCTCAAGCAATGGCATCTCCAAGAAGTTTAATGATATAGCCGCTCGTTGTCAGAGAACTTTCACGGTCGCCAAAACTCGCATCCGAATAACTTTCGAGAATGTTGCTTTTGCCAAGATAATTCAAGCCTACAGCTTTGGTAGCCTTAAGGTATCTGAACATTCGTATCACTCCTCGCCAGTCGCTGTCGGTAGGATGATTTGGTGCCTGCTTAATACGTTAACCGCATAAGCTATGTCGGGCTTGCATGCATTTGCTCAGTACAAAATGTACCTGTAACTTCGCAATAGGGTATATTATCGTTATTTTCTGTCGTTATAAGTACAGCAATGTTTTCAGTCTCTTTTCGCTCTTTTCGCTTTCGATTCGTAATCATGGGCGTTCGTTGTGGGTGCATATCCTGAAAGCCAAATTTAGTTTTCATTTTTATGATATACTTTTCTTCGTCGATTTTCATTACCCTCGCTTCTCTGTCTCTTTTGATTTCCAGACCAAGAAAATATCTAAGCTCTCCTATATCAGTCATTTCAAAATTTCTACTAAGACTCTGTTTCGTCTTACGCATTCTCTCTCTGTCGTTACATGCCAGTAATATGTCATCGACATACAGAATCAGAAATGTATTACCTTCACGCCAGGTAAACAGACAATGCTCGTTATTATCTGGTTTCAATCCAAATTTCGTTACAATTCCAGTAAATTTCTCATTCCGGCATTTTGGGCTCAGTTTCAAATCATACAAGGCCTTTTCCAGTTTGCATATTTTCTTTCGCTTAAGTTCTGTCGCACATTCGATTCCGTTTGGAATTTCCATGTAAACTGGTACATTTAAGTGGCCGCTCAAAAATGTTTTCTTAACATCCATCTGACAAGGAAACCGATCGAGGTGTCCGCCTCCGATTTTCCTGAATTTTTGATATGTTGTAGAGAACCGAAAAATAAGAGACTCGCAATTTTTTTTTATCGGCCCAATCCCTTATTAAAGGGGTGAAAACCGCCCTTAAAGTTTACCCCCGAAAACGGTTTTTTTTTAATATCTTAAGTTCTAATCGATATTTTGAAATGAAACAAAATGGAAAATATTTCTCCTTGAATTATGTAACCATCAAGTATAGTTTGGTCCTCGAGGGTGGCAACCCTTACTTTTTATTTTAGAAAAACCTTATTTTTTAAACTATTTCTGCATATAATATTTGCAATAAAATTAATTAATTATTATAAAAATCATTTTTTGACTTAAAATAAAAAATAAAGTTTACGTGTTTCAGGGTTTTTGCAAATAAACACGTCATCAGGGGTAAACAACCCTTTAGGCACAAAATACTTTCAAACTATTAAAATTAATATTTTAAGTTATATATAATGCATAATTTATTTTTATTTGGGTTATTTTTTCTATGGGCTCAATTTCCTATTAAAGGGGTAAAACGCACCCCTAAAAATCACCCCTAAAATAGGTTTTATCTGAATATCCCAAGTTCAGATTCAAATTTAAAATGAAACAAAATGAAAAATATTTCTCTTTGAAATGCCAAATTAGCTACCCTTATATTTTATTTCGGAAAAAATTTTTTTTTTTAATTTTTTTTGTATACAATATTTGCAATAAAATTAAATAATTATTATTAAAATTCAAAATCAAAATTGACTTATTTTAGGATTTTTTCTAATAAAAGCATTATCGGGGTTTAGCAGCCCCTTGGACAAGTATACTTACAATTGAACCATTCAAATAAATATTTTGAGGTGTATGGTGCGTATAATCAGAATAAATAATCATGGATATTTTATTTATTGCAGATTGATTTGTCTATAGGCTCAATTTTCTATTTAATGAATAAAAATCACTGACAAAGAATTTGACAATTTCGTTATTTTAATGTTCAAAATATAATAGCATAAGATAAATAGAGGAATAAATAATTACATGACTATATTTTTATTATTTCTGCATAAATATTTGTATGCAGAAAAGCTTTTAAAGGCTGAGCCAGGATTAAAATTATTTTCATGGTATATTTTGCAATTAGTTTTTTTTATATATCACTGCTTGATAATTATAGTTTACTTATAATTTTAGAATATTTATGTTTGCGTATTTAGGCATATCACATTATATTTCATTTGTACTTTTTCATAAATACTTATTTTTAAGTAAATATTTTCCTGATTTCTATTTATATATATGAAAAAGCGATTTTTTGTAAGCCCATCTTGTAAACATGCATAAGCAAAGATGACGCAAGTGAGCTTGGAGTCCACGGCTGCCTAAAAACGGATTAGTTAGTCAGTATATTTTTATCGGTTCTGTTGCGAGGTACAAATTTTCGAGAGTCCGCTATTTGTTTTTTTCCTACAATAGAATTTATTATTTCATAAAAATCAAAGAATAGAAAAAATGAAGGTAAATCCTATCAACGTCATAAATTTATTATTGGCAGCATTCTCAGGGCTTGAGATACCAGAAAGTCCTGTTAATCTTGTTGAAATGGATTTAGCTGAAAAATTCGAAAATATTTTATACGACAGTATGAATAATTTTAATGTGATTGAAACAATGGAAGAAGAAACATTAGATTTTCAAGAGCAATTTAAAAATTATGAAGTACAAGCCATTGAAAATGACGCAATTTTCAATGAAAAAAAAGCTTATGATGTATGTTCATACGATGATGAAGAGTTGAGCTTCGATTATAAAAAAAGAGTAGTCGAATTTTGGAGATCAGGTAAAACTAAAAAAAATCGCTGTATAGAAAGTGTTAAACATCGATTTAAATTAGTTAATTCAGAACGGGAACTGCGTCGATGAGCTAGTCAAATCAACAAAGGTGGAACTTACAAAGAAAAATTATATCAAATTTCTGAATTTGTTTTAAAAAATCTCAAAGAATCTCTCGAAGCTGGCCATATTATTCACGATATTGATATACGTAGGTGGGCCTTAGAAGCTAAAAATAATTTAGAATTTAATGATGTTAGATTCAAAGCAAGTGATTTCTGGCTGCGAAAATTTAAGAAAGCTCACAGAATTGTCAGTAGAAAAATCAACAAATTTATAACAAAAAAAACTCTTGAGGACAAAGAAACTGTAAATCAAGAAGCCAGTAAATTTGTAGCCGACATCAAACTACTGATTTCAGAAGTTGGAACTGAAAATACCTCCAATGCTGATCAAAGTGGATTTCAATTAGAATTACATACTGGTCGTACATTAGCAGAAGAAGAAACAAAGACTGTTGAATGTGTTGTGCAATCTGTTTCATCAACAACACATAGTTATACAATATTACCTACAATTAATGATGCTGGAAAATTGCTCTCTCCATTATTTATAGTTTTAAAAGAGACTAAAGATGAATTTGGACCAATAATACAAAAAAATTTATTTCAGCCAGATAACGTATGTTTGATGGCATCTAAATCTGGCAAAATGACATCATGTGAGTGAAATTAAATAAAGTGTACTTGTATTCGTAAACTTGTAGCTTATATCTATTTTAAAGATTTTACTTGTAAACTTTCAGTAGACTCATATTAAAAAAGATTTACAATAATTAGTAAATTATTTTTAAAATAAGGTATTTTAACGTAAACTCCGAAAATTATAAAAAAATTCTTGTAAATTATCAATGAATTTCATTATTTATTTTTGTTAATTTGATTTCATGTAATAAATCGATATATATATATATATATATATATATATATATATATATATATATATATATATATATATATATATATAAACTTGTATAACGTTAGTTCCCAGGACCCCATGTTACTGTATACCTATACGTGACTAAAGAAATAATGTCTCTTATGGGGGCCGATGTCCTCAAAACTGACGTTAAACATATGTAGATTCAGGGACTGTCCCCAAAACTAACAAATGTCCCCGAAACCAACGTTAAACATCTGGAATGTCCTGGAAACTAACATAAAACATAAATATATATATATATATATCTATATATATAATTATCACTTAACCCCTTTATGGAGCCCATCCCTGTATATTAGTACCTACGCCCAGAGTTCCCGTATACAAGTGACTAAAGAAATAATCCCTCTCTGGGTATAGAAACTCTAGATCGGGCTCCATAAACGCCGTATAAGAATATTTTATGGGACCCGGGCTCCATAAAAGAAAACGGGCTCCATAAATATGCTCATGTGTATAAAAGGGCTCCATAAATCTGGTAAAAGAAATGTATATATATATTATTACAAATAGCAATAGTTTACTATAATGACCTGCAAAATTTAATTGTTTACAATTTATTTTTAGATCATTTTCGGAAATGGTTAAGGGATGCATTTTTCCAAATGTTGGAAAAAATAGTATATTATTGCTAGATTTTTGGAGTGGACATTGCACAGAAGCAGTCGAAAGAGAAAAACCTGATGATAAAAACATCAAACTTTTGAAAATTCCTAAAGGTACAACTGGAAAAATACAACCGCTGGATGTGTTTGGTTTTCGTACATGGAAAAATTTTGTTAGACACTTTTCCGATAGTGTAATTTTGTTGGATAAGGATATAAGTTTGCACGTACGAAATAATGTAATTCCATTGCACTCTCTGGTGCATAATCAGTTATCTTCTCCTCGATACGTAAATGTTTTTAAATACTCTTGGTATAAAAGCGTTTATATCGATAATAAACCAAATGAATTTTTAAATCCGGTGGACTTTAGCTTTGGTGGATCCCCAGCTCATTGTGAGGTACCAGGATGTAAAAATACTGCTATTATAAAATGTTCATGGTGTCAGAAATCACTCTGCTTAAAACATTTTTTTGAAGATTTTCATTATTGTTCAACCTATAATCCTTAACCAAATTAATTGCGATAAGAACTAAATTATAAGCTCATTTGTATAGAGTTTCTTTGAATATTTTTTGACTATTTGTGAAAATATACCTATATTTTACTTTTAATAAAAATTAATTACATAATAACAATTAATATTTTATATTATATTTTTCTATTTATATTTTAATTTTTTTATTTTTATTTATATTTTTCTATTCGTTAGATTAATCAATCATTTAACTCACCTATTCTTTTCCCAGTTCCATCCTTTTTATTTACCTATAAATACGAACAAAATATTCGAATATAAATTGCACAATAAGTATAAGAGTTTATAAGTGAATTCATTAATTACGCTATCTCGATAAAAAAAACTGACACAAAAATAAACTAAATCTGCATTATACACCTCAAAATATTTATTTCAATGGTTCAATTGTAAGTATACTTGTCCAAGGGGCTGCTAAACCCCGATAATGCTTTTATTAGAAAAAATCCTAAAACAAGTCAACTTTGATTTTGAATTTTAATAATAATTATTTAATTTTATTGCAAATATTGTATACAAAATAATTAAAAAAAAAATTTTTCCGAAATAAAATATAAGGGTAGCTAATTTCGCATTTCAAAGAGAAATATTTTTCATTTTGTTTCATTTTAAATTTGAATCTGAACTTGGGATATTCAGATAAAACCTATTTTAGGGGTGATTTTTAGGGGTGCGTTTTACCCCTTTAATCCTATTGATATTGGGCCCATAGAAAAAATAGCCCAAATAAAAATAAATTATGCATTATATATAACTTAAAATATTAATTTTAATAGTTTGAAAGTATTTTGTGCCTAAAGGGTTGTTTACCCCTGATGACGTGTTTATTTGCAAAAACCCTGAAACACGTAAACTTTATTTTTTATTTTAAGTCAAAAAATGATTTTTATAATAATTAATTAATTTTATTGCAAATATTATATGCAGAAATAGTTTAAAAAATAAGGTTTTTCTAAAATAAAATGTAAGGGTTGCCACCCTCGAGGACCAAACTATACTTGATGGTTACATAATTCAAGGAGAAATATTTTCCATTTTGTTTCATTTCAAAATATCGATTTGAACTTAAGATATTAAAAAAAAAACCGTTTTCGGGTGTAAACTTTAAGGGCGGTTTTCACCCCTTTAATAAGGGATTGGGCCGATAAAAAAAATTGCGAGTCTCTTATTTTTCGGTCCTCTACAACATATCAAAAATTCAGGAAAATCGGAGGCGGACACCTCGATCGGTTTCCTTCTGAGTCTATCAGTCGCTTTCATGGCCTTTTAATAATTCACGGAGTCTCCATTTATCTCAGCTAGTAGAGCGTGAGTCGTCTCTTTAATTGATTCCGTCTCTTGAGATTTGATATCTCTCACCTTTCGTGAAAGACCACGACCTCTTTTTGTCTCTCCCTCCGTTTCGGTTGTTTCAGTCTCAAACTCATCAAACCAGGTGTTTGTATCAATTTCAGAGTTTACAATCTCCCAGTCGCTCATGTCTGCCTTTGTCAAGTTTAATATATCTGTCGCCTTCATGATGTCTCAACGAATTGCAGATTCATCGTTTTTCTCCAGCCAATAAGAAAAGACTTCAGTCTCTCTTAATTTCTCCCTCTGTTCTCTAATTTTCACATCAAATTCAACGAATCAGATGTTTGGATTAACTTCTGGCCTCTTGGTCATTACACTTAAATTCGCAATGCATGTACAAAACGATTTAGTTGCATAGTAGCCATATTACAATGTGGATTGAAAGTTTTAATAGGCGAAGCCATATTATTTGGACATGTGATGCGTCTGTTGCATGCATGAACTGCAGTATTTAAAACACAGAATTTTGTATTAACACTCGCATTTATCTCTGAATAATCTTATCAAACATTTCATCGGCACCATCACGGCGCTACTTATCAGGACACGCCAGCTGTAATTTTATATTTAACTTTCTCAGAACATATTCACTCAGTCGCATATTCACTCGTGAATTCTGTTCTCTGATCGCTTCGCAAATAGCAAACCTTCGCATCTTTTCCTAGCAAAAATTCGGGCACTTCTTTCAAAGATTAAAAACAGTACCCTGTCTCATCTTTTCTTTTCATCGTATAGACCATGGCTAAACGAGAAAAATCATCCACGAAGACAGAAATATATTTGTATCTTTTTGGTTACGTAATAGGGCTTATCATACCCATAAACATTAGCATGTATGATCTGTAAAGGATTCTGTCGCTCTCTATCGCACTGTGGTTTCTCATTTTCAGTTGCTTCATTTACATTGCTTAGTTTTCTGTCTCTTATGTTTTCGAAGCCCGAACAAATCTCATCGTTTGTTTTTCTGTCTCTATTTTCACTGCACATGCTTCCACTGTTTCAGTCGCTTTTCGTTTAGTAATGTTTCTTTCGTAGTTACATGGGCTATTTCTCTGTTTCTATTCACGTTACAGTCAACATTCGCTTTATTTATTTCAAATAGTATTATCCAATACCGTTTCTAATAAATATCCAACAGACAACATTCTATAGATATCAATCTTTATATTATCGAAGTAAACGCATAGCCCTAAATAAGTTAAGTTCCGCAATGACAATAGGTTCTCTGACAGATTTTCAGCGTAAATCACATTATCAAGTTTCAGTAATTTATTATCACCCGAAAATACTTAAACTGTACCGACTCCCTCCGATTTTAAGTTCGGACTGTCGCTTTTATTTGTATATTAATTTTCATCTTGTTACATGTTAAGACCATTTAAAACTCAAACTCTAATTTATCGAACTGTTTTGTCGCTTCAGTATCTATCACAAGTCTACGTCACAAATCTAGATTAAAGAATATTGTTATTTACAGTCGAGGCGGAAACAAGTTTAGCATTGTGTGCTTGTATCTTTCGTTCGTTCATATTCAACCATGTCTGTCGTTTTATAAGCTTGTTTGCTCCGCGATGACTCACTTTATTTCTAGTACTAACTTTTTCAGGTTTCTCACTGCCTTTTTCTCAATCTCTCTAGTTTCGCCGTTTTATCGACCTTACACTTACCCCCGCTATAACGACTTCGGCCTCGGCCACATCCACCTTCGCGATTATACGGTTTATGTTGTATATTGTACCTTGAACTGTCACCATGCTTTTTGTCATGAAGTCGATATTTATCATTTACATCACGGCGCTTACGACAGCACTATAAAATACGTCCGTTTTCTCAATTTGGGGTAAATCATTGACTTCAGTAAGATTATTATATGATCTAACCACGTCCTCGAATCTGTCGATGAAGACACTCACTTTTTCTTTAAACTCCTTCAGTCGCATCAATTTACCATAAACTTGTTAATCAAATTCAGGTCTTTTACTGCCATCGCGATTGGCGACATAGTCGCTCGATCGCTTATTATTACACTAAACATAGAACTCTTTTTACTTATCTCGAGCTCGCATAGACAGTCTCCAAATTCGCCACTATATATAGCAATTGTTTGCAAATCATGCTTTCAGCAGTATACATAAAAACCATATCTTTTCTCGATCTGAAGTAAAACTTCAACCAAAATATTATAAGTCATTATTAAGTCCTCAACACCATCCACGAAGACTCTCGCTTTTTCTTTCAACAGTTCCTATACCGCGCGTGTCATAAAACTGTCTACGCTCTGTCGCCCCGATATTAACAGTGGTCTCGAATTCCAGACTTACATTCATCAAGCACATTGAAACAATTTTATTTAGATAACACTCGCTTTTACAATCAAACCAGTCATTCAATAAGTCGCTCATTTGTAAGTTCAGATCTATGAAGATTCCGAAAATATCACTTTATAAACATTTTTATCACACTAACATTCACTCTCATTCAAAATCCAATTTTGATTTTCTGTCTCATATAAAATGTTTTATTTATATTTGATTTTATTTATATTAATTTTCACTTACGTGAAATTACGAAACTCCAATTATCAAATATATGTGGGTCTTCCGTCAATTTATTTTCTATCGTATTAACGTTACGTTTCTGTCGATCTTTGTATCTGTCGCTCTTATTCACTATACTTTTTCGCCGGCTACCGCTATCACTCACTTTCTGTACCGAATTTGTCACCACTGTCGCTCTTATTTCGGGATAGTCTCTGTCGCGTTCGCCCGTCTCTATTTCGCCGTTACTTCGAGAGGTACTTTCCATGCCCTTCCGGCAATTAAGCATTAGCAGCGGTTGCCCTTCTACTTCTGCCTGCTCAAACGCACCTTTTAAGATGCACTTTTCACTCAGCATCATTAATGCCATTTCTGTAATTGAAATCTTTCAATAAACAAACCGTGCCTAAACACTACGTGTTTATTTAAGAATTTAAACAGAAAAATATTTTTCATCCAGCATCATTAATGCCATGCCTGTAATTAAAATTTTTCAATAAACAAACTGTGCCGAACACAAACACTACGAGTTCATTGAATATTTTAAACAGAACAATATTTCAAGGTTAATCATGCGCAATTCTATTTAACCTATTACTCATATTTACTATTGGAGCTGACAAAGTTCAAGTTTCTTATCGTGTGTTGCAAGACAATCAATAATTCTTGTTTTTGTCATATTTAAATATGATATCAATTTCATTTTCAGCACTGAGTTTCAGTCGCCCTCACTTGCTGCTCCATCGGATGCAGTCGCTCATCCCTCGCTTTATCGTCACTCGCCAGTTCGCTCGTTTTTTGACTAAACTCCGCCATTTGCGTCGAAATGATTTGGAGTTGTTCATGCATTACTGCAGTACAAATTATCATTAGTAGTTTTACTAGCTAGATTTTCCTTTGTAGAATTATAATTTGATATCGTTTTTATTCACATATAATTTTTCTATATGTACCAATTGGATTTATTTTCCTTACGTTTTATATACTTGGTTTACGGTTTACCTCTCAAAATTTCATCGTTTTCTTAGGTCGCTGTGGCACCGTCGCCTTCGCTCTGTCACCTGCTACCGTCACTATCGATCGTATATTGCTATCGATTATTCTCGCCTTCACTCGCTTTCCAGTACCGGACTCGACCTGTTCGCATCATTCTCACTCGCTGACTCGCTTTTCTCCGTCTCATTCTCACTCGCTATTTTGAGAGGCATTCTTGCCTTTGTGGCAACACGGTATCAGCATCGACCGGCCCTCTAACTCTGCTTTTTCGATTGCATCTTTCAAAATGCGCTGTTCGCCCAACGTCATTGTTGTTACAAAAATCTTTTAGTGAACAAACTGTACCGAACGCAAGCACTACGAGTTCACACAAGATTTGACAACAAGAATTTTAAGATAACTAAGTGTACATTTTTTCTTAAAATTATCAATTTTATTGCAGGTATTTTCCTTCTGCCGTACCAAGTTTTTAATTTTATAGACGTACTAAATTTCTATTGCTCCTACATTCGCGGGGCTTACTCGAGATTTATTTTATCTGTATACACAATATCGTTTTTAAGCATTCATATGCATATGTTAATTTTTAAAAATAAGACGTAATTCGCGAAGCATAATCGGCCGCTGTGCAATCGGTTTCCAAAAAATTTACGTTCCGCTTTCTGTCTCTCTTTCGTTGTATGGCGCCATACACTCAATCTCCTCTATACACGCAAAGTCGCCGCACGTGCTTCCCCGAAACAGAGAACTCGCGCTACCTCTCCCACTCGCTTGTCTCACTATAGCGCGCTCACTGCGCGCAGTGACTTTTTCCGTAGCACCGTGAGCGCGCCTTCGACTCTCCTTCCCCTCCCTCGGCTGCATGCGGGAGCTCGGTCGCTACCTCCCCTCATGCGCCTTGATGCGGGAGACGGACCGATACCGCTCTCCTTCCCAGCGCGCGCACACGGTACACGAGGCACCGCAGACAAACTCGCGCCTCGTTTCCTTCTCTCTCTTTCTCTCTCTCTAGGTCAGGCACACATGCACATGCCGCGCGCCGCCATTACGCTTGTTCGAGGTTCGCTCGCTCTCTCTCTCACACACCCGCAGGCACACATGAATATGCCTCGCTGCCATCACGCTGTTCGAGGTTCGCTCTCTCTCTCTCTCTCTCTCTCTCTCTCTCTCTGCCTCTCTCTCTCTGTCCCGCTCTCCCTCTCTCTCTCTCTCTCTCTCGCTCTCTCTCTCTCTCTCTCTCTCTCTCTGTCTCTCTCTCCCCCCCTCTCTCTCTCTCTGCGCGGGCATAGAAAAGCTCCCGGCCCGTCGCCATTTTTGCTCTTTGGGAGCCCACGTGCGCGTTCAAACCTGTTGCTGCGGATATGCGCGCCGCGACACTGGGACGCGTCCACCCTTGCGTTTCGAGGAAATTGGACGATTTCGTTCACACTTTTTCTCACTCGCGATTTGCACAGCCGCACGATACGCAACGCAAATAAACTCTTTTTACCGGTATTACGCGTTTTTCTCTCGTCGCCATAAAGAAACCTAACGATTTCAGCGGTCGCGCACTGTCTCTAATCAGAATTTTCACAGTCTCACTTACCTCTGTAAGTTTCGTCCGTTGCTTCTATATATCAGTCGCTGTCCATTCCGTCGCTGTCCCCTTCGTCGCAGTTTCCTCCCTCGCAGTTTCCTCCTCGTGCGTGCTCATGTCGTCATTCTTTCCTCCTGGGCCCATAACCTGATAAGTATATGTGGATGGTGGAAGCAGGAATCCAAAACACAAATGAGTATAAACGCACACACGGAGATTAAAGTATTATAAGTCGTTTATTAGAATCAATACGTATATATATATATATATATATATATATATATATATATATTATTCGACATTCGCACTATATAAGTATTATCGGACGCGATGTCACTTGCTTTAGCTCTCGTAGAGCACTGACTGGCCCTCCGCACAGAGCCGTGCTCAGTATCTAAAGGGGGCGCTAGAGTAGATATGAGATGGCGAGTGCGGCAGCGGCTTAAGAGGACCCGCAATTCTAACAATTTCATTACCATTTACATGCAATTATTACAATCTATCATCTATATTTAGAAAATATGCCATATCAACAGTTCCAAAAATTTAAAATACTTTAAATTCTGTGATAAAATTGGGGAAAGATAGTGAAAACAAACTTGAAAAAACTAACGTAGTGTATCAATTTGATTGTAAAGACTATCCAACTGCCTATACTGGAGAAACGAAAAGAGCACTAAAAACATGTATAAATGAACATATGACAAAGAAAAATGTAGAAAATATTGTGAATACATATCAAGAAACTTTAAAACACGAGTTTGATTGGGATTAAAATTCTTGACACAGAGACTAATTATAGAAAAAGATTAATTTCTGAAATGATTAACATTAAACTGAACAAAAATAGCATTAACAAAAAAGAAGATATTCACTCGTTAAATACAGCCTATTTCTGGTACTAAGAGCATTTAAATTTAAAAACCAGTAAGGCAATGTATATCTGTGTATGTATGTGTCATATGTTTTTTGTTTACGTTTGATAGCTACAGCTGTAACTTTAAATATTCGTTTTCGAATTTTATACTTTTCAAAACGAAACTTCATCGTTGTCTTGTCACGATGGAGCAAGAATTTTTGTCAAACTCTCGACGCATTAAAAATGTTGTTAATTAACTATTACGGCATATGAGGTAAACTCATGTGGTTGCAGTACAAGTCGCAGGCAAATAAGCACGAGCCGAAGGCGAGCGCGTTTTGCGAACGTAGACGTCTAGTCTACGAGTCACAGTCAGTCTAAAAAGACCACTTTATGCCATTGATCCGCAATATACTATTTCGTTATAACTGTCCGTAAAGTACGTACTTTATGGACTACTTTGAGGCTGTAATAGTACATTACGCAACTAATGCGGAAAGTAGGCGTTTACTATTTTTTATAACTGGGCGCGTGAATCTCTACGTTAGATGCCTATTCAGCGTGCGCAGTGTCCGCATTTTTTCATGAGTGCGTAAAGTACTCAGTCGTAAAGTAGTCACTGAGTGCGTGAAATCCTCACTTTACGCACTAGTGAAAAAAGGGGGTCTTTACGCACGCTAGACAGGCATCTAAAGTCGAGGTTTACGCTCTCAGTTATAAAAAGTATTTTTTTTTTACGGATACGAGTTTATAAAGTACATACTTGACAGACACGTATGACAAAAAACTTATTTTGTCAATTTTTGATATTTTTCTTGATTTTTTAACAAATTTAATATTATCCGTTTGAGCCGAAAAAGTATGGATGTATTGTAAATTACAAGTAGTTTCAGAAAATCCTCTCACTTCTAACAAATTTTAAAACTCCGCGATTGGAAATTTTTTTTCGATTTTTTGATATTTTTCTTTTATTTTTTTCAATATTATCCGATCGTATCTTAAATTAAACTTGCACAACTTTAGAAAATACTACAAAATTTGATCCTGATATCGTTTTCTGTTTTCTAGTTATGGAGCGAACAAATTTGTAACGTAGACACACATTCATACATAAACACACGCATTTTCTAAAAAAATACTTATTTCGACTCACGGAGGTGGGAAACAGTAATAATCACCGAAATCTCAGAGTCCGGAAATTTCGCCGTTACAAAGTTTTCTCTTTGAGATAGCAAAATTATCTTTGATGAAAAAACTATATTTAAGTACGGTGACCCAAACGTACATTTATATTTACAATTTTTCTTACCGTTTCAAAATTTTACCATTTTAGAAGTATTATATATTTCGTTACACCTGCAATATCATTTCAATAACTTGGTACGAATAGTACTCTTATTTTTCATAAACTTTTAACTTTATTTGTATGTTTTTGCAGGAACTTTAAGTAAAGGTTCTAAAGAATATCGAACACCGCCAGCCGTGGCACCTCCTCAAGTACCGAGTCATTATGCTCCAAATTTTCCTCTTGGACATCCGAGAAGAGATAGAGGACCCGGGTATAGTACGCTACCTTTACATGCTCATACTACACAACCATCCACCAATTTGAGTTCTCATAGTCTAGTTGTGTCTCCACCACAAATTGGGACAGTGCATCCATTACAAAATCACGCACAAAGTTCGATATCAAATCAACAGAATATAAGTTCATTGTCATCGTCTATCTCTTATAATCAAGAGCCTCATTCTAATATGCCTCGTAAGTAATTTTATTTGTAAACTTATGATTTATTCAAGAAAACTAAAATCAAGATGTGTATTTTAAACAAAATTGTACCGACACTGAAAACTGCAAATTTTTGCTTTCTTTTATTTGTTCAGCAGCTACGCCTATGATTCGCGGTCAATTTAGACCCTTGATTTTGTCCAAGTTTTTCTTACGTATATTGACCCTCTAAATCAGACATTCATGGGTAGAAAGTCTGAAAAAGACATATTTAATTGTTATTAACAATTTTTATAAACTACACAGGCATACAAAAAAAAGTGGTCTGCCACATAACACTGACTATCATATCCTTATGTATTTTGACGTGCTGAACACGAATCCACTGTCCGTTTGGTTCCATCAGCCCCTGATTTTGCGTAAATTATACCATAAAAGCGGAAAATTGCGGAAAACTGGATTTATGAAGTCCATCAGTGAATAGTAGAAGGTATTCGAACTTAACCCTTAAACCCCTAACCCTTAAACCCTGAACCCTTAAACCCTTAACCCTTAAACCCTTAAACCCTTAAACGCTTAAACGCTTAACCCTTAAACCCTTGAACCCTTAAACCCTACACCCTTAAACCCTTCACCCTTAAACCCTTGTCCCTTAAATCCTTAACCCTTAAACCATTAACCCTTAACACTTTAAACCCTTAAAGCATTTAACCCTTAAACCCTTAACTCTTAAACCCTTAACCCTTAAACTCTTAACCCTTAACCTTTGAACCCTTAAACCCTTAACCCTTAAAACCATCGTGCAGTTTCTTAAATGTTAATGAATAAAAAGTTGTTTATACTTTTGTTCGTTTATAGCGAACCCTTTTATTCTCAAACCATCTGTGCAACGGGTCTCTGACTCTTTTAATACCTTTATTTTCAGTTTCTCTCTTTAACATCCAACAGTAGTCCGCCATCATATTTAGGTATCTTCTCTCCATTACTTTCTAATTTTGATGAAAACGTTCACCTTGCTCCTCACTGTAATCACTTAAGTTGTAAAATACTCCAAATGAGAATGCAAAAAATGCAATTTAACACTCATCGAACAAACTAAACATTGGTAGTTATCGAGCAAACCATTGACAAGATCTTCATAGTCGTGACTTTTATGATTTCCTAAAAAGTTTTCAGCAATACTTTAAAACTCAACGAGGCTGATTTTTCTATCTCATTCATGTGATGTATACAGTTTTGATCTTTAAACATTTCACGGCTTTGCGATCCATCGAAAATACCTTCTTTTATCTTGGCATCACTGAGTTTTTCAAACTGCTTATGTAAATATATGAAACATTGCCCTTGTTTGTCCAATGCTTTTGTGAATTGTTTCATTAGGTCTAGCTTTATATGCAATGGAGGAAGAAGAATTGTTGACTGCTCGAATAATGGTTCTCGAATAACGTTGTGACTACCTCGATTCAGTGCATTTCTATTTTGCCATTCTGTTTGTTTGTAATGCTTCATGCGATCCCTACTATCCCATAAGCACAAAAGACATGGGAACTTAGTGAATCCTGCCTGCTGTCCTAGTATGATAGAAATGATTTCTAAATCCCCGCAAACTTGCCACTTGTAATCTGCATAATTATTTTCTTTAAGACGTATTTCATATTTTCATAAGATTCTTTGAGTTTAGTAGAGTGAGTTATTGGAATGCTCGCGTACTTATTTCCGTTGTGTAACAGAACTGCTTTTAAGCTGCGTTGTGAAGAATCTATGAAATCTCCATTCATTGGGTTGGTATACGTTTGCGTTTATTTCATTTAGCAGACCTCTAACGTCCACACAATACACTAACTTTTTATCTTCATCGGGAGTAAAATTTTTCCGGAATTCTTTTTGTCGCTCTCTATATATGGAAGATTTAGTCCCTGGTTGTGTCAAGCCTCGCCCTATAAGTACCGAGGCTATAAATTCTCCAATATCTTTCGATACACCAGCATCTCAGATAAAATCCCTTAACTCCTTCTGATTAAAGGGTTTTTGATCTCGTTTCTTACCAACTGGAACGTACTCGTCATCGCTTTCGTTTACTTCACTTACACGGTCTTCGGTTTGCTCGCTTTCGGTCTCTTCATCTTCGTATTCTTCAATATTATCTACTTCGATGGCATCTTTATCTAAATCGGTTTCTTTAGCATCTTGTTCATCTACTTCCATTGATTCATGACCATCAAACGAACTTTCTTCCATTTTTTCTTCATCGGGCGCATTGACGTGTAATTTCAAAACTTGTTTCGTCATCGAAGATACGCTTGCGTAATTTATCTTTGACTTAGTCTTTGCGGTGAAACCACAAAACACAGTCATGCAAAAGTAGCAGTCCTGGCGTGTTTGTGGTTGACGCCATCTAGTTGGCGTCGAAAATTTTAAAATTTTATACCTCTTATTTTTATTACATTTAAATTTTTTCCATCGATTTAACATCTGCAGACAATTGCCACGCATGATTTGTGGGGTCCACGTTGTATCTTCTGGAAGGATCTCTATGCCAAAACATTCAAGAAAAATCTCTCTATTCACATTTGTAATAAATCTGGGATATTTTTGAACCTCAAATTGATCACACAAGTAGCAAAAGATATTTCGATCTTTATATCACTTGTGATTTGTGATAAGGCTGGTTATAACATTGTACCCAATACAGGCGAAGTCGCCCACCTGTGAAGAGCTGCGGTCACATAATGACGATGTCTGCGGGCACTCTTGCTCACCCAGACCAGCCACCGATACTGGATTTCCGAGTTCCTGAATCGTAAAAGATACATTGTTTGTACCTGTCATGACGGCTGAAGACTTCCCAGAGATCTTGCCAGAATTTTAAAACAAAACTGGGTAAAAAAAGATCAAAAAATAAAAGAAAGTTCTTTAGATGGTCATGAATCTATGGAAGTATATAAGCAAGGTACAAAGGAAAGAGATTTACACGAAGATGACATGTATTGAGGAATACGAAGAAGGCGAAAGCGAGCAAACCCAAATCAGTACACGTGAAGTAAATGAAAGCGAGTACTTTCCAGCTGGTGAGAAAAGATTTCGAAAATCGGATCGAAAGATATTGGATTTACGTCCTCAGTACTTATAAGGCGTGGCTTGGCACAACCAGGGACTAAATCGTTCATATATAGAGAGCAGGAAAAAGAGTTAAGGAAATATTTTACTCTCGATGAAGATAAAAAGTTAGTATATTGTGCTGACGTTAGAGGTCTGCTAAATGAATGAAAGCAAACGTATATTTATCTAATGAATGGAGACTTTTCATAGATTCTTTGCAACGTATCTTAAAAGCAGTTCTGTTACACAGCGGAAATAAGTACGCGAGTATTCCAATACCTCGCTCTACTAAACTCAAAGAATCTTATGAAAATATGAAATACATCTTAAAGAAAATTAATTATGCAGATCACAAGTGGCAATTTTGCGAAGATTTAAAAATAATTTCTATCATACTAGGACAGTAGGCAGGATTCACTAAGTTCCCATGTCTTTTGTGCTTATGGGATAGTAGGGATCGCATGAAGCATTACAAACAAACAGAATGGCAAAATAGAAATGCACTGAATCGAGGTAGTCACAACGTTATTCGAGAACCATTGATCGAACAGTCAAAAATTGTTCTTCCTCCTTTGCATATAAAGCTAGGCCTAATGAAACAATTCACGAAAGCTTTGGACAAATAAGGGCAATGTTTCATATATCTACATAAGCAGTTTGAAAAACTCAGTGATGCCAATATAAAAGAAGGTATTCTCGATGATCCGCAAATCCGTAAAGTGTTTAAAGATCAAAACTTTATACATTACATGACTGAAATTTTTTTAAATCAGCCTGGTACAGTTTTAAAAGTATTGCTGTAAATTTTTTAAGAAATCATAAAAGTCACGACTATGAAGAACTTCTGAATGGTTTGCTCGATAACTCTACCAACGTTTAGGTTGTTTGATGAGTGTTAAATTGCATTTTTTGCATTCTCATCTGGAGTACTTTCCAGACAACTTAGGTGATTACAATGAGGAGCATGGTGAACGTTTTCATCAAGATTTGAAAGTAATGGAGAGAAGATACCAAGTCGTTTGGGGTGTAAATATGATGGCGGACTACTGTTGGATGTTAAAAAGAGAAACTTAAAATAAAGGTATTAAAAGAGTCAGAGACCCATTGCACAGATCGTTTGAGAATAAAAGGGTTCGCTATATACGAAAAAAGTATAAATAACTTTTTTCATTAACATTCAAGAAACTGCACGATGTTTTTGAGGGTTAAGGGTTTAAGGGTTAAGGGTTTAAGGGTTAAGGGTTTAAGGGTTAAGGGTTTAAGGGTTAAGGGTTTAAGGGTTAAGGGTTAAGGGGTTAAGGGTTTAAGGGTTTAAGGGTTAAGGGTTTAAGGGTTAAGGGTTTAAGGGTTAAGGGTTAAGGGTTTAAGGGTTAAGGGTTTAAGGGTTAAGGGGTTAAGGGTTAAGGGTTAAGGGTTTAAGGGTTAAGGGGTTAAGGGTTAAGGGTTTAAGGGTTAAGGGTTTAAGGGTTAGGGGTTTAAGGGTTAAGGGGTTAAGGGTTTAAGGGTTAAGAATTTAAGGGTTAACGGTTTAATGGTTTAATGGTTAAGGGGTTAAGGGTTTAACGGTTTAAGGTTTTAAGTATTAAGGGTTTAGGAATACCACTGATGATATTCATGATATCAGTTTTCCACAATTTTCTGCATTTTTCTGCAATTTTAGTCACTTACAGTGATTTGCACATAATCAAAGGATAAAAGAATCGAATGGACAGTGTATTCTTATTCAGTGTGTCAAAATACATGGGAATATGACTCAACTGGATTCGAATACCTTCTACTATTCACTGATGGATTTCATAAATCCAGTTTTCCGCAATTTTCCGCTTTTATGGTATAATTTACACAAAATCAGGGGCTAATAGAACCAAACGGACAGTGGCTTTGTGCTCAGCACGTCAAAATACATAAGGATACTATAGTCAGTGTTCTGTGACAGACCACTTCTTCTTTTTTTAGTGTCTGTGCTATTAATAAAAACGTTTTTTGCTAAATTAAAAAAACAAATTCTATCACATTCTCTAAATTATTTTGAGCAAAAAAGGACGTTGTATGTTTCGCGATAGAATGCATTCCAAACGCCAAAAAAAAATTCTTAAAGTTTAAAGAAACACAATTTTTCGTAAATAGGACGGCTTACAGCTCATCGCATACTGCATAGATTTAAACTTACCAGAACTTAGATGGTTCATCTATTTTATGTACTTTATGCCTATAATAGATTGCCATGGTATTTACAACAATCTGATTACCTGTCGGTCGTCTATTTCTAGTACTGATTGTATTCAGGCGCAGAAGAAGAGTTTGAAAGAGGATGAGACGAATGGGTAGAAAGAGAGGAAAAGCGCGCTGGTATATGGGTGAAATTCATCTAACGTGCATATTTAAGCTTCCAGTAAGAAAGAAAAACACATGAAAAAATCGCTTTTTTTTGTTTGTATGAGTTTCTTGTAGTATCTAGAATATCTGTTTACAATGGTCTCGCAGGACCAGTTCATTAGGCGGAAATATTAAAGTTTTAAAGTTATTAGATGCCAGGGGAATTACGTGTGTGCCAGGGAAATTACATGTACCTTGGTCTAAGTGTAAGGGCAGTACTCTACCTGGTGAGAGAATGCGAGCGACACATATTTATCGCCTAGTAAACATGCATCAATATATATGTGTTTGCGGGATTAGCGAAATCGAATAGGCAGAAAGTAGGGAGAGACGAACCTTTGTAGGAAGTAGAAGAGAAGCATCGTACTCTCTTGCTCGGGATCCATCGGACGGGTAACATTAATTGGCTCTGCTGCCTGCCTGGAACCAATGCCATTCGAGACGAGATGGTTTACTGCTGCCTTCCCGGAACTAACGCATTTAGCAATTTGACTACGACCTGCATGATCTTAGTAGTGTCAGACTCCTACAGTTTGAGGCCTTTCTCCGTGATTACACCGTGCTACAAGGCAACTAAGAGGAATGAAGATAGCCGTCACCCAGGAGTTCATGTCGTCACGTCCCGAGCGGAGCAGCCACTGACTAGTCACTATGACTCATAAGCTAAGTTCTGATCGTATGCAAATCTCGCCCGACTGAAATCCGTCGTACCTTTTATGTAAAAGATGGATAACGTTAATAATAATTAAGATTCAGATTATCGGGCTTGGATTAATGAATACTATTTGTAAATTACTCGATTATGTATTGATAAAGACCGTATAGTATACTCTTAATCAATTTGAAATAATTGTAAACTTTGTTCTAACCTGTTTCTATAGTGCTGTCTCTTTTGCATATGTTTGTTATTTTAAATATATATTAGTAATTTTACAATGGAGTCTAGGTGATGCGTTCCGTAGATTTTGACCTCTATAGGTATCGAACAGCATTCAATGCTTGATCTAGGTATTCTGAGTTATAGATGACAGAGCCTAGATGGTATGCACCGTAGGTTTTTGCCTCTACGTGTTGGAAATCATCGAATCCGTGGTTTAGGTTTTCAGGGTTGCCGATGACCGAGTCTAGGTGTTGCGCTCTATAAATTTTTGGCTCTATGTGTTGGAAATCATCGAATACATGGTCTAGGCATTTGGGGTGGCCGATGACGGAGTTTTGATGATGCGCTCCGTAATGTTTTGCTATTTCAATTTCAATGCATGGTCTAGGTGTTCGGTGTAGCCGATGACGAAGTCTAGGTGGTGTGCAGCGTAGATTTTTGGCTCTGGATGTTGGAAATCATCAAGTGCATCGTCTAGGTGTTTGGGGTGGCTGATGACAGAGTCTAGGTGCTGCGCTCCGTAGCTTTTTGCGTCTAGGTGTCGGAATGCATTCCAAGCTTGGTCTAGGGCTCGGGGTAGCCGATGATTAAAAGTTAAGTTCTTCAGCAAATAATCATGATTCAGAAAGAGAATCAAACCGAGCGAGCGTAGGCGAGTCAGGTATTATCGCTAGTACGTAATTATCGCCGTGTTTTTGCCAGGGGACGTTACATTTCATACTTTAGTCAAGTTAAACATAATAAAATCAACTTTTATCGAATTTGATAATTGCATTACATAAAAGTACGTACAATGTATTAATATCAATTTTTTTCGTAATTTTATCTCTGATATTGAATGAAATATTTAGATGTTACAAGAAGATGCACGCTAGATGAATTTCACCCATATATATAATGTGCGAACCTTTGTGTAGTTCGCGATGCGTGAACTGCACGTGTACTGTATGTAAGCGAGGCAGGGGTAAAAATTGCATTTTACGGTCTGAAAATCGGAAAATCGGACGTTATTTTTCCATGACAAAGATAATGGTGTAATTACTTTTCCTGATAATTTTTTTTTAATAATTTTTTTTTAATAATTTTTTTTAATAATTTTTTTTCTCTTCTCTGATAGGTGCAATTTGATTTTGAAAATTTTTTCCCGAAATTTCCCATAGTGCGCCGCGGCCCTACGCACATAATTAGAAACGCCAAAATCGTTCCTGTGTTACAAAAAAAAAATTAATACAGACATTTATAATCAATTAGAGCATTATAATATTACTCTTTCAGGAGTTATTGACTGATTCCATTCAAATTCAGGTAGGCTGATAAAAACTATAATACTGTTTTCTAAATCATATTTAAAGAGATTTATATCTCGGGATTTTGCTTAAAATTTTTTTTTATTACTCTACAGTCTTGATGCAAAAATTAAAACTACAAAATTTAAAAAGTACCTCAATTAAATGTGAGGACTTTCATCTAGTTGACAGAAAAATCTTTACTATGATGATTAAGATTCATCTTACAGAGCTATTAATGACAAATTGAAAAATTACGATTTTACCAAAATGTAAGTATCTCAAAAACTATCATTTTCTTTTCTCTGAAAGTTTAATATGTTCTTATAAATTAAAAAAAAACTAACTTTTCCAGAATGTAAAAATATCCTATTTATTTTATTTTTATTTTTATTTTAATGAATTATTATCAAAGTGGAAATCGATTTTTTCGATTTCTAAGCTCTCAACTCGTGTTGTTTTTCAAAAATTATCCCATTTCTCTATCTATTTACTACCCCATTTACTAATATATTGATAGAATAAAGAAGAAACTTTAAAATAAGTCACCAGGAAGGTTTCTTAATCAATTATACGTGAATTTATAGCGACTTGAAGTTAAAAAAACATTGAAAGCTTAAACAAAAATGTATGTTCATCTTGATTTACTTTTTTCATTTCACACTATCGAAAAGCTTACCCACATGAATATTTAATTTATTTGAATTTGAATGGTTTGAATTGAAACCCCTGCTTCAATGTAAGCTTTTCCTTTTTCATTCGTGCTTCGCAGTTCTAGTAGTGTAAATATTTTTCTGGTCCCTTTACTAGCAGTGCAATGCTTTCTTAAACTTAAAATCGCTATAAATTCATGTATAATTGATCAATAACCCTTCCTATCGACTTTACGACGCAATACTTTACTCCTCCTATATATATATATATATATATATATATATATATATATATATATATATATATATATATTTGTTTTAACAGATTTATGGAGCCCTTTTATACACATGAGCATATTTATCGAGCCCGTTTTCTTTTGTGGAGCCCTGGTCCCATAAAATATTTTTCTCGGGCGTTTATGGAGCCCGATCTAGAGTCTATAACCTCAGGGTCCATTATTTTTTTAGTCACTTGCCATAGGGATTTCTGGGCTGTAGGTACTAATAAACAGGGATGGGCTCCATAAACGGATGGGGGGATAATTATATATATATATAATTATCACTTAACCCCGTTATGGAGCCCATCCCTGTATATTAGTACCTACGCCCAGAGTTCCCGTATACAAGTGACTAAAGAAATAATCCCTCTCTGGGTATAGAAACTCTAAATCGGGCTCCATAAACACCGTATAAGAATATTTTATGGGACTCGGGCTCCATAAAAGAAAACGGGCTCCATAAATATGCTCATGTGTATAAAAGGGCTCCATAAATCTGGTAAAAGAAATGTGTGTGTGTGTGTGTGTGTGTGTGTGTGTGTGTGTGTGTGTGTGTGTGTGTGTGTATGTGTGTGTGTGTGTGTGTGTGTGTGTGTGTGTGTGTGTGTATATATATTTATATATATATATATATATATATATACACACACATATATATATTGCGGAAACTGGTACTTTTGAGGATCTATAGTTTTTTTCTCCAGAGTTCGTATATGCTTGACTAAAAAAACAACTCCCTCTTTGCGTAGAAGGTATTAATATAAATCCTCAAAAGTACCGTTCCATACCGAAGGAATTTTGAGGATGTCCTCAAAAGTCCGAAAATCCTCAAAGTATCGAATCCGTGCTGACATAGATCCTCAAAAGCTGCATTTAATGTATTTATATATATATTTATATTTTATGTTAGTTTTCAGGACATTCCAGATGTTTAACGTTGGTTTCGGGGACATTTGTTAGTTTTGGGGACAGTCCCTGAATCTACATATGTTTAACGTCAGTTTTGAGGACATCGGCCCCCATAAGAGACATTATTTCTTTAGTCACGTATAGGTATACAGTAACATGGGGTCCTGGGAACTAACGTTATACAAGTTTATATATATATATATATATATATATATATATATATATATATATATATATATATATAATCATATAAACATGGACTTATGCTGACACCAATGTATAAGACCACGTGACCTGTCTGCATAAGTGTAGTACCGTTTATACAAGTGTCTGCACAAGTCTAGCGTGACTAAAGAAATAATCCCTCTACTTATGCTGACGTCTGCATAAGTCGGTCTCTGTCTGCATAAGTCTATTTAAATTTCGGAAAGTGTCTGCATAACTAGCGTTTCATATATATTATATATATATATATATATATATATATATATATATATATATATATATATATATATATATATATATATATATATATATATATATATATATATATATATATATATATATATATATATATATATATATATATATATATATATATATATATATATATATATATATATATATATTAAAAAACTTTAACTTTTATGTCTTTAACAGTACAAGCGTTAATACGAGTAGAATGCAATTAAAACACTGTAAAAGAAAATGTATCTTTATTAAAAGATTATTTTTAAGATCCCTTAACGTTAAATACTAAAAAATATTATCTTGATAATATAAAAAAACATGAATATTTTTAGAGAATTTTTCCCAGGTAAATTTTTTGAATATAAACAATTTCATCATGAATTTAATAAACTAAAAAAATAAGCGATAAAAGTTTTCTTGAAAATTTTTATCGCATATACTTATTAAATTTCAGCAGTAATTCCTGCTAAAAACAAGCACCCCAAATGAAACAGGCCTTACTACGTCCGCGTCGTTGTTTCTGGGTAACGCTAAAAGTAAGGACCCAGTATTACAAAAAAAGCTTAAAGCCAATAGAGCAATGTTGCTGGAACTTCTGTAGATAAGTGACCGCGAAAACTCCCAGGATAGTATTTTTAGCGATTTTCATGGAAATTGGGAAATTGACCCCACTTAAAGCGATTCAGTCTCCATGTAGTACTCCGGCATCGCATCTGACTTCGAATTTATAATCAGCGACCACTGAAGCTCTTAGAATGTGTTTTTAGTGATTTTCATAGTGATTCAAAATGACCTCATGTGGGATATTTCAGCCTCCATGCGGTACCATCGCATCGCACCCCACAGAAACCTAACATCATATTCACAATTGGCGACCACAAAAATTTCTTAATTGGTTGGGTTTATCAAGGCTTGTTCTGTTTGAGACAACTATGAAATTTCGCGTTCTGACCAATTTTTAAGCATTTGACCTTGATTTAACCTTGTGGAGGTCACAAAAAAATGTTTAAAGAACGCTTTTGGACGTAAAATTTCCCGCTCTATCCGATTCCGACGTCAGAAATAGGGGTTCTAATTTGAAAAAATGATCTTAACCTTGAAATGACCTTGAAAAATGATCTCAAGGTCAAATTGAAGGTGACCAAAAGTTGACCTCCATCGTCACGAACAATTTTCATCTGAATTATTTTTCTGTATCTGGCCTGCATTCGGAGATATTTCGCTGCATAGATTAAAATGAGACACCGTATGTGTACACACACACACACGCACACGCACACACACACATACACACATACACACACACACACACACTAAATTTGCGGTCTCGGAGTTGTGCAGTCTTATGCAGACATTGTGGTACTTATGCAGACGTCAGCATAAGGGTGGGATTATTTCTTTAGTCAACCGTGACTTATGCAGACAAATTCTTACACGGAACCGGACTTGTGCAGACACATTGCATAACTGGAACCCGATTTATGCGGTCTATTCTACATAAGTATGGATACGCAAAGATATATTATACATACATAAATACATACATACATACGTACATACATACATACATATACATACCTGCCTATCTGCTTACCTGCCCACCTACCTACCTACCCACCCACCTACCTACCTACCCACCTACCTACCTACCTGCCTACCTACTACCTACCTACCTACCTACCTACCTACTACCTACTACCTACCTACCTGCCTACCTACCTACCTACCTACCTATCTACCTACCTATCTATCTACCTACCTACCTACCTACCTACCTACCTACCTACCTACCAGCTACCTACCTACCTACCGAGACTGAATAGTGTACTTGAAAATATAGTACCCCAAGCAGGTATCCTCGACAATGAGGAGGCCCCACGGATTTTGGAGGGGTGGGGTGGGGGGGCAAAAGCACGGTGTCGCCAATCAGGCTGGTGCAGAAGGGGATAATCGCTTGGCCCCTACTGCATCTCAAAAGACGAGCGAAGAAGTAGAAGAAGTCAATCAGGCAAGCACGGCATAAGTAAGATTATTGTGGAAGCTGTGGGCCCAAATATTAGAGAACGACAAGTTGGAGCAACACTCCCTGGCTGCCCTGGAACAGAGGATGATTTCTATAGAGTAGTGGTGACTACAGCACGGAATATGCTTAACAAGGTTAAAAACGTCCACGCAGCTGCGATGTCATTCCTGAGACGAATATTGAAAAACAGGCAGAAAAACAAAGAGGCTAAAGCGGCCTTCCAAAGCGAACTGGAAAGGGGGCGATGCAGGCAGGGGGAGCAGGAGAAAATAGCTCAAAGAAAAGAGTGGCAAATAGCCCACCCGACGACTCAATAGAGAGGGCCAGAAAACTGAGCGTCGGCGAGAACAGAAGGGTCATCATCCGGAAGGAACGGCTGAATTCTGCTCCTACATCAACATCCCAGAGAGACAGAATCCCGAGCCCTGAGAAGACGGGAAATGCTAAACAGGAGCAGGCCGAAACCGACTGGGTGATAGTCAGAAAGCAGAAGAAGAAAGCAAGGAAGGAAATCCTGTCCCAACAAGAGGCAAGACGGCACCTGGAAAGACAACATCGAGGACGAAACTTCCGAGGCCAAAGGCAGAAGCGGTACTCATAAAAGCGAGCGGGGACAATAAGTTGTCCTACGCCGATATGCTAAAGGAGCTGAAGACTAAGGCGAGTCCGGATGATGTCGGATCGAAGGTGGGCAAGATCCGCAAGACCAGGGATGGAAACCTGCTCATAGAACTTCGGAAGGATTCACAGCTAGAGGAGGTAAGCAGAGCTATCCGGCAAGCAGTAGGGAACCAATTTCTCGTAAGATCGATGGTTCCAACGGTCACTATAGAGCTAAGAGACCTGGAGGAAGCGACCACAGAAGAAGAGATCAGAGAAGCTTTTATCGCTGCCCTAGTAGAGGCGACTTCAGATCAAGTCGAAGTAAAGGCACTCCGTGCAGGACCAAGAGGGACCAAAATGGCACTCGTAGTGGCACCAAGAGTCATAGCGACTGCAAAGGTGTTAAAACCGGGCAAAGTTAGAGTCGGCTGGGTTAATGCAACAGCCCGCGAAAAGAAGCTAGTCATCAGATGTTTTAAATGCCTGGAATTCGGACACGTTGCCGCAGAGTGCCTTAAGGATATCACGGAGAAGCTGTGCTACAAATGCGGAGATCCAGGACACTTGGTTGCAGGGTGTGACAAGCCATATAAGTGCCTTGCTTACGAAGCTACTGGAAAACCTCACGGTCACAGAACGGGAGGCGTTACATGCGCCGCTCTTCGGATAGCTAGGGAGAAGCTGAACCACCACCTAAACGGAAATGGCTAACTTTCCTAGCGTGAACATGCTGCAAATCAACATCAACCGGTCTCGAGGAACACAAGACCTTGCCATACAGACCGCGAGAGAAAGAGAAATAGGTATACTCGTTATCTCAGAGCAAAACCGGGATCTCCAAGACGCGATGTGGTTTAAGAACAAGAGAGGCGATGCGGCAATATACGTCTGCAAGGACAAACACTACAGGGCCAGGGAAGTGATATCCGGCAACGGTTACGTACGCGTGGCTCTATGAAAGCTGGCCGAATTCAGTTCCTACTTCTCTCCGAACGTCGCGGATGCGCTCGTAGAGCTAGATCTGGCTGCGCTAGAGGAGCATATCCGAAAGTGGAAGGGCCCACTTATCTTGGCGGGCGACTTCAATGCCAAAGCAAGGGCATGGACAGGGGGGCCCCAGGATCCAAGAGGCGACCTCCTCGAAGAAATAATGGCGGCCTATAATCTCGTAGTAGCAAACCAACCTGGCGTGCACACTTACGGGAAGGGAATTGCTAGATCGGTCTTGGACCTGATGTTTGCATCTCTGGAAGTCACAAGAAACATCTCATCCTGGGAAGTGTTAGACGCAGAGTCGCTTAGCGATCACCGATATATATATATATATATATATATTGACGAAACTCCTAGGGAAGCAGAATCAACGAGGAAAGTACAAAATGAAAGGAGGATGGTCCCTCCAAAGAATGAACCGCGACAAATTCTTACAGCGAATTAGCGCAGCTAATTTGGAAGGTTCTGCTACTGCAGAAGAAGCAGCTGAAGTACTTATGAGGACTATAACGGATACGTGTGATGCGTCCATGCCACGCAGGTCGTCAACCTACCACAGAAAACTAGCCTACTGGTGGAACGAGGAGCTGGCGGGACTGAGGAATGAGTGCAACAAACGTAGAAGGGACTTCCAGAGGGCTAGGAACGCAAATAGGCCAAACGCGATATAGGAACAAGAGGCATACAAAGAAGCCAGAGGATGCTCAGAATAGCAATCCGTAAATGCAAAATGGAGAGCTGGAAAAACCTCATCGAGACGATCAACAGTGATCCATGGGGCCTACCCTACAAGATCGTGATGAAGAAACTTCGGAGGTCGCAAGGATCAAGCGTGCCAGAAGACGAAGAAAGTCTGCGGAAAATTGTGGAAGTACTATTTCCAACGGGAGAGCCTAGGACTAGCTTCCCAAACCAAGAATACAGAGAAGCAGGAGAGCCTTTCAGCCCCCAAGAGCTGAAAGCAGCAGCGAGCAGACTATCCCCTGGAAAAATTCCGGGACTAGACGGAATTCTGAATGAAGTGATGCGCCTGATAACAAAGAAGAACCCCCAGATGCTCATGAGCGTCTTTAACAAATGCCTAGAGGAAGGAATTTTCTCTGTCAGATGGAGAAGGCAAAAATTGGTCTTGATACCCAAGAGTACTCAGGCCACGGCGGCTGATCATTCATCATTCAGACCACTGGGAATGATTGATTCAACGGGCAAACTGTTCGAGAGGCTCATTCTCAATAGAATAGACACATTCTCCAGAATGTGTGCGAAGAAGAGGACAACGAGGGAATCTCCGCAGCCCAGTTCGGCTTCCGCAAGGGGCTGTCAACCCACCACTTATTGAAGAAGGTAGAAGAGAGAGTCTCGGAGGCTCCCCACGAACTACCGAGCCCGGGAGGATTCTGCGCTATAATAGCGCTGGACGTGAAGAATGCGTTTAACTCTGCTAGTTGGGAGTGCATTTACCAATCTTTGGCAGAAGAGAAAAAAATGCCCCAATACCTCCTCAGGATCATGGACAGCTACCTCAAGGATAGAAAACTAACAATAGTAACCGAGGAAGGCAGAATAGCTACAGATCTATCGGCGGGAGTATCGCAAGGATCAATTAAGGGCCCCTTCCTGTGGACCTGCATGTATGACGGGCTACTGAGGATGAAACTACCGAACGGGGGATCGCTTGTTGGGTTTGCCGACGACTTGGCCCTACTAGTGATGGCAGAAAAAGCATGGTTAGTGGAGATAATTGCTAACGAAGCCCTGGAGCTGATCGCTGAATGGCTGAATAGTAGATCTTTGCAGCTAACAGTGCGCAAATGTGAGGCGATCTTGGTAACACGTCGAAGGAAGTACGAAGCTCCCCGGTTTGAGATCAACGGGGAAATAATCCCTCTCAAACAGGAGATAAAGTACTTGGAAGTGTGGCTAGATGATAAATGGTCATTCAAACACCACGTGAAGCAAGCCGCAACGAAGGCGTCGATAACGTGCACATCACTGATGCGTCTTACGCCCAACGTAGGAGGACCGAGGCCGGGACGCAGACAATTGCTGGCAACAGTAGTTGAGTCGATTCAGCTGTGTCGAACCGACAACCTTCTGCTTACCGGCAGCTACGCTACCATTTGCGCCGCTGGGCTGACAATCCTTTCCAGACCCTAACCACTACTTAATCGTTCTTAATTTTTATTTCAGACGGGGGGGATTTGCGAAATAAAGATTGAGAACGATTAAGTAGTGGTTAGGGTCTGGAAAGGATTGTCAGCCCAGTAGCGCAAATGGTAGCGTAGCTGCCCGGTAAGCAGAAGGTTGTCGGTTCGATCCCGGCCTGGGTCGTTATTTTTTCGTTCTCATTTTTTATCTTATACGTTTACCTTCCCTTTTCATATCCTTTAAAAATTCTTGACTACACTTTAATTATTATAATATCGTACATAATTCTTTGACTGCTATTTATTGTGTCAAATAGCTTATAAAAATTTAAATATGTATTTAAACACATATATAGGAAAAAGTGATTGATAAGTTAGTTACCTTCCTTATCTATTATCTTTCCCCCTTAATAGCCGTTAGATTCACTTATTAAATTAACATAAATCGTCGGGCGTTTCCTTCTATTGATAAAATACTATTACACGTTCGAAATACAAAATATCAGATCCACTATGTCTGCCAAACATTTTCGAAGGAAGCTTAGTTTTTGCTATTTGTAACACGGCAGAACGCACGTTACAGGAGAGATCAAAGGAAGTGCACGGCGGCCGCTGCGAGCTACGCCTCGACACCCGAGCATACACATGCGCGCGCCCGTCCCTCCCCGCTGCCTTTTCCGCGCACTAGTCCTTCCCCTCCCGTATCCAGCAGGCCAGGAGTCGGAGAAACCAGCAGCAGCTATAGCGAGGACATGCTGTAGCTGGAGCATGAGTGAGCTCGCTCTCCCAGGCGGCTGACAGGAGCAGACGACAGCCGAGAGAAGGAGAGAACGAGAGACGCAGTGGCTCAGTGCTGTATCGGCCATCCGCCGGACGGCGCGTGCGAGCATCGGCCGTATACGGACCGCTTGCACGCGCCGCAGTGAAGACAACGGCCGATGGACGAACGAGGGGACAGCGGAGCAGAGCAGCGTGAGCGCACCGGCCGGCATTTTTCCCATTCTGTCGCCTACCGCCGTGCCGCGTGCTCGCGATAGTGTTTCGCTGCCGAAGTCGCGTGCGTGCCAGTGTGCCCTGCCGATCCTCGCTACCGTCTGGAGGCAGCGCCCTAGGGAGAGCGAGAGAGAGAACGAGAGAGCGAGAGGAGACAGCAGCAGCAGCGTCCTGGCCAAGGTTTGCCCTTTATATATTCTCGTCCCCGGTTTCCAAGTGCGTGTGTGTGTGCGCGTCCGAAACGGAAGCCACGAGACTCCGAATTCGCGCCAGCTACAGCACGTGCTATAGCTGCAGCTTAGAGTAGGATTTTTTCTGATCCCGGCTGAAGCTAGCCGCGAAGGCTTATGAGCGGTGCAATTGGCGCGTATACCTGGCGCCCATACCATTGTAGTGTACATTAGATTGATGTTAATAAACTACCTAGAGTTTTACTCGGTTGTTTATCTGTTGTATTTGAGAATTACCCGCGAACCTCTGCCTTGATCCTCGGCAGAGCGTTACATATTATACTTTCGAAAATCAAAATGGAGGATCCAATATGGCGGTTACAAAATCGAAAAAAGCTTAGCTTTTGTTTAACTTTGGTATACAGTGGTTTTCGAGGTCGCTGATCAAGATTTTCCATTAGACTTGCGACATACGAAATGGCGAATCCAATATGGTGGCCAAAATTTTTGGAAGAAAGCTTAGATTTTGCTTCAAGTTTGTATACCCGAGTATACGAGGTCGCTGATCACGATTTTGCAATCACAGACTTCCAAATTCTTAATGGCAAATCCAATATGGTTGTTAAAAGTTCGCAAAAAGCTTAGGTTTTATTTAAAATTGGAATTCAGAGGTTTCGAAGTGATCACAATTGTACTATCGACTTCCGAAATTCAAAATGGCTGATCCAATATTGCGGATGAAAATTCGGAAAAAGCTTAGATTATGCTGAAAATTGGTAAACAGGGATATTCAAGGTCGCTGATCAAGTTTTTCTATTAGACTTTCGAAATGCAAAATGGCGGATCCAATATGGCTGCCAAAAAATTTCGAAGGAAGCTTAAATTTTGCTTAAAGTTTGTAAACGGGAGTTTTCGTGATCGCTGATCACGATTTTGCTATCAGACATTCAAAATTCTTAATAGCGGATCCAATACGGTGTTTAAAAATTCGAAAAAAGATTATGTTTTTCTCAAAATTGGAAATCGGAGACTTCGAAGACGCTGATTACGATTTTGCTATCAGACTTTCGACATTCAAAATGGCTGATCCAATATGGCGATTGAAAGTGCGAAAAAAGCTTAGATTTAGCTCAAAATTGTAACACATGGATTTTCGAGGTCGCTGTTCACGTTCTTGCTATCAGACTTTCGAAATTCAAAATGGTGGTATCAAGTTCGAAGGAAGCTTAGATTTTACTTAAAATTTGTATACAGGGGTTTTAGAGGTCGCTAATCACAAACTTATTATAAGACTTTCGAAATTTAAAATAGCGGATCCAATATGACCGTCAAAAGTTCAAGAAAAGCTTAAATTTTGTTGAAAAATGGTTATGTAATATTCTAGTTTAAACTATTTCTTTTAATCTTAGAATAAAAACTAATAAATAAATAGTTCACTAACTTATGAATGGGGGGTTGGCGAGCGGAGCGAGCAGGGGATACCCACCTAGCATACATATATACAGGGTGCTAGAAAAGTCCCGGGACCCTCAAATAACTTGGAAAATAAGGTTCCCACAGAAAAACGTCCAATACAATATTTGTAGGATTTTTCCTTAGCTATCAGATGGTGACCTTGGATATGACCTTGACGGTTATTTCAAGGTCAAAGTCATTTTTTTTTAAATAGGAACCCCTATTTTTGACATTGGAAATAAAAAGAGCAGAGAATTTTACGCCCAGATATGACTTTAATACTTCCAAATTTGACCTCTGCAGGTCAAACTAACTGTCATTTACAGAAAGGCATAATAATACGAGAAGTAGGAGTCGCAACAAAAAATGTCCAATACAATATTTGTAGGATTTTTCCCTAGCTATCAGATGACAACCTTGTATTTGACCTTGACCATGGCATTGAAGGTGATTTCAAGGTCAAGGTCAATTTTTAAAATGGAAAATCCTATTTTTGACGTTGGAAACAAAAAAATGCAGAGAATTTTACGTCCGAATGACTTTTGAGTTCTTGCAAATTCGACCTCTAAAGGTCAAGCTGTCATTCATAAAATTTGATGCGATACAAATTTTGCATTCATCAAATCAAATTCTGGAATTTTCCCCTAGTTATCAAACAATGTCCTAATATTTTTTATGAACCAGCCATGACCTTGGAGGTCATTACCTGTTCATGGTGATTTTTTGAATAGAGCTCCACACCTTTGATCACTAGTAACTGACAATCATCCATTTCATCCATATTTTACCACTTTCGTTTATTTTTTACCAGTAGCAACCGAAAATGATCATCCATGACCATGTTCGATCTCTAATAGAAATCAATGACCAACTATGACCGTGTTTGTACCCACGTTGATCAAGTATGACCGTAGGTGACTACTTATAATCACGTTTGAACCCCAAAAGCAATTAGTTGGAATCAGTCACCAATATTTCCATAAACCATTTTCTTAAATTGTTCTTAGACCAGTTTACAATTTTTCGCTTCAATTGTTATTTCTTCGACAGTCTTTAAGATTAGTTGGCTAAATAAAGTCTTATAATCATTTCAGCTGAACTTTTTAAGATAGTAAGTCCATTTCATGCCTGTTTCTCCAACATTATTTTTCAGCATACTTTGCTTTATGGCGTTTCGGAGCGACTTTCCGGCATCCTTGTACCTATCCTCTTCCTCTCCTTGTTCGGGGCGTTTTCTTTTCCGCGCTCTTTGAGCGTTCGTTCGTTGTTTCTTACAGCTGCTCCTCAGTTCTGAGATTTCTGAGTTCCACCAGAAAGCAGGCTTTTGATTCTTGTGCTGTCTTCTGCGGGGCATGGATAAATCGCACGCTCGGCTCATTTCTGTTGTGTAACGTCGCGTCAGGTCGTCCGTCGTCCCAGTCTTGTCCAGTCCTGGTGTCCCCGAGGTGCATTTTGCAAAGACGTCCCGGTCAAATTTCTTGACAGCCCATCCTGTGGGTTTTTCTCGCAGGGCATCGCGTTTTTGGCTCCTTAACTCCAAGCAGACATATGGATGGTCGCTGAGAGACTCTTCTTCCAATACTGTCCACTCGTGTAAGTGCTTCCTCAGCGTTGGTCGAAGGAATGTCAGATCTAATACCGAGGACAACGCTCTTCTTTCGAATGTTGCATCTCCGGCTGATTAATCACTATCAGGTCGAGTGACAACATCATTTCGTCTAAAAACTGTCCTCTTCTGTCTTCCGGGCCTCCGCTCCATGACCTAGATTTGGCGTTGAAATCTCCTGCAACGATGATGGGTCCGAGCCAATATCTTATGCTTCTCTCCAAGTCGTCCAAGTCTGCCTGGAACGTCTCAAACGGTGCCTTCGGCGAGTAGTAGTAGCTATAAACTGCGGTGCCATTTGGCACGCATTGTGTGTGTCTGTGTGTGTGTCTGTGTGTGTGTGTGTGTGTGTGTGTGTGTGTGTGTGTGTGTGTGTGTGTGTGTGTGTGTGTGTGTGTGTGTGTGTGTGTGTGTGTGTGTGTGTGTGTGTGTGTGTGTGTGTGTGTGTGTGTGTGTGTGTGTGTGTGTGTGTGTGTGTGTGTGTGTGTGTGTGTGTGTGTGTATATATATATATATATATATATATATATATATATATATATATATATATATATATATATATATATATATATATATATATATAGCCATGTTTATCGGGATTTATGGGGCCCAACCCTGTATATTAGCACCTACAGCCGAGAGTTCCCTATGGCAAGTGACTAAAGAAATAATGGACCCTGGGGTTATAGACTCTAGGTCGGGCCGCATAAACCCCTATATTTAGAAATATTATGAGGTCCGGGCTGCATAATCAAAATCGGGCTCGATAAACCCCTATATATAAAAAAACGGGCTTTATAAACCCGTTATAACTTTAGAGATATGTATATATATATATACATATACACTCACTCTCACACACACACACACACACATATATATATATATATATATATATATAAAATTCTGTGTGTGTGTGTGTGTGTGTGTGTGTGTGTGTGTGTGTGTGTGTGTGTGTGTGTGTGTGTGTGTGTGTGTGTGTACATAATTCCGGTGTTTTGAATGCGCAACGCCATCTTAGAAGGAAACTATAGCAAAATCCCATGTGTAAGACGAAGACAGACGATCACGTGACTAAAGCAATAATATATTGACTTTTTGAATGCCACATTCAAAACGTCAGTTGATTGCATTTTTAACATGGGAACATATAGAATCTATAGGAAGTTGCGCTATTATATATATAAACTAGGGGGGTACCCCCCCCCCCTACTCGCTCCGCTCGTCAACCCCCCACCTTTATCAAAAAATAAGTAACATTCTTGGTTTCAAGGCGAGTTGTAATAGATATTTTCATATGTTATATGAATTCAAACATTCAACGTAACGCTTAGGAGAAGCTTTCAATTCTTCTTTTATTGAAACGAAAAAAGTTTCCAACGTCACCTTTGCGGTACCATTAACAGGCGCGTCGGATTTTTATTTAAAGTGGTATCCGTCGCCAATAGCCCTAAATAACCACTTCTCCTATTAAAATATATTACAAATAATCGTTTAAGGAATAGCTTAAAGGAATTCTCTCGATTTTGAATAAGAAGGCAGATTTTATAGACTTAAAGGAAATCTTATTTTAAGGGGGAGCTTTAAATTAAAGAGGGGTTGCATAGTATAATTTGTTATACTTACACGTGCATTGGAATTAATTTTAATTTTATTGGATTGGATTTCTATTTTAAGGAGGAGCTATAAAATTAAGGAGGGACTGCACAGCGGCAGGGGTGGAAGTTTTTTGTAAACTGACGCTTAAGAGAAGCTTTCAACGCAGAACATTAACTCAATTAATTTTTAAGTTAAGGGGATAAGCCATGGTTAAAACTGAAAAAAATAAGAATAAATAATTTGATTAATAATAAATTCCAGGTGTAATCTTTGAACTTAATATTTTTCCCATTAATAAGTAGTGTTATTACCTACAATTTCCGCCTGTAGTTAGCTGATAATATACATCTGGCTCTTGCGTACATTTTATTAATGATTTAACTCTGATTTATTGATTGCCGTAGGTTTACTTTTCAACAACTAAATAAAATGACTTGAAATTCATGGCTTGATCTTTGTTTTTACATCAGTTACCAGTTTTCTGTGCTACTTTTTCTAAAAAAATTTTGTTAATATTTATTTTTTATGAAAAATCTCAATTTTTTGTATATTTTATCAAAAGTTCTATAATTTTATTTATTTTTTTTTTTCTGAAGCTTTTTGCAAAAAAGTAGCGCACATTCCTTGTGGTTAATGTAAAAAGGAATGCTCACCTAAAATTTCAAGTCATTTCGTTCACTTGGTGAAAAATAAACTTACGGCAATGACCCTGTAAACACAAAAAACAAGTTTTTCAGAAATTATGTTTGAAACTTGAGTTTCTTATAACTTATGGTAAGCTTTTCAAAACTACTTACAAAAATCTTTTTCACAATTCTGTATAATATACTTTGATTAAACATGAAAAATGGAATATCCATATGACAGTTATTTTGGCACGGACACTCTAATCATCTCATGTCTAGTCTCATTAAATATCTGTAAAAAAAGGTTTAATTAGCTTAATGACATCTTTATATTATTTAGAATAATACATTATTGTAGCTCTTATCTTTTTTTTTCGTATTAGACTAAAATATTTTTATTCCTTGATGCTGCAGTCTATAACCTACAAAAATCATCTATTCCGGGTGACAGATCCAATCACAAATTAACTAAAAAGAAAAATAATAAATATTAACTATTTTTATACGTATAAGTAACAAAAAAATCTTTTAATTACTTACTCTAGTAAGAACCTGGTTCATATGACTCTTCTGGTAACTAAAGTCGTACTCTCCTTCTTTTTCTTCTACTTTCTAAGGTATTTTCCTCAGCATTCCTTTCAGCATAGAATAATCTTTTATCATTGCTCTTCTTCGCCCACTCAATTGCAGCTACTCCAGGTTTGATGTCGAAGGCATCCATTATTTCCAAGAAACCAATTCTTCCATCATTGAAACAAGTGATAGCAATGTATACACCTGTATTGAGTACATGCACACCACTAAAAGATGTCTTGGTAACGAGCTTCCAAACTATCTGATTGAAGCTTTCATTGCTGTTCTGTGTAAAACCACCAAGGCACCTTTCAAGCAGTTCCCGTCGAGAGAGATCTTCATAAATTGGTTTTAACTGCTCCATCACTACTGTTGGAATACTGCCTGTATGATGGAAGCCTTTCAGTTTTTTCTGGGCTTTCGCTTTTTGCCACTTGCACCAACTATTTTCTCCTTTCGGACACAAATGATGTTGAGGTGATTTATCTGTGGAGATTTTGTGGTAATAAGTGGCCCATATCGCATTGCTCATATCTTTCACTGAGTTCGCATTGCCCCTGATGGCATTACCATAGTTGGTGGTCAGCTGATCAATAACTTTACCAGTCAAGCGTCCCTGTCCTCCAATGGATTTTCCATCAGCTAACTTCTTCTTGCCAGAATTCTTCTTTAGATTTCTCAGCCTTGTACCCATTCGCTTTTGAACATGTCCAACACACTCCTTTTCTTCTACTATCAGTTCATCTCCATATGGTTTAACTTTACACAAATCACAGAAAACTTTTGAATCACCATCTCCAATGTAGCGATGATACTTTACACCATATTTTTCCATGGAACTTTTGAAAATTTCAATAATTCCATCCACTTCCATCTTTCCGGCACTTCCTTCATGGTTTGCTGAGCAATTGGCTTGATGTTCCGTGTACCAGTCTTCATATTCTTCTATGCCCTCTTTATTTTTCCATTTCATGCAAGTTTTACAGAAACTATTCTTGATAGAGATGTCAAGAATTTGTTGGGAACGCAAACCAATCAAGCTTGTGATTCCTTGTAAAGAAGAGAATCCTCTCTTTCTCCAGGACCCGTCACCAGACACATCGAGCCCTACACTTCCAGCTGGTGTCAATTGTTTTTCTTTTTCCACTGCTTTTTGCATGGAGATAACTGCCACTTTTTCACATGCCTTACGTAACTCCTCATTGATATGGTCATAAAAACTGTGTGCCACTGGCGATGGTAGGTCCATGATACCACAGAAAGTCTCCAATCCTGCATGTCCTTGTCCAAGTGCACGCATAGCAAGTACACTACGTCTATTTACTTCATAAGCATTCCCACTACTTCCAACTTGTTTACTTGTATTGATGAGATTCATGCCATTGCAGTTTTTGCATACAATATTAATTTTTGCACCCAATCCTCTAATGTCTCCTTCCGTCATTCGGATTTTTCCATGACACTTAGCACAAACAATTAACTTTTCAAGTTCATGAAACAAAATATCAATATCTATTATTCTGTTTCTTGTTGTTGCTGAACTTCTAGATATATCTGATTCTGAAATTTTGCTTGCAGATGTGCTTCTTTTTCTCTTTAGTGATGGGGCATTTTCTACTTTTCTTCTAAATCCTTTATGTTTCTTTTTTTTTTCCAAATGTTCTCTTCTTTGTAGATGGTCCTGGTGTTCGACCTCTCTTGTCTGTATTCATGATTTTTCACAAATCACTACTTTACGTATCAAAATTAAATTGATACACAAAAGTCACTTCGAAAAAAACACTTAAAAATATAGCAAGTTTTAATTGCACAATGTAGCTAACCTACAGGCCAAATTTTAAAAAATTTTCCACACACTGCTCTAGAGCGTATAATAGCTTATAATCAGGAAAAAATGTTTGTTTACTAAATAAATTGCATTGAAAAATGCAGATTCAATTACATTCAAAATAATTCAGTTTAAATTCCAGCGACCGTGGCGCTGAAACAACATAAACATGCAGCTGGGATTTTGAACCACCTATGAGTATTTTACGTATAATACCTTTCTATAAGGAGAGTAAGGGCTCTTGCACGAACGGAGGAATAGCGAGGAATAACGCCTGGCAGCCAATCACAAACAAGTTTTAAAAAGACGTGTTCCTTCTTATTCCTTCAAAAAGAAACAAGTCTTTTTAGAGCTCACTTGTGATTGTTTGTCAGCCGTTATTACTCGCTATTCCTTTATTCGTGCAAGAGCCCTAAGAGTAAAATACACGAGATTTATACCTCAAGTTAAGTTTTTCTACAATGTTAATGTACATTACATTATACATTTAGTATTGTATCGTGTATGCTGTGAAGTATAAAATAATATAAGATTAACAATAGTATTATTATCTAAAAGTGATATTTTGAGTAAAATCACTAAATATGCAAAAAAGTAACTTCACGGTTTTAGTTGTATTTTCTAAACGAAATCAAATTTCGAAATGCGGTTGGAAGCATCGTATTCAGCGGAAAATTTACTATCAAAATATTAAATAAAAAAAAAATCGATTTTTCGACCCCCTAACCATGGCTTGTCCCCTTAATCCATTTGCAAATATATTAAAAAAGATATATTGTGTTCTATTTTTTCCCCATCACCTTGGAGGTAAATAGAAAGATGCGTTTTATTTGTAAGTGGTATCTCCAGTAGCCCTAATTGTCTGTCTATGTGAGTAACATTTTGAAAAACATCAATAAGGTAAAAATGAAATTATATTAAATAAATTTTGTAAATTCATCTTACAATTACCTGATTTAATTTAGTACTTCTTGTTTCAAAACTTTCTGAAAATTGTTTCCATTTTCCATTTTATATCCATTCCATTTCACACATATAATTTTGATGTATTCAAAATTTTAAATTTTCCAAACTTCTAATTTCGCTTGTGCCCGACTCTGTCTCTACGTCTCCGTCTCTACGGCTCTGTTCTACTTCTCTGTCCCTGCGTCTCTGTCTCTACGTCTCGGTCTCCACGTCCCTGTCTCCACATCTCGGTCTCCACGTCTCTGTCTCCACGTCTCCGACGCCACGCGCCTGTCTCAATGTATCTGTCTCCACGTCTCCTGTCTCAATGTCTCGGTCTCCACGTCTCTGTCTCCATGTCTTCGTCTCTATGTCTCTGTCTCTACGCACCTGTCTCTACGTTACTGTCTCTGCATCCCTGTCTCTATGTTTCGTATCTAAGCTTCTGTCTCCACGTCTCTGTCTCCACGACTCTGTCTCTACGCGCCTGTCTCTACGTCTCTGTATCTACATCTCTGCCTCTACGTCTCTGTCTCGACATCTCTTTCTCGACATCTCTGTCTCTCCGACTCTGTCTCTATGTCTCTATGTCTCTGACTCTTCCTTTACGTCTCTACCTCTATGTATCTGTCTCCACACGCCTATCTCTGCGTCTGTGTCTCTTCATCTCTGCCTCCACGTCTCTGGCTCCACTACTCTGTCTCTACTGCTCTGTCTCTACGTCTCTGTATCGACATTCCTGTCTCCACGTCTCTGTCTCCATGTCTCTATCACTCCGACTCTGTCTCTACGTCTCCGTCTCTATGTCTCTGTCTCTACGCTCCTGTCTCTACGTCTCTGTCTCTACGGCTCTGTCTCTGCTTTCCGGTCCCTACGTCTCTGTCTCTACGTTTCGTGTCTCCAGGTTCCTGTTTGTACGTTTCTGTCTTTAATTGCTCTCTCTTTCTTTTCACGTCTCGGTCTTCACGTCTCTGCCTCCACGTCTCTGTCTCTCCAACTCTGCCCCTATGTCTCTGTCACTCCCACTCTGTCTCTACGTCTACATCTCTATGTCTCTATCTCTACGTGCCTGTCTCTACATCTCTGTCTCTACGGCTCTGTCTGTACTTCCCTGTCTCTACATCTGTCTCTACGTCTCCGTCTCCACGTCTTTGTCTCCCCGTCTCTGTCTCTACGTTTCTGTTTCAACGTCTCTGTCTCCACGTCTCTGTCTCTCCGACTCTGTCTCTATGTGTCTGTCCCTCCGCCTCTATCTCTATGCCCTTGTCTCCAGGTTCCTGTTTCTAGGTTTCGCGCTCTAATCTCTCTCACTCGCTCTCTCTCTTAAACTTTATAACATTGCCATTGTCGGTTACAGTGGTCAGTGGAAGATATATGTACTTTATTTTTCCACTAATCTATTCCTCAAAAATATATTTAAGTTTAATTTAAGTTAAGGTACATTTAAGGTGACGTAGATAACTATTTTTCGTTTTAATAAAAAAATGAGAATATTCGAGCTAACACCAACAAATTGGTGAAATGGGAATATTGTATTTTTTTAAATATACACAAAACAAAGTAGAGAGCGGGCATTGTAAAAATTTACCAATATAGAGCACAGTGATCAGTGGAGTTATTTTACCTGAGATATGTTTCAGAAATGAGTGGGGCCTGAGGGGGGTCTGAGGGGGGCGAGTGGGGTACGAGGGGTGCGAGAGGGGGCTCTGCCATGCTCCAAATAACGTAAAACAAATCACAATTTTACGTTATTTTGAGGGGGGTCTGAGGGGTGGGGGGATGGGGGTCTGCGTGACATGAATAACGCTTAGAACTATTTCATGTATACAGGGTATAGCAAAATCCCGGAACGACAAGATAACTCGGCGGGGGCATTTTAGAGAAAAATGTTAAATATAAAAGCTTTAGGATTTTTCCCTGGCAATCTGATGGTGACATTGACCTTGACCTAGACTTTGACCTTCAAGGTTATTTCAAGGTCAAATTCGGTTTTTCAAATGGGACCCCATACTTTTGACGCCAGAAATGAAAAGAGTGGAAAACTTCACGTCCTGATATCGACGCACCAGAAGAAGAACATTAATAAAAATTTGTCTTATTGAAAAATATGAATACAAATTTGTCTTACTGAAAAATATTAATAAAAATATGTACTACTGAAAAATATGAATAAAAATTTGTCTTATTGAAAAATATGAATACAAATTTGTTTTACTGAAAAATATGAATAAAAATTTGTCTGGCTGAAAAATATGAATACAAATTTGTCTTACTGAAAAATATGAATAAAAATTTCTCTTGCTGAAAAATATGAAAACAAATTTGTCTGACTGAAAAACATAAATCAAGAATTTAGCTTTTTGAGAAACATAAATAAATGTTTTTTCGTGCGGCGAATAACATGAATAAAAATGTTTCGTTGACGAAAAACATTAACAAAAATGATTAGTCGACGAAGAAGATAAATAAAAAGTATTGATTAATTCGGCGCACCAGAAGAAGCATATTAATAAAAATTTGTCTTCCTGCAAATAACAGTAATTAAGCAATAAGTCATAATTAATAATATTATTATGAAATGTCATGCATTGCATCAGGTTTATTTTTTGTAAATTATAATATGTATAATTATGTAGGGAGTGAATTAGACGGTTAAATAAGAGAAACAAGAAATTTCATGAACGTTATGCTTAATAAAGCAAACTTTTACTAATAATGGAGTTTCTGTACCGCACGAACTACACATGGAGTTTCTGTACCGCACGGAACGCGAATGGAGTTTCGAATCTATGTTAATGTTTATCTTTAGTAAAAAAATTTTATTTATTTTTTTCCATGGCGAAATATTTTTTCCACATTTTTCGTCCGACAAATATTTATTCATATTTTTCATCAGCCAATTATTTTTTAATATTATTCAGCACGACAAATTTGTTTTCATATTTTTCAGCCAGACAAATTTTTATTCATGTTTTTCAGTAAGACAAATTTTTATTCATATTTTTCAATAGGACATATTTTTATTAATATTTTTCAGTAAGACAAATTTGTATTCATATTTTTCAATAAGACAAATTTTTATTCATATTTTTCAATAAGACAAATCTTTATTCACATTTTTCAATAAGACTAATTTTTATTCAGATTTTTCAGAAAGACAAATTTTTATTAATGTTCTTCTTCTGGTGCGTCGATATGACTTTTTGTAAGTGACTCCTCCCCTTTGACATTGGGATCCCCCACAAAGACAAACTACGAGAAATTTGATTTGAAAAATCGAATTTGACCTTGAAATAACCTTGAAGGTCAATGTCTAGGTCGAGATCAATGTCACTATCGGATAGCCAGGGAAAAATCCTAAAACTTTTATATTTGACATTTTTCTCTAAAATGCTTCCCCGCCGAGTTATCATGCCGTTCCGGTACTTTTGCTATACCCTTTGTGTATATATATATATATATATATATTATATAGTCGTAAGCGTTATTTGTGTCACGCAGACCCCCCTCGCCCCCTCGCCCCCTCTCAAAATAACGTAAAATTGTGATTTCTTTACGTTATTTTGAGTATGACAGAGCTCTCCTCGCCCCCCTCGCCACCCTGCCCCCCTCGCACCCCCTTCAGACCCCCCTCATTTAAATGTTTACTTAAAAGTTCACTTTTTTCATGAATATTATATAAAATTAATAATTTATATTTTTCATATGTTTTATTAATAGGGTATTTTTCATATTTTTTATGGATGATAGTATATACAGATGTAACGCTTAAGAGTAGTTCTTAATTCTTAATTTCTGAAACGAAAGAATAGATTATTGAGAAAACTACATTAATTATATATAAAGAAAATATATTGAAAACGATATATTTTATTCTATTTTTTCCAGATCACCTTGGAGGTAAATAGAAAGATGCGTTTTATTTTTAAGTGGTATCCCCAGTAGGCCTAATCCACTGTCTATGTTACTATAAAATTTTGAAAGGCATGAAAAGGATACAGCCACAGATATGTGAATCTTACGAAGAAGTTGACGATCTCAGACACAATAAGATGGTCCTTGGATATATACGTAAAGCATATGTAAATAATAGATTGAAAATATCTATAACTGATTTTAAAGATATACATAAAGCAAAATTCTTATAATATCAAAGTTGTGGATACATCTATAACTCCTTTGGATAAACTTTTAGAAGAATATAAATCTATAGTCAGAAGCTTTCTCTGAAAGTAATTAATATTTAAAGAGGAAATTAAAGAAGGAATAAATGGTAACATTTAACGAAGGAAATTTAAATTATCAATTATAATTAAAAAGATTTACCATGTTGGAAAGTGATTAATATTTAAAGAGGAATATTTAAAGAGGAAATGGAGGAAATGTAAATTACGAATAATAAGGAAAACCTTGGGCCTTATCCGTAATGTAGATATTTCGAATATGTGAAATGTATGAAAAAGTTAATGATATCAGATACAATATGATTGTCCTTGGATATATACGTAAAGCATGTATTAACTACAGATACATCTGTGACTGTCTGTGAAGATGTTCGGCAATATTCGTAAGGGGTCGGTAGAATCTAATAATTTCTTAAACGATATAGATTTGTGGATAAAAAAATTAATATAAATGAAATATGTATAACTTTTTTATTTTTTCCACATCACCTTAGAGGTAAATAAAAAGATGCATTTTATTTTTAAGTGGTATCCCCAGTAGGCCTAATCCACTGTCTATGTGACTATAACATTTTGAAAGGCACGAAAAGGATAAAAATGATATTATATTAAATAAATTTGTTTAAATTGAATGATTTAAAAGTTACCTGATTTATTTTTATATTTCTTGTTCAACTTTTTTGAATTTTTTTTTTATTTTCTATTATAAGTCCAGTCCATATCACCTGTGACGGGCGCCGATATGAGTCGCGTTAACCGAGCAGACGGCGGCACGAGATTCGAATCTCGCGCGCCGGAACGTCGAATGCCTCGTAGCGCGCCATGCGGCACGCGATCGAGGCCAACGGAGAAGAAGCCGCGGTGCTGCCGCGAAAGGGACGCCGCGGCCATGTTGATTCTGGCCGTGACACGCGAACCTAGTCAGAGGGGCCTGTGGCGTGTTCTTTTGTGAGATAGAAGAGAGAGAGAGAGTGTACCGCGCCTCCACCGCTGACTACGTGACCGCCGGAGCGCCGCCACCAATCCCGAACGAGCGAGGGAGAGAGAGAGAGAGAGAGCTGCTGCCAAAAGAAGAAGGACGGGGACAGTGAGGCGTTCTCCATCCCCGCCCCTCCTTGCTGCGGGAGCCTGTGGCAGAAGCGCGAAGGAGAGAGAGAGAGAGAGAGAGAGCGACAGCGGCTATGGCTGGCCTGCCACGTTGCGTAAGTCGCGTTCAATATTATGCGCGTATATGATTGTCGGGAGGATTGTTTGTCGCCGCCGCGAATCGGCGGCCACGTGCGTGCGTGCGTCGGCTAAAGTCTCGGCCTGTCGCGGTCGTTGTAGGATTCTGTTCGGGTTTCGCGCCCCTTAGCGAGAATCACATCGTACTAATAAACCCGTTTGGTTTTATCTTAAATCGTGGAGTCACGAGTACTTATTGAGCGCGCCTTAACCTATGCTTGATTTCCCGAATACCGCCCTCTACCCTTTTCAGTTGCTGCAGCTAGTCGCAGGCATTGCCTCCTAGAGGAACATCGGTAGCGGGAGTAAGTATTTCATCAGCCGCTTGGAGGTTAGACCAAGCGGCGTTGTACGGGAGCAACCGGCTGCGCAGGTAAAGGTAGGTGGCAGCCAGCAGCCGGGAGTTTCGCCAGCCGAAGTTGGCAGCAGCGGCAGTGAACAGCGCCGGCTCTAGTAGAAAGCGGCCTAAGCTTATCTACAATAGAAGCCTGGCACATGAGTATCAGTTACCTGTGCCGAGGTGATCTGGCCGGCCTCCAGGTACTTCTACAGTGGTGAACTCCCCGGGCGTAGAAGACGCCTGTATATTACCTCTGCGCACCTCGGAGAGGGATTAATATCCTCTCATAGCTTCACCCCGTTACAACTGGCGCCCTTAACGTGTTGGAAAGCATAGGTTAGGGAGTAATTCGATTATTTAAACAGGTCGTGACTCGTGTTGCGAACAATTAATTATCGAGAGAGATAATTAATTACTATAAAAGTGTACAGTGTGTGCAAGGGTAACCAACTGGTGGTCCATAAACTTGCTTGGAGGGAATAACCCGGCCTGCACGTACTTAGCGAGGACATTGCTTGCGAAGGCCGAGCATTGTTGAAGTACTTAGTGAGGGCAACAAAGAGATTAATTAACAATTATTTATTTATTATTCATTACACTATTTATTAACATTTTTTTATCAATAATAAGTTCTTAGCGTTCGATCTCTTTGCTGGACAACTCACGTGCACGCCGGGGCGTAAAGTAGCAGATTACGCACCCAATTCGCATTTTAAGGGATATTAGCGGAAATTTAGAATAGAATAGAATATAGAATAGAATAGTTTTTATTTGTAAATTACAAAATAATTAAGTTACAGTCTACCATCCCGCATTCGCCCAGGCTCATGTCTGTGAGACGGGGAAAACCCAATAGGCAAACCACGTGGGATAAATCCTATTAGGAAAACCCGCCTCAGGATGGTTCAAAGTACTGAACATAATTAACATTTGTGTACATTATATCGCAATCGTATAATCATCACAAACATAGTCAATGGCAATCGCCAAGTCACGAAGTATCACATAATTGAACTTAGTTATTCTTCAATCTAGCGATTACAGATTGAATTCATCACATTGCTTTATTCATACGATGTACGTCAGAAGATTAATCACAAAACGATTTTAGTACTGTTATAAAAATAGCAGTACAAGTCTATATTCTATTTACACATATATACAGTCGACATCGCATGACCTTTGCATCAAGTACTTCCTAAACGCCGCTTTGAATTTACTCGCCGAGGAAACATTCTTAATATCGCGAGAAATCGAATTCCACAGACGCATACCCTGCGACCAGAAAGAATCCAGCCCTACGTCAGTTCATGATGACGGAACTATAAGTTCTTTGCAGTGAGTTCTACTCGACGTTCTATCTTGGCACTTTTGAAATAAGGGAGCTAGGTACACTGGCTGACCCAAATTTATAACTTTGTACATTAAGACCGCTGCAAAATATGCCCTTCTCTCCCTTAAGTCAAGCCACTCTAGCTTATTTCTATATGGGCTGATGTGTTCATCTTTCTTAGCACCACTTACATATCTCACACATGAATTTTGCAATGTTTGCAGTTTCTTTTGAAGTTCACGCGTCACGTCAAGATACACTAGCGAGCAGTAATCTAAATGAGACAACACGAGAGAGCTTGCGAGCTGCTTACGTAAGATCTCGGTGGTACAGGATCGAAACCGTCTCAGTCCGTATAGGGCTCTGTTAACTTTTCGGCTAACTGCATCCACTTGCGCTTTCCATGTTAGTTTCGAGTCCACTACAACACCGCATTTTTGGGGAAATACGTGTGAGTGCGGACGCGGGCGACGGCCTAGAGGTCGCGCGCAGTAATTTTGAGGCTGCGCATGCGCAGAAACCGAAAAAAAAAGTGGAAAATCACTATCGCGGAATCGTTAGCGCATCTCACTGGGAGGTGCGCGCATCCACTAATTTCGAGTTTGCGCATGCGCGAAGGGTCGAAAAATTAAAATTTTGATTTTGCGCGCGGAATCGGTAGCGCATCTCACTGGGAGGTGCGCGCATCACTAATTTCGAGTTTGCGCATGCGCAAAGGGCCGAAAAATTAAATTTTTGTTTTTGGACGCGGAATCGTTTGCGCGTGCGCTGGTGAAACTATTACACCTAGTGATTTTAGTGCCGCGCATGCGCAGCGTGCGGAAAACGCAAATTTCGATTCTTCGGCACGGAATCGATTGCTCGCGTGCCGAATAGATTTGCGCAAGAAGTAAACTTTGGAGAAGCCAATTAATTTATTAACAATTTGCAATTAAAGGCATAAAACCCCGCGAAATGGCTTACACATCCGCGAGATCGCGAGTGCACCGATTTTGACGTGTGCGCATACGCGGAATCGTTTGCGCACGCGATAAAAACATTTGCACACTGCGCAAACAAGCGAATTACGTTTGCGCAATAACCATAAAGCGACATAACCTCCAAGCAAGCAGGTTAAAAAGCGAATTACCCGGGTCTAGCGATTAAAGACCGAACCACCAGTTGAGAAAATTCGTGTTTTCCTTAGTCGGTGGTAATCCAGTAGGTACCGTGTAAAATCCTTTACACGGATACCACTGGCAGTGCAAAAGCACTTTCAAGTTCCGCGTTATTGAACGGAAAATCCCCTTGCGCACACAAAAATTGGCGAGCGACTGTGATGGCGTATTACATCCAGGAAGCCGTGGAGGATTGGGCAGATTCTCTCACACATAATGAGATTGACAGCTGCCTGGCGCAACTTGAAATAAGGCGCTATGGCACAGTCTTCAGAAAGGACAGACTGACTAAGTGGGTGTTGGGAATGTATTGCACAAATGACTTTGACGAAACAGAGGAGCCGGGAGACGCTATCGCCCGGTGGAAATCACTGAGGTCAAGTATTTTGGGCAAACTCCTAGTAGAAGACGACGGCACCGTCGTAGAAACCTCCAGATGGGACGTACACCCATTGGAGGCAGTACTGAAGAGCGAGCCGATATTGAAACTACTGAGGGAGACGACGGCACAGGCGGCGCCGCGAGCCCAACACCCACAGCCCCATGAGCCCACGGCGCACAACCAGAACGCCATATACGAGGAAGTCGCCGAAGTGAATCAAGAGGACGCAAATGAAGAGGAGAACGCGCAACGAGACGGCCTTCGCGACGACACGCAGAACACGGGGGCAGATGAACCACTGCCACATCGGGGAGACATGTTGCGTCTCCAGGCAAGCGACGGGACAGAGTTCCAGATGCCAAAGGACATCAGCCTGCTATTGGTGGAGCTGATAACGAAAGTAAGGTCGCTGGAGGACAGGCTAGCAGCAGATCACCAGCGACAAGCGGCGTACACCATCCAGATAGCAGGGCTGTTAACAGAGGTAAAGTCACTGGAGGATAGACTAGATCACCAGCGACAAACAGCGTCCAGCACTCAGATAGCGGACACAAGGCCAGGACTGAAAGTGCGATTCGAAGACACGTTCACGATCCCAGAGCAGAACGAAGCATGGTATCGTAGGCAGCCTTCGCCACCGCCAGCTCGCCCTAGAGCCCAGGCTGATTTACTGGACGTAAGCCCAGCCTGGGAGGGGGGGTGACCGCCGTAATCCGGCGAGATGTTCGAGCTGGCACAACTACTCCGCGCCAGGCACTTCGGCCAATTTCTCGAGGTCGGGGTTATACTACTCGAGAGATATCAGCCAAATAGTGCTGAAGTGGCACGTAAGCTTCTCTGGATAGAAGCGCCAGAGTATAGATCGATTCTTGGCAAGGCTCGAGGATTGCAGAGTCCTGGCCAACCTTACAGAGGAAGAGCTGCTGTCGTCGTTATCGGAAACCTTCACCGGTACGGCCGCCACGTGGTTTAGAAACGAGAAGGAGAAGTGGACCACGTGGCAGGAATTTGTTACGGCTGCGCGACGCTGGTACGGCACGAGCCGAAGGTACCAGCAGCGGCTAGTGGCCGAAGCCAATAGTCGCACGCAAGGGGCGGACGAGGCCGTGAGAGATTATATCACGTGCCTCATCGCGATAATGAGGAAGATATTGCCCGCCCCCAGCCTCGAACATCAGCTGGACCAGCTCCATTGCAACCTCAAGCCGCGGTTGCAGTCTATGGTTCGGAGATCGGACTTCCGAACCATCGAGGAGCTGCTCGACTTGGCGGTAGAGGCTGAGCAAACCTTGGAGTATTCCAAGGCCTATCTACTGCCGCCACCGCCAGGAGCCACCTTGCTGCCAGAAATGGCGTACAAGCCTCCCCCTCCGTGCGATACGCCGCACAAGCAGAAGGAGATCAAGGAGAGCAAGGTGGCAGCGGTGGAAGAGGAGAGGGGCCCTAAGCAGGAGAGTCTAGAGGACATGCTTCGGAGGGTCCTGAAGCAGAGCCTCGCGGACATGCGGAACCCCAGAATGGAGAGCTCCGGGCGAACGTCCCCATCGAGTCCTGCACCTGGTGGCCCGCGTAGAGGGCGTGGCCATCAGCCGCCTGGGCGAACGGGAGCACAGAGGGACCCGGCGCCAACTCCGGCCGGCAAGGATGCGAGTTCGGGAGGGGACTCCGCGCCGCCTGCCAAATCAGGGGGTCGACCCCCAGGGAGCCGAGGCCGCCGCTGAGTTGTTACTCATGCGGCAAGATCGGCTACGTGGCAAGGTATTGCCCTAATTGTTCGGGAAACGGGAAGGGGGCGATTAGAGGAAATCGCCCTCGTCCCAAGTCTCCGGGGAGCTCGAGCAGTGGTAGTAGACCCACTCGAGCCAATCCCGGCGGCACTTTAAGTGCCGAGTCCGAACAAGACTCCAGTGTGCGAGGACACTGCGGCCGCGTGCGACCTTCGCCCGGCCTCTGAGGAGTCAGAGGCTCACCCGCCTCCTGATCGAGGAGAAGCTTCCGTCGGCCAACCAACCAATGCAGAGACGCGCTGGTGGGTTCGAATTGAGGTGGGTGAGTTCAACCTCCGAGCGTTGCTGGATCCGGGAGCATCCAATACGGTAATGGGAGCCGTCGGGCTTCAACCGGCCACAGCCCTCGAGAGAGATTTCGTAGCTTCCGAGAAACAAGGCGTGAGGCTTGCGGATGGTAGCCGCAGCCCCTTGTTAGGCCACGTGTTTCTCCCACTCACCGTGGGGGGTCTTACTCGCGACATTACAGTCGCCATTATGCCCCAGCTCGATGCAGACTGCTACTTAGGGGTCAACTTTGTACGTGCGTTCAGGGCTGTACTTGACCCGGATACGGATAGGCAGATCTTCTGTAAGGACTCAGAAGCATATGTCGAGCTGGAAGTAGCCAGCTTGACGGCCGATCCCAGCGCAGTGTCTTCCATCGGGCTCGAGGACGCTACGGACTTTCAGCGGGTGGAGCTGAAGGAAATGGTAGACGCCATCATGAGCAAGCTTCCGCCAGGCTTAGGATGCGTAACAGGCGTGGAGCATGAGATCATTCTGCGGGACCCTCGACCAATCAAGCAGAAGCACTATCCAGTCTCGGATAAGGTGCAAGAAGAGATGCACCGCCAAGTAAAGGAGATGCTCGAAAAAGGTGTGATTGAGCCCTCTCGAAGCGGTTGGTCGAGCCTCATCGTGATGACCCGGAAGAGTGACGGAACACGGCGGTTCTGTGAAGACCTGCGCAAGGTGAACGCAGTCACGGAACCAGACGCTTACCCCCTACCGAATATGCAAGATATTCTACGGAAATTAAGGAAGGCGAAGTTCATCTCCACGCTCGACCCTAAGAGTGCTTACCACCAGATACCTCTGTCAGCGGAAGCGCGGCAAATAACAGCCTTTACGGTCCCGGGATTGGGGCTATACCACCTTCCAGCGGCTCATAGACCAGGTGCTCGGAGCCGAGCTAGAGCCGTACGTCTATGCCTACCTCGACGACACTATAATTGTCGCCGAGACATTCGAGAAGCATAAGGAGTGCCTCCGAATGGCGCTAGAACGGCTAGTAGCTGCTGGATTGATGCTTAATGCAGATAAATGCGTTTTCTGCAGGCCAGAGGTAGCATACCTGGGTTTCTTGGTTAACCGGGACGGCACGAGGCCTAACCCGGCCAAGATCGAACCAATCAGGAATTACCCGGTGCTCAAGAACCTGAAGGCACTGCGGAGGTTCCTAGGTACCACCTCGTGGTATCGAAAGTTCATACCGAACTACGCCACCATCGCGGAGCCGCTCACGAACCTGGCTAAGAGAAACCAGAAGTATGAGTGGCTCGAGGAGCAACAGCACGCTTTCGAACTGCTGAACGCGATGGTGATGACCGCTCCGGTGCTGCACCGACCTCATCCTGAGGGATTATACACCGTGCTGACGGATGCAAGTGACGTGGGCCTAGGTGCAGTGCTCCTCCAAGAGTTAGAAGGGCAGGAGAGGGTGATCGAGTTCGCGAGCCGTGTGCGACGATGATCGCTTCCTATCTTAAGGAGCGGCATAGTACATGGGTCGAGAAGCTTTCGGAACTTTTCTTCGCCGTGAATACGGCTGTGCAAAGTTCTACTGGGATGAACCCGGCTCTAATGCTCCATGGGAGGCAGCCAGAACCCCCTGGCACGCAACGAAGGATGCAAGAGGTAGCAGCAGACAACCCGGCTCAAGGAGAAAGTTTGGCTCGCTGGAAGGAGCGAATGGAGGCTCTTTCAGAGTTACACGCGCGTGCCGCTTCGAGAGCGCGCGCGGCTCAAGAACGCCAAGCCCGCTATTATGACGCCGGCAGGCGCGAGCCAACTTTCAAACCAGGTGACAGAGTGTGGAAGCGCAGTCATCCCCTATCCTCGGCCGTGAAGGGCATTGCGGCGAAGCTAGCGCCGAAGTTCGAAAGTCCGTATTGGATTACGGATGCCCTTGGACCTAACACCTACAGATTGGTAGGCGCCGGCGAAGAGGTAGAAGTGGTGGTTGCGGAACAGCTGAAAAGCTACCACTCTGCTTCGCCAGAATCCGACGAGCTGGAAGGGACGGTCGACACGGAGGCCGCGCCAATGAGCGAGCCCCTCGGCGACGCCCTTATGGACGAAACGCTTCCGAGGAGACGCGGGAGGCCCCCGGGTGCTCGAGCAGTGGTAGTAGATCCACTCGGGCCGAATCCGGTGGCCCCCTCCGCCCCAGCCCAACCGCAGGGAGGACGCGGGCGCCCTCGGAAAGCCACCTGACTCTTCCGCTTTCCTACATCGCGGTCGGTGGGAAACCACAGCGATCTTGCGACGCCCAAAGCTCCAACACCACCGCCTTACCGCTTTTCCTTTTGCCTTGTTGCAGATGTTGGAGGCCTCGGAGGAGGCATTAGAGCAGGTGCTGGCGGGTCTTATCAACCTGGAGCTGGGTATGGCGGTCGAGGGAACCGCCCAGGCCGCCCTCTACGTCCTCCGGGAGAAACGGTTCACCCGAGAACGGGAGCAACTTGAGGAGGCCGCGTGGGAGCGGCCGCTGCTGGAGGAGTGGGAGGAGGGCCAGGAGGAGGCCGACCGAGCCAGTCCAGGAGTCCCGTTGGCCTCACCGCGCGACGAGCTCAGCCCCCTTCCAGCTGCGCCCATCCCGCTGGACTGGCCGATACCCGCCACCAGCGACAGCATGACCCAGACGGAGGGGAGCGCCGGTCAGCCGCCCTCCACCTGCGCCGACGTGACCCGGGCCCTGGAGCGGCCCAGCGTACTGGACCAGGAGGCCCAGCGCGCCCGCGACGACGCCTTCGCCGCCTTCGAGGGATGGTGCGGCGTTAACACCCGGTGGAAATCACCAGCTTGCGGCAGCTATTCGGCGATAAGGAGGAGCTGCAGCACACCGCCACCTGGCTCGCGGAGCGGTGAGAGGCGCGCCTCAACCGGGCCGCCGCAGAGGAGGAGGCCCGGTGCCGCGCCCGCGCCGACCTGGAGGCCGCTCAGGTCGTACTCCTGACCGAAGAAGCGGCGTTCGCGGAGATCCGGGCCCGCTTGGAAAAGGCCCGGTGCCGCAAGCGTGACCTCGCCGAGAACCTGGGCCACGCCGCATGGGCCGAAGGGGCAGCCACCCGCCCCCCGCCTCCACGGCTGAGGTATTGCACGGCCTGTGGGAGAGCCGGCGTGAAAAACGCGCGCCGGTGTCCAGGCCGTCCAAACCACCCGCAGAAACCTGCTTAGGACTGTAAGGAGAGAAAATAAAGAAAATTCCGCACCTATTGAAACTTTGACGACTTATTTCTGCTCCCTATCCCCTTTCCTTTTGTCGATGTAGCGTCCGGAGTACGCCAAATCTGGGTGGGGGGTGTGACGGGCGCCGATATGAGTCGCGTTAACCGAGCAGACGGTGGAACGGATTTGAATCTCGCGCGCCGGAACGTCGAATGCCTCGTAGCGCGCCACGCGGCACGCGATCGAGGCCAACGGAGAAGAAGCCGCGGTGCTGCCGCGAAAGGGACGCCGCGGCCATGTTGATTCTGGCCGTGACACGTGAACCTAGTCAGAGGGGCCTGCCGCGTGTTCTTTTGTGAGGTAGAAGAGAGAGAGAGAGAGTGTACCGCGCCTCCACTGCTGACTGTGTGACCGCCAGAGCGCCGCCACCAATCCCGAACGAACGAGCGAGGGAGAGAGAGGTACTTCTACAGTGGCGAACTCCCAGGGCGTGGAAGACGCCTGTATATTACCTTCGCGCACCCCGGAGAGGGATTAATACCCTCCCGTAGCTTCACCCCGTTACACACCATCAAATTTGATAATTTCCTTTAATATTAGCGTTTACTATGACTATTAATAAATCAAAAGGTCAAAGTTTTGATAGTGTTGGAATATATATTAGAAGATCTTTATTTTCTCATGGTCAGTTATATGTAGCATTATCAAGATGTTGAAATCCAGATAAAATTTTTATTGAAAATAATTCAGAAAATAAAGAAGAAATTATAAATATCGTTTGGAAAGAAATTTTTGATAATTAATTCTTTTTTTTTTTAATTACATTAATTAAAAACAATATAACTATTATAAAGAATATATTACTATTAGGGAATAAAAATAAAAAATGTCTTTACCTTTAACTAAAGAAATAATTTAAGTCTGAGACATTCTTTATTTTCACCCATAATATGTATATACAGGTTGTTAAAAAGCAACCGCATTGGGTATATATCACGTGAAAGAGCGGAAAATTCTAAGATAAAAAGTCCAATGAACCAACGCGATCGGATCTATAGATTTTCCGTATTCGATTAATGAAAATTGCTCGATTAGACCAATGAGCGCGCGGCGTTAGCGGCGCTGCGGCACGGCACCTTCCCCCACTCTGCGCTCTCCGCCGCCTCTTGCCGCTAACGCCGCGCGCTCATTGGTCTAATCAAGCAATTTTCATTAATCGATTACGGAAAATCTATCGATCCGATCGCGTTGGTTCATTGTACTTTTTATCTTAGAATTTTCCGCTCTTTCACGTATTATATACCCAATGCGGTTGTTTTTTAACAACCTGTATACATTTTTTTACTTAACAGAAAATACACAATTTGCGATCAGGTTAAAGTAATACTTTCAGTCGCTAGACAAACAAAAATCACTAAATTGAAAGTATTTAATTTACAAACATTTTTCATTTTAGAACATGTCGGCTACATATAATGAAAGTAAATTATAAATGACAACAATATATTTTTTCATTATTCAATAATAATAATAAATACATAATAAATTATTAGTTTTAGACTATTTAGAATATGAACAAAATTTTATGGAATACATGATTAATTTAGAATCAGATCAAATTATTGAAAAAGACAAATTAAGGAAACTAAATCATCAGTCAAAACAAACAAGAAAACAACAGAACAATAAAAATACAAAACTCAAAATTGGAAAAGTTAAAGTTGAAAAAATTTAGAAAGATTTAAAAATCTTTCTTTATAATAATTGAAATTTTGTTTTTTAGGTAAATTTTTATGTAATTATTAATTAATTAATTTTTTTAATTAATTTTTAGTTAATTAAAACAATAATATTTTTTCTTTCGTTTAGGACAATGGAATATATAAATAACGTTTGTAAAATTTTAAATAGTCCATCAAAAAATATTAAATATAAAAAAAAAAAAATACATAATAATTCAAAAATACAATTGAAAACAAACATTTCGAAGAATTTAAATTATTATCAGGTAATTTTCAAATCATTTAATTCTTAAATTTAATTTTACAAAATATATATTATATTATAAAAAAATATACTTTTATTGTAACAATTTTCATGTTTTCTAAAACTTTATAGTGACAAAGACAGTGGATTAGGCCTACTGGGGACACCACTTAAAAATAGAACGCATCTTTCTATTTACCTCTAAGGTGATGTGGAAAAAATAGAATAAAATATATCGTTTTCAATATATTTTCTTTATATATAATTAATGTAGTTTTTTCAATAATCTATTCTTTCGTTTCAGAAATTAAGAATTAAGAACTACTCTTAAGCGTTACATCTGTATATACTATCATCCATAAAAAATATGAAAAATACTCTATTAATAAAACATATGAAAAATATCTACATTGAACATAAATAAATACTTATTTTTCAAAAGTGGGGTTTGACGAGCCGAGCGAGTAGGGGGAGTACCCCCTAGTATATGTGTGTGTGTGTGTGTGTGTGTGTGTGTGTGTGGGGGTGTGTGTGTGTGTGTGTGTGTGTGTGTGTGTGTGTGTGTGTGTGTGTGTGTGTGTGTGTGTGTGTGTGTGTGTGTGTGTGTGTGTGTGTGTGTGTGTGTGTATATGAAACAGCACTTATGTTGACACCGCGTGTTAATACTTATGTAAAATTAACACGTAAAAATTATGCGGATCGCCGCATAAGTACCGCAAAGTCAGCATAAGTCTCGCACCAGTTCAGAAATTGTCTGCATAAGTCACGTTCCATATATATATATATATATATATATATATATATATATATATATATATATATATATATATATATATATATATATATATACCAACTGATAAGAATTTTTCCATCGGTCTTACAGTCTTACAAATTAAATTAAAATAATTAATATTTATGGCAGTCAGATTGCCCTTGTTTATAATCACCCCCGCAGAATCTGAAATAAAAACTTAATTAAAATCTGGAAAAAACTTTGTTAGCAAAGGACGATCTGACTGCCCACCACCACCACATTGTCCGACGTTTCGAGCCTGCTCCGGCTCCTCCTCAGGGACTGAAATAAAACCCGCGATACACCTCCTTATATACCATGCACCCATACCCCTTCTTTTCTCTTACCCCACCACCCTCCACATTCACCTCTCCAACTTGCCATTCTCACTTAAATTAATAAAGAATGATAAATGTTATCTAATTTACTTGACTCTATCATTAAATTTACATTATTCCGATTTCTTAGAATGTGAATACTTTCAAGGCTTTCCCTCTTATATTTATTCTTAATCCCCTGTTCCAAAATATCCACACTCCCAAAATCGAAAGAATGCAAACTATTTAAACAATGTTCTTTCAAACCCGATGTACAACTTGAGCTGCGTAAACTATATTGATGTTCATATATTCTCTTTTTCAAATATCTACCCGTTTGACCAATATAACAACCATTACAATCCCTACAATTAATTTTATAAACAACTCCCGATTTCAAACATTTATCATCCTTGTCTTTACAATTACTAAATAACCTTTCTAAATTATTATCATTTCTAAAGAAAACTTGAATATTATGTTTACTAAAAACCCTTCTAATCCTTTCCGACAAACCTCTAACATATGGTAAACTAAAATATGTATTCTTTCCATTTCTATTCCTTGTTTGATTATCTACCCGCTGCTTCAATCCACCATTATAAATTTCCCACACTCTCTCATCAATCATTTTATCAATAAATTTTACGGGATAACTATTTTTAATAAATGTTTCTCTAACTAAATTTAAATTCTTTTTCCTAAAATCTTTATGTGACAATTTAATCGCTCTGTCAATGACACCTTTGATCGCACCTGTCTTGTTTCCGAATTGGTGGTGAGAATCAAAATTTAAAAATCTACCTGACCATGTAGGTTTTCTATACCAATCTAATTTCACTCTATTATTATTACCTCTAATGACTCTAATATCTAAAAACTCAATTGATAATCTTTCTCAACTTCTTTTGTGAATTTAATTCTATCATGGATAGAATTAAACACATCCACCATTTCATCCACAAAACATTCTGGTACAACTGCAAAAATGTCATCAACATATCTTTTGAAAATAATTGGCTGAAAAACCAACTTAGACAAAGCAATACTTTCCAATTTTTCCATTACTAAATTGGCTATAACAGGTGACAAAGGTGATCCCATTGGACAACCATATCTTTGTTCATATAGACTATTATCAAAAGAAAAAATTGTGTTTTTAAAAACCAAATTAAGTGCCTTTATAAATTCATCTTTTGTTAAACTAGTATGTACTTTAATTTCAGACCATTTATCTTGTATAATATCATTCAACAACTCTAAAGGTATATTTGTAAACAAAGATACTACATCCAATGAAACCATCCTATGATCATTCGGAATAATAATATCTTTCATTATACCATAAAAACTCCAACTATCTTTAATATATGAATTTGTTTTACCCACTATCTTGAACAATATATTAGACAAAAATCTAGCAAGTCTATACGTCGGAAAATTTATCGATGATATTATTATTCTATATGTCAACTGTTCTTTGTGAATCTTAGGAAGCCCATAACATTTAGCTACAGTGCCATTTTCACATTTTAAATATTTAAACATACTATCTTTAATATAAGCTTTTGTTTTCCAATGCATCAATAATTCTTTCAATTTATCTTGTAGTCTATTGATATGTGGATTCCTAATTTTCACATAAGTGGTATCATCCTCCAACATAAGTTGAATTTTATTAATATAATCCCTTTTATCCGAAACTACAGTTACATTTCCTTTATCTGCTTTTTGGAAGATCATATTCGGATTCTCTCTCAAGAATTTCTTCGTTATTTTTAATTCATGGAATAAATTACTATTCAAATAATTATCAAATCTATGTTCTCTTTTAAAATTATCAACAACTTTAACTAAAGAACGCCTACATTCTTTTTTAAACTCCAGATTAAAACTACTCATACTACTTTCTACCTCAGCGATGATATTCTTGATCGGAAGAGATTTACTTGAATATGATATTCCAAATTTAGCACCCTTTGACATGATATTTACCACTTCTTCTGGTATTACTTTGTCAGTTAAATTTCTAAACCAATCCTTATTAACATTGTTAGTTTGATTGACCTGAGAGTGTTTTCTATGCTTTAAATATTCAAATTTTCTTTTTAATTTACTCCTATGGTTATATTTTACTTTTTCAAAGTGCCTCTTTTGACCACGAAAAAATTCTTGCAAATCATTCTGTTCTATTTTATTATATAAATATCTTTCAAGCTCTAATAAATATTTATTCAAACGATTAATTTCAAAATTCAAATCTCTAATTTCTAAGTTAAGTAATTTATTTTTGAAAAAGAAAATATTTTTCCGTAGATCATAAGAAACTCTTTTATTGTAATCCCGATAAAAACCCTTATCATCAAATTTTTTTCCAATATGTTTTTCAGCCAATTATTTTCAAAAGATATGTTGATGACATTTTTGCAGTTGTACCAGAATGTTTTGTGGATGAAATGGTGGATGTGTTTAATTCTATCCATGATAGAATTAAATTCACAAAAGAAGTTGAGAAAGATTATCAATTGAGTTTTTTAGATATTAGAGTCATTAGAGGTAATAATAATAGAGTGAAATTAGATTGGTATAGAAAACCTACATGGTCAGGTAGATTTTTAAATTTTGATTCTCACCACCAATTCGGAAACAAGACAGGTGCGATCAAAGGTGTCATTGACAGAGCGATTAAATTGTCACATAAAGATTTTAGGAAAAAGAATTTAAATTTAGTTAGAGAAACATTTATTAAAAATAGTTATCCCGTAAAATTTATTGATAAAATGATTGATGAGAGAGTGTGGGAAATTTATAATGGTGGATTGAAGCAGCGGGTAGATAATCAAACAAGGAATAGAAATGGAAAGAATACATATTTTAGTTTACCATATGTTAGAGGTTTGTCGGAAAGGATTAGAAGGGTTTTTAGTAAACATAATATTCAAGTTTTCTTTAGAAATGATAATAATTTAGAAAGGTTATTTAGTAATTGTAAAGACAAGGATGATAAATGTTTGAAATCGGGAGTTGTTTATAAAATTAATTGTAGGGATTGTAATGGTTGTTATATTGGTCAAACGGGTAGATATTTGAAAAAGAGAATATATGAACATCAATATAGTTTACGCAGCTCAAGTTGTACATCGGGTTTGAAAGAACATTGTTTAAATAGTTTGCATTCTTTCGATTTTGGGAGTGTGGATATTTTGGAACAGGGGATTAAGAATAAATATAAGAGGGAAAGCCTTGAAAGTATTCACATTCTAAGAAATCGGAATAATGTAAATTTAATGATAGAGTCAAGTAAATTAGATAACATTTATCATTCTTTATTAATTTAAGTGAGAATGGCAAGTTGGAGAGGTGAATGTGGAGGGTGGTGGGGTAAGAGAAAAGAAGGGGGTATGGGTGCATGGTATATAAGGAGGTGTATCGCGGGTTTTATTTCAGTCCCTGAGGAGGAGCCGGAGCAGGCTCGAAACGTCGGACAATGTGGTGGTGGTGGGCAGTCAGATCGTCCTTTGCTAACAAAGTTTTTTCCAGATTTTAATTAAGTTTTTATTTCAGATTCTGCGGGGTGATTATAAACAAGGGCAATCTGACTGCCATAAATATTAATTATTTTAATTTAATTTGTAAGACTGTAAGACCGATGGAAAAATTCTTATCAGTTGATATTAAATTGCAGTCGACATAAGTAATATTTTTAATGATAAAACTAAGGTCTATTAAAGGTGGGGTAAAATGTTTTTTAGAGATATATATGGGATTTATGGGAAGGTGGTAAAAGATTATTGCTCAAAATGGGTAAAAATGGTTTTAAGGATTGTAATTTTAAAGGAGCAACTCACTTTTCTTCTAAGATGTAAAAAATCAAATATTTTTCCTAAACATATTGGAAAAAAATTTGATGATAAGGGTTTTTATCGGGATTACAATAAAAGAGTTTCTTATGATCTACGGAAAAATATTTTCTTTTTCAAAAATAAATTACTTAACTTAGAAATTAGAGATTTGAATTTTGAAATTAATCGTTTGAATAAATATTTATTAGAGCTTGAAAGATATTTATATAATAAAATAGAACAGAATGATTTGCAAGAATTTTTTCGTGGTCAAAAGAGGCACTTTGAAAAAGTAAAATATAACCATAGGAGTAAATTAAAAAGAAAATTTGAATATTTAAAGCATAGAAAACACTCTCAGGTCAATCAAACTAACAATGTTAATAAGGATTGGTTTAGAAATTTAACTGACAAAGTAATACCAGAAGAAGTGGTAAATATCATGTCAAAGGGTGCTAAATTTGGAATATCATATTCAAGTAAATCTCTTCCGATCAAGAATATCATCGCTGAGGTAGAAAGTAGTATGAGTAGTTTTAATCTGGAGTTTAAAAAAGAATGTAGGCGTTCTTTAGTTAAAGTTGTTGATAATTTTAAAAGAGAACATAGATTTGATAATTATTTGAATAGTAATTTATTCCATGAATTAAAAATAACGAAGAAATTCTTGAGAGAGAATCCGAATATGATCTTCCAAAAAGCAGATAAAGGAAATGTAACTGTAGTTTCGGATAAAAGGGATTATATTAATAAAATTCAACTTATGTTGGAGGATGATACCACTTATGTGAAAATTAGGAATCCACATATCAATAGACTACAAGATAAATTGAAAGAATTATTGATGCATTGGAAAACAAAAGCTTATATTAAAGATAGTATGTTTAAATATTTAAAATGTGAAAATGGCACTGTAGCTAAATGTTATGGGCTTCCTAAGATTCACAAAGAACAGTTGACATATAGAATAATAATATCATCGATAAATTTTCCGACGTATAGACTTGCTAGATTTTTGTCTAATATATTGTTCAAGATAGTGGGTAAAACAAATTCATATATTAAAGATAGTTGGAGTTTTTATGGTATAATGAAAGATATTATTATTCCGAATGATCATAGGATGGTTTCATTGGATGTAGTATCTTTGTTTACAAATATACCTTTAGAGTTGTTGAATGATATTATACAAGATAAATGGTCTGAAATTAAAGTACATACTAGTTTAACAAAAGATGAATTTATAAAGGCACTTAATTTGGTTTTTAAAAACACAATTTTTTCTTTTGATAATAGTCTATATGAACAAAGATATGGTTGTCCAATGGGATCACCTTTGTCACCTGTTATAGCCAATTTAGTAATGGAAAAATTGGAAAGTATTGCTTTGTCTAAGTTGGTTTTTCAGCCAATTATTTTCAAAAGATATGTTGATGACATTTTTGCAGTTGTACCAGAATGTTTTGTGGATGAAATGGTGGATGTGTTTAATTCTATCCATGATAGAATTAAATTCACAAAAGAAGTTGAGAAAGATTATCAATTGAGTTTTTTAGATATTAGAGTCATTAGAGGTAATAATAATAGAGTGAAATTAGATTGGTATAGAAAACCTACATGGTCAGGTAGATTTTTAAATTTTGATTCTCACCACCAATTCGGAAACAAGACAGGTGCGATCAAAGGTGTCATTGACAGAGCGATTAAATTGTCACATAAAGATTTTAGGAAAAAGAATTTAAATTTAGTTAGAGAAACATTTATTAAAAATAGTTATCCCGTAAAATTTATTGATAAAATGATTGATGAGAGAGTGTGGGAAATTTATAATGGTGGATTGAAGCAGCGGGTAGATAATCAAACAAGGAATAGAAATGGAAAGAATACATATTTTAGTTTACCATATGTTAGAGGTTTGTCGGAAAGGATTAGAAGGGTTTTTAGTAAACATAATATTCAAGTTTTCTTTAGAAATGATAATAATTTAGAAAGGTTATTTAGTAATTGTAAAGACAAGGATGATAAATGTTTGAAATCGGGAGTTGTTTATAAAATTAATTGTAGGGATTGTAATGGTTGTTATATTGGTCAAACGGGTAGATATTTGAAAAAGAGAATATATGAACATCAATATAGTTTACGCAGCTCAAGTTGTACATCGGGTTTGAAAGAACATTGTTTAAATAGTTTGCATTCTTTCGATTTTGGGAGTGTGGATATTTTGGAACAGGGGATTAAGAATAAATATAAGAGGGAAAGCCTTGAAAGTATTCACATTCTAAGAAATCGGAATAATGTAAATTTAATGATAGAGTCAAGTAAATTAGATAACATTTATCATTCTTTATTAATTTAAGTGAGAATGGCAAGTTGGAGAGGTGAATGTGGAGGGTGGTGGGGTAAGAGAAAAGAAGGGGGTATGGGTGCATGGTATATAAGGAGGTGTATCGCGGGTTTTATTTCAGTCCCTGAGGAGGAGCCGGAGCAGGCTCGAAACGTCGGACAATGTGGTGGTGGTGGGCAGTCAGATCGTCCTTTGCTAACAAAGTTTTTTCCAGATTTTAATTAAGTTTTTATTTCAGATTCTGCGGGGGTGATTATAAACAAGGGCAATCTGACTGCCATAAATATTAATTATTTTAATTTAATTTGTAAGACTGTAAGACCGATGGAAAAATTCTTATCAGTTGATATTAAATTGCAGTCGACATAAGTAATATTTTTAATGATATATATATATACACTTATCGGGGTTTATGTAGCCCAAGACTGTATATCGTCGCTTCCCGGTTAAAAGGCGTTATTTAAAAATCGGCCTGAAAAAGGCGTTATTTGGAAATCGACCTGAAGAAGGCGTTATCTTGTAATCAATCTGAAAAAGGCGTTATCTAAAAATCGTCCTGAAAAAGACGTTATCTAGAAATCGGCCTGAAAAAGGCGTTATCTCGGAATGAACCTGAAGAAGGCGTTATCTCGCGCTTAAATTTTTTTTACTCTAATTTAAGTTGGCAACACTGTCAACATTTTCTTTATTTAATTTCAGAAATATATTATATGATAATAGTGTACAATTTTTTAAGTTAACTATACAAATGCGGGGCGATAGTAAAATTAATATTTGTTTTTTTTTATTGACGATTTTTTATACAATACTATATTGATTTTATAATAAATATATAATAAATATTTGTAATAACCAATATTATATAATTTTTTTTTAACACACCTCCCAAACAGATTTTTCTACTACTTCTTTATACCATAAAGGAACGGAAAGTACTCGTGTACAATCCAAAACGACATCCCTTTTCTCGACATTGGGAATAAGAAAAGGTTTTTCTTAATTCCAGAAACAAATGCTAAAAAATTGCCCTTTTTCAAATGCTAACCATTTCCCTTAAAAGTTACGTGAGTTTGAAGGTATGTTTAAGATACACCAAAAATGTTAAAAAGCGGTAAAAGCAATATCTCCAAACTCATGTAACTTTTAAGCACGTGTAAATTACCGTACGAGCCGAAGGCGAGGCTGGCAAACATGTGCTTTGGATGGCCCTCTTTATCCCTGTGTTGCGTATATTATTTTTCACCATATCCGGGCCAATCGAGCGTCAATCTTCGCGCGTGCATAATTTCCTTCTTTATGCACGCGTAGCGTACACACTATTTTTCCTCACAAGTTACGGGCGATATATAAAAGAGACGAGTGCGGGTGATCTATTGCGCATGTGTGACGTATACTATTTCTCCTAACGAGCTGCGAAGAGTTCGATTTTGCACACTAAGTGTGCACACTAAGTGTGCAAAATCGAACTCTGCGCAGCTCGTTAGGACAAAATAGTATACGTCACACGTGCGCAATAGATCACCCGCACTCGTCTCTTTTATATATCGCCCGTGCTGTGCTCGCGCAACAAACTCGACTCGTGCGGGAATGACCTATTTTGCGCACTCGTTGCGTAATGTAATTCCGTAACTTGTGAGGAAAAATAGTGTGTACGCTACGCGTGCATAAAGAAAGAAATTATGCACGCGCGAAGATTGACGCTCGATTGGCCCGGATATGGTGAAAAATAATATACGCAACACAGGGATAAAGAGGGCCATCCAAAGCACATGTTTGCCAGCCTCGCCTTCGGCTCGTACGGTAATTTACACGTGCTTAAAAGTTACATGAGTTTGGAGATATTGCTTTTACCGCTTTTTAACATTTTTGGTGTATCTTAAACATACCTTCAAACTCACGTAACTTTTAAGGGAAATGGTTAGCATTTGAAAAAGGGCAATTTTTTAGCATTTGTTTCTGGAATTAAGAAAAAACCTTTTCTTATTCCCAATGTCGAGAAAAGGGATGTCGTTTTGGATTGTACACGAGTACTTTCCGTTCCTTTATGGTATAAAGAAGTAGTAGAAAAAATCTGTTTGGGAGGTGTGTTAAAAAAAAAATTATGTAATATTGGTTATTACAAATATTTATTATATATTTATTATAAAATCAATATAGTATTGTATACAAAAATCGTCAATCAAAAAAAAACAAATATTAATTTTACTATCGCCCCGCATTTGTATAGTTAACTTAAAAAATTGTACACTATTATCATATAATATATTTCTGAAATTAAATAAAGAAAATGTTGACAGTGTTGCCAACTTAAATTAGAGTAAAAAAAATTTAAGCGCGAGATAACGCCTTCTTCAGGTTCATTCCGAGATAACGCCTTTTTCAGGCCGATTTCTAGATAACGTCTTTTTCAGGACGATTTTTAGATAACGCCTTTTTCAGATTGATTACAAGATAACGCCTTCTTCAGGTCGATTTCCAAATAACGCCTTTTTCAGGCCGATTTTTAAATAACGCCTTTTAACCGGGAAGCGACGATATTTGTACCTACAGCCCAGAGTTTCCTATGGCAAGTGACTAAAGAAATAATGGACCCTGGGGTTATAGACTCTAGGTCGAGCCGCATAAACCCCTATATTTAGAAATATTATGAAGCTCGTGCTGCATAATCAAAATCGGGCTCGATAAATCCCTATATATAAAAAAACGGGTATAATATATATATCGTAACTATGGGAATTGGTATATTTGAAGAGATATCAACGTATAGATCGGTACTTTTGAAGAGATGTCGGCATTTTGAAGAGACTCCTCAAATTTCTCAAAGCAAGAACCGCGACTTTTGAGGAGAAATCTATACCCCATTTTCCCAGAGTCGATAACCTGAGGGTCATTATTTCTTTAGGCACATTGTCCGAACTCTGAGCGAAACGTTCACATCTCCTCAAAAGTACCAATTTACAAACATATCATATATATAAATATATATATATATATATATATATATATATATATATATATATATATATATATATGTGTGTATATATATATATATATTTTTTTTTTTTTTTTTTTTTTTTTTCTCGAAAGGGATTTATAAAGCCCGTTTTTTTATGTATAGAGGTTTATCCAGCCCGATTTTGATTATGCAGCCCGGGCTTCATAATATTTCTAATATAGGGGTTTATGCGGCCCGTCCTAGAGTCTATAACCCCAGGGTCCATTATTTCTTTAGTCACTTGCCATAGGGAATTCTGGGCTGTAGGTACTAATATACAGTCTTGGGCTACATAAACCCCGATAAGTGTATATATTATATATTTATATATATATATATATATATATATATATATATATATATATATATATATATATAAATATATAATATATATATATATTTATTTATTTATCTGTCATATCACAGATGAAAAATTTTTTTTTGCTTAAACTTTTTTTACGCATTCTCCACTATGTTTTGAACTACCCTGAATTTTTTCAAATTTTTTTTACAATTATTTTCGGAGCTAAAAATCATCAAAATTTAACTGTTACGTGTGGAAGTATTCCACACGCGTGTTCGGTCGTACAGATAAAGCTGTGATTCAGCATTCGAGGCGTCGGGAACATCCGACACTGCGCCGCGACTATGGCTCGAGGAAACTGGAGTGGGTCAAATCGGTCAAAGCGGCCGAAACTGCGAAATCGGCACTAGGGGAAGAACGAAGCTCCACGTGCAGCCGACCCCCACCTATGAGTAATTAGGAAAGTGAGAGACACTGCATCGGGATATAAAAAGCGGCGCATCCGGCGCCGCAGCTGTCTCTTAACTCTACTCCTATTAGCCACGGGGAACCTATGAGAGAGGTCTAGACGACACGACGACTCTGGAACGAGACAGGACGACTATGGAGTCTTCAGCCACCAACCCACGAGGAAGCCACGATGACGACGACTCATCCGCACATATATACATTTACACGTTGGGACACCTCTCTCTCTCGCGCATTTGAGTATTGAATAAATATCACAGTTTAATCATACTTTCTGTCTTCTCGACTTCTTATTTCACGTAAAATCAACCTCTCCGGATGCGTAATCCAGAGTGACCGGGAACTAAAGATACCCCTTCACACGTAACATTTTTGGTGCTAGGTGTGGGGTTGCCGTGTGAAATAATAAGTAACTTTTAAAATCGTGAAGCCCGCGTTTCAACCGCTCCAACTACTCCTGGACAGGAAGGACAGGAAGGACAGGAAGGGAGGAAGCCAGGATGAGATCAGCTATCTTCTTGATCGTCGTGTTCAGCTCCCTGTAAGTAAAAATTAAATTATCCGAAATTTTACATATTTCTGACCCAGTGGAAATTTTATAAAAGGCTGCGCATAACAAAATTACAAGCGTGCTAATTTTTATTGATTAAACGTCGTAAGTAGTTTTTTTTCTCTCAAAAATACATACATCGTGGTACAATATACCGTTAAATGAACATATTTTCGTAGCAATAAGAGGAAAGCAAAGATCGATTATCTCCAAGCATAAATAACTTGCATAGTGCGTGAAGAAATAACAGTAGCCAAGTGTAACAAATAATTGCTTTTCCTTTCACTATTAAATAATCTCCTCTCACACCTTAATCCACGCCTGCCCTGCGCCGCTGCACAGCGACGTCCTTAGACCAGTTGCCAACGACGGTCGATTCGTTTTCTCTTTTCCTTTAGGCTAGTTGTCAGCAACAGCCGATTTTTCCTTTTCCTTAGACCAGTTGCCAATGACGGTCGAATTTTTTTCGCTTTTCCTTAGACCAGTTGCCAACGACGGTCGATTCTTTTTCTCTTTTCCTTGAGGCCAGTTGCCAACGACGGCCGATTTTCCCTTTTCCTTAGACCAGTTGCCAACGACGGTCGATTCTTTTTCTCTTTTCCTTGAGGCCAGTTGTCAGCGACGGCCGATTTTTCCTTTTCCTTAGACTAGTTGTCAACGACAGCCGACCTCCTCAAAGATTAAAAAAAAAAGGACATATAACCCGCTCCTCAATCACCATCGAATCGGGTCAGTGACGAACTGAATGCAAAAAAATAGTAATATCTTGCGACATAAGCAGGGTAGCTAGAAACTACACCTGCGGCGGTTAATTAGGGAAAGAAGAACCCTGCGGTGGCGTTTGGACCGAATTAATAGGCAAATTAGGGCTCAAGAGGAGCTGATACAGTCAGTAGAATTACCACGTACTGCAGGAGTTAGGGAAGAAAATTCGGAAATAATATTCCTCGCAGAAGTCAGCGAAAAATTCGAAGAATTCATAGAGTTCGCCGAAACTTCAATTCGCGAGAATAATCGGCATTCTGAAACGTCAGAGTAATAGTTAGAGAATTTTAGAGGGATGAGTAGGATACATACTAGCAATATGTTCAATTTCGGGAAAAATAAGAATAAGAGCATTGCCGAAGACGATAAAGGCTCGGATTATTCATGGCCACAACAGCATGAAGCGGCAGCACTCAGTCGCCACGAGTCACGCGAATCCATAAAGACACTAGGATCATCGGATCGGGTAGGCATAAAAAAGGAGGACAAAGCAACCAGCGACCTCCAGGCAGCCCTGACCGCAGCAGAACTGGCAATCCAACATCCGTATATGGATGTACTAGAATCAGCACTGAAGAGCTTCGAAGACCTCCGCGCCGGAGGATTCAACGAGCTCAGCGAAAATGAGAAGGAAATCGCCAAACAAACGGACCTTTACATATACACGCTATATCAGGAAAAAGAAGAAGAGATAAATATTCATCAGCGACATTACCGCGCATCCTTGGTCAAGACGACGTTGAACGCAGGGGTGAAGACCTCACGACAAAGGAAGACGATCAAAGCCCATGGGTCACGGCCACATTAGGGGCAAGGCCCAAGACGAGGCAGAGATCGCCGCCTTTCGGAAATCCGGGGGAATGTGAGGAGACACTGGCGGACCGGAAATATACACCGAGACTCCCAGATTGGAACGGCCAATACGAGCCGCGATGGGAGTCCCCCAGGGATCACCGATTAAGTTCGCAAAAGAGAGAGGAATGGCCATCAACTACACGTTCCCACCCGCACAATCCAGCATACTTTGAACCCAACCTAGAAAGCCCTCGCAGTAGGGGTCAGGAATATATCAGGCAAGAACTCGAAGACGGAGCACGCGGGGACTTCAGGAGCTCGCAGAAAGGAAAAGGAGAGAACGCGGAACTATACGTGAAACTGTACGGTAGCCCACAAAGGCATTTACCAGCGGCGGGGCCCTATCACACACCGGAACAGGAACTCCCAGCGAGACGGTGGGCGAGGGTTCAGGAATACACCAAATCAGAGCCCGAATACAGAACATACATGGACTTCGGGAATCCGCTGCGGGGAGATGAAGTGAATACAGAGCGCTACAGGAGTCCATATGGGAGTCCGCAAAGATATCTACCGGCGGAGTGTCCCTATCAAGCAGAAGAGCAGACACGCCCAGAAAGACCCAGACATGGAGTGAACCAATTGTCTCATTACGACGGTAATCCCGCCAGTGCCGCATATTTCTATAATTCAGTCAGAGGGGTCCTTCAGAAGTATGGAGAATTGGCCAAACAAGTAATACTTAATGCTTTCAGCTACAAGTTGAAGGGTAAGACACTAGAGAACTTTATTAATAATGCCAGCCAACACACCTCCGTCGAGCGTGCGCTCGAATTCATAGCAGACCGGTATAAGTACCGCGGCGTCGCTGACCACGTCCTAGCAGAGATCAAAGTAATAAGCCAAGGGCGAGAGGAGAGTGTTGAAGACTTCGGGGAAAGAATGGAAGCCCTGCTGAACAAGCTACGAAACTTGTATGATACGGATAGTTCGTTAGGCGAGAGCCAGAAAATAACATACCGAGAAAGTGGAGAAACCGAAGCGTTAGAGCAATTTTTGTTTGGCTTACGTGGGGATTTACAACACCAGGTTAGAGTGAAGTCCCCAAGAAACTTGACAGGAGCGATTGTGGAGGTGATACGCATTGAGCAAAAGACCAGCGCACGGCGTGGCGAGCCAAGGATCAACGAGGTAACTACTACAAGTGCACCGATGTCGACAGAAGCCTTGCTAAAGGACTTGGCTACAAAGATTTCCGCAATGACTACGAGAAGTACACCAATTGCTACGATCAGATTTGCTCCGGCAAAAATAGGGTGTGACTATTGTAAGGCCACCTCTCACAGAGAAGATGAATGCCAGAAGAAAAAATTCGATACGAAGATATGCGAATACTGCAATATCAGGGGGCATACGTTCGGAGAATGCTTTGGATTAGAGAAAGCCATAAAGGAAGGTCGAATCAACAAAGAAAGAATCGATAACGCCGTGGTCCAAGTTGCACCGGTGAGTCAGCAATCGGTAGTATACACAGCATACCCAGCAGCAGCGCCTACAACAGTAGCTTACTCAGCACCGCCATGAAAGCCGTATGACGCAAGAGGATCGCGTAGCCCGAACGCGGCCGGGCACCCGTCACGTTATTATGAAGATAGGGGACGAGTGAACGGATATCAAAGATGAAATGGTTACGGCTACCCAAACAGGAGTTATAACCGAGACGAAAGAGATAGGAGAGACCAAGAGCCCAACTATGGGCGCGGTAGCAGCCCCGACCACCGAAGAGGAGGAGATTACCGTCGAGGAGGTAATAATAGACCGTTCTATTGAACGGCCGAGAGAATCGCTACAGACAAGATAACCCCAGAAATTGAAACGATCGGAACCAACAAAATAACAGCCGCCGGGATAACAACGAATACCGTGGGGATAGAGATGGAACAAGTAACAGCCAATAGTCGGGAAGCAATACGGCTCATTTAAACTTCCAAGATGCTCGACACCAGAGTCCTGCCGGACCGAGCAACTAGAGAAGACGGCAACAAAAAATATTAAACCTAAGTAGAAGATAAGGTTTGCCCAGGAAGGACAGAGGCCTCCTATAGTGAATTTAAGAAGTCCGCAGCTAGAGCGGAATCGCGGCCGATTTTACATAGACACAGGAGCGGGTGTGTCACTGGTTAAGAAGAATAAAATAAACAAAGATGTGCCGATAGATAAGAAATGCGTGGTGTCAATAAGCAGCGTTACGCCCGGAGAATGCGAGACGCTAGGGAGCGTCAAGGTAGAAATAAACGGCTTTTCATGTGAGGCCCATGTAATGCCCGAGGATTTTCCCATCAATACCGGTGGACTATTGGGCTGGGATATGCTAACTAAACACAAGGTGAAAATCAATGCAGCTAATAAGCGTCTGGAAGTCGGACAGATAGTAATACCCTTCGAAAGGGAGCATTTCATAATTCCGCCACACACGAGGCAGGTCATATACGCAAGAGTGCAAAATACAGAGGAAAAGATGGGTTTTGTCCCATTACAGAATCTGGGTCCAGTCTCCTATTCGGCAATTTCGTGGTTGAAAATAAGGACGGCAAAGCATACACGCTTTGCTACAATACAAGCGATGAGTCAATAGCGCTCTCACCGCCGGTAGTCGAAATAGAACCATGCAAAATAATGCGGGAGAAGGATGACATTTTCGACGAAGATATTAATAATGGATTTGAAGCCACTGAGCTCGAGCACGGACAAAAACAATGATCGGACTGCAAAAATACTTCGGGAATTAGACCCAGATACGCTGAAGGGATTGAATAAAGAAGAAATAGAACACATCAAGGATCTAATAAATGAAAGGCCACACCTTTTCGGACTCCCGGGGCAGTGGACCTCGCCGATACTCACAAAACAGCCTTCGCCGGACCCTATGGACATTACGATTACACGCGAATGGGATGGGATTGCGCAAGGCACCGACCACCTTCCAGTCATTAATGGACCTGGTCCTAAGCGGGTTGCAGGGAGTCGAATTATACGTTTATTTAGACGATATTATAGTTTTTGCTTCCGATCTTGAAGAGCATGGCAAGAATTATAGACGACTGATGAAACGTCTAGACGAGGCCAATCTAACGATCGAGCCGAGTAAATGCCAATTCCTGCAAAGAGAAGCAACCTTTTTGGGTCACATCGTCGGGAACGGGCAGATACGACCAGACCCCAAGAAAATAGAAGCAGTGCGAGACTTCCCGACACCAACCACTAAGAGGAAAGTAAAACAATTTTACGGACTCGCCAGCTACTATAGAAGGTTTATCAAAAATTTTGCCGAGATCGCTTATCCTCTGTCACAGCTGACAGGAGGAAAAGACGGGAAAATCCTCGACTTTTCGTATGGGGAGAAGCAGAGTAGAAATCTTTCGAACAGTTGAAGAAGTATCTGTGCAGCGAGCCAGTCCTTACAGCACCCCATCTCAGCAAGGAATTTATTGTCACTACGGACGCCAGTGACTTCGCACTAGGAGCAATATTAAGCCAAATGGACGAGAAAATAAAAGTAGATCACGCATGCATATACGCTTCCCGATGTCTTAGAGGACCCGAGCTGCGATACTCTACTTACGATCGCGAATTACTCGCAATAGTTTTCGCCAAAGACCAATTTCGGCCATTTCTATATGAGAAGAAGTTCAAAGTAATATCAGATCACGAACCGTTAAAACACTTCCATAATACCAAAAAACCGGACTTGCGGTTTAATCGATTAAAAGCCTATCTGTGCGGCTACGAGTTCGAGATAGAATACCGCCCAGGCCCCCGCAATTGCAACGCGAACGCCATATCACAAAACCCCATAATCCGCCAAGGAGAAGATAATCCGGAGCTCCCTCGGGTTAACCTATACGATTTGGCAGCAAAACAGGAAGAAGAGGACAACTACAATGAACACGACCCTCCGAAAGTAAGGTATGTCATCAGGTCAACGAAGAGAGACAGACTTCAAGCAAATGCACCGCATGAAGGCGCCAACGAAAGAATTACCTCGATCTTGAAAGACTCGGGTAATCCGCGAGACAAAAAATTACCAAATCTAGATTCATCAGCCGATTCAAATAATCCGGACGACTCAGACACCGAAGGACAGCACATATGCGACAGAAGAAAAAAGAAGCGTGTATATAAAAAGAAAGCTGACAAAAAGACGGGTGTCAAGTATCCCATATGCGAAAGAATCAGCGACATTGGAATGCCAGATGACGAGCCGATCCTAAGCCAAGCCGAGACCAACAGGGATCTAGCTTACATGCACAAAAGCGCCAACATGCGAACCGAAATTGGAGGCATTAGCACGCCTTTAGAAAATATCGTTTTACCCACTCCAAAGCTCCCTCTTCAACGCCCAGGACTCAGACAAAAACTGAGATTCAGGGAAACTCGAACGGATACGGCCGGAGATAGAGAATCAAATCTAGATGACATCGCAGTGAACTGGAAACGGAACAAGCAAAAGACACAACAGCAAAAACAGTCAACCCGAGCGTCCCCATCACACGGCCACCGCTCCCATTACAAAGAGGCCGGGAAATTCGATACTGTAAGAATGAATTCCTCGCGGTAAGGAACGAGGACAAGGGATTTTTCATATGCCAAGCAACGCGGACAATAACCATGACTGAACATCAAATACGAATATACTGGCTCACACAGACAGAAGCCAACGCCGACACCTACGTCTTTGATCACCATGATTACATAAAGCCCGGCTGCATCATTACAGATGTACGCTTAGAAAAAACCAGAGCAAATAAATATCGCCTATCTCGAACCGAGCGGGAATGCATCGAAGTAATTCTGAAAGAGTCGATATTGGCGGACCAAGGGAACGCCTCGTTTCGAGCGGGAGCAGGTGACCAAGCGGGCACACCGACTGAGATATTGGGTAGAGGACAAATGTTGGAAAAAGAATTGTCAGAGGGCGATAATAATCGCGATGAGGGTAAATTGCCGCAGAAAAAGGGCACAGCAAACATAATTCAGAACCAAGAATCGCTTAAGGAGAGTGCTGAAAATATCCGTGACCAGCCAGCACAATAAGACGAAATACCACCAATCAACAAGAGCAAGAGCGTGGGCAACGCCAATGCAATGAACACGACACCGATAAGCACGATACAAGAAGCATTGCTTAATAAAAGTGAAAAGAAAAAATCTAAACTCACCGTGGAGGTAGAAGAGCGCGAGGAAAGCGGAAAATTGAGAGTCCGAATAGACATTTGGGAAATTGATGAAAGAACGGCACCAAAATGTGACGCCGTCGTTACACCTCCGAGTCCGGAGCATGAGAGGCAATTCTCAACTCCAAGGGGACCCACTATTCAAGGCGGGCAGAATTACCCGTCGCCCAACCTTATATTTGGGGATGAGATGCCCTCGTTTGACCGGTCCCTAGACAATCAATTTCTGCAAGATTACAGGTCCCCGGAGGAATTTTATCGCATTGCGCCGGCTTGCGATAGTGACGTAAGCATGAGATCGGTCAGTAAAACCCCCCCGGCGAACGATTATTTGAACATAGCCAGGGCACAAAGTCTAGATGATTTAATTAGGAATTATCAACAAACTGAAGAAACAGTACCCAAGAGAGGACAATATCGAACACTTGAACCTCTCAACTTACCCAATGCGAATTTAGGGGAGGTGATAGAGAGCCCTGTCCGCGAAGCAATGGATACGGAAACTCGGAGAGTCTACGTATACGAGGAAAAGACATCATGCGCACAGCCGAACCTGACTTTACGCCGCTATATTGACATACCAACCAGCCCTGGAGGGAACTACCTATTTGATTCTCTAATAAGAATAGCGGGCTTGAAAATGACCGCTACGGAACTCCGCGCCAAATTATTGAGCAATCCAGCCTTGGCGGAATGCGGTGATCCACAGGAGGCTTGTAGAATACTATCCTCACAAAATGAGTACGTGGACGTCGATTGCGTATTATTCTCCCAAACTTACGGGAGAAATTTATGCATCCATTTTCACAGCGGCGGCAAAGTCCACTACCTTCATTACCAGAACAATGACGAAGACGAATTTATGGACCTACACTTAGAGGGATTGCACTTTACACCTTATCTACCGATAGAGGAGAGTGCGGCAACTGCGTAGTCATCCGATACCTCACGAGCGGGTAGTCCAGCTGGCGAGGAATACGAGCCGATAAGAGAGGCAGGAGCCTCGAGCGCGGAGAGCGCATCAGAGACGGCCGGCCGCACAGCTGATCCATCCACAAGGGAGCACGGAGCCTTGACCCGCTATCTCACAGCTGAAGCAAGGCCAACACATGCATCACCCCTTTGGGCGTGCGACGCCGATATTGAAGAGCGATTTACAGCAGTGCAACAGCTGGACGAACACCCCTTCGCTTATCGCGATAATTTAATATACACATTATCCACTGACTTATTTACGGCCACGGAAATTTTGGAAGCTTTAATCGAGCGACAATATTTGTCAGAAGACGAACTAGCGAGTACGCGGCGTGAAATCGGGAATATTTTGGTAACAAACATTAGTACTTCGAGAATGTTTGGAATCTTTATCAAAGACCATGTGAACAACCGACCGATTCGGCAAGATATGAAAAGTAGCATGTGGGCGCTAAAACAACGGTTAGAAGAATTTGGAATAAAATCAGTAGGTATAATAAAAGACCTGGGGATGCTAAAAGAACCGGAATGGAGTTTCTTCATTGATCAAATAAACAAAACTTGCAAGAGAATGGACATCTGTATATTCTTCTTCAGGAACAACTTACCGGTGCCCCGAGTACCAGACAGATAACGGCTTATCAAAGAATATCACGAATCGGCTATAGGCGGCCACAAGGGCATGACCAAGACGTACGATAAACTGGCTCACGAATATTACTGGCGAGCCATGCAAGCAGACGTTCAACAGTTTATAGGAGGCTGCCCCGACTGCCAAACGCAAAAATTAGTGCGGGTTAAGACGAAACTCCCAATGATAATAAGCGACACGTCAGCCAGACCATTTAGCAAAATATCCATTGACTTCGTGGGCCCAAAGGAACCCACGTCGGCGGGAAACCAATACATACTGTCAATTCAAGATAACTTCAGTAAGTATTGCGTACTGGTGCCCGTGCGTCAAGCGACGGCAGAAGAAGTCACCTGTGCTCTAACAGAAAAGCTAATCTGTTATTTCGGGTCGCCAGCTACCTTAATATCAGACCAGGGATCTCATTTTATGAACCGTACCTAAGAAGAATTCTTAAAATTAATAAATTTTCAACCACGGTTTACCATCCCCAGTCCAACGGCGGCATCGAAAGGACGCATCACACGCTTAACGAATATTTAAAATTTTATTTAAAAGAATTTACGGACTGGGATAGTTTGCTGCCGTTAGCGCAGCATTCTTATAACACCACCGTACACGAGGGGTCAGGTTACTCACCGCACGAAATAGTATTCGGCTTGAGAGTCCGAAAACCGTCTAGTTTTCCGTCTAGGGAACACCTACTGACATATAATGAATACATGGCGAGCACAACGCAAATGCTCGCCCAGCTACGGACATTAGCAGCCATGAATTTAACAAAAGCTAAATATAAGTCGAAATTCTACTACAATCAGCACCAAAATATACGGCATTTCTGCGAAGAAGAAATGGTCTACGTACTAAAGAAGCCTAAGCATGGAAAAACAGACCAGGAATATGTAGGACCGTGCGAGATCCTAGACGTTAACTATGGGACTCACAACGTGGAAATAAAAAAGGGAGAACACACGCGTATATTTCATATGGATATTATTAAACATAGCTTCGAACTACCAAAGCCAACATTTGGATCGGTGGAGACACCACAATACGGGGACGAGACGCTATAATGCGTCATCTAAAAACCAGACAAATAAGGAACAGGATGGATCAAAAATAACGCTAGCAGAAACATTTTTATAAATTTGTTCCGCGGCTCTCGGACTCCGCTTCGCAATCGTTTTTCCGCGGCCCTCTTACGCCGCTTCGCAAGTTTTCCGCGACCCTTGGACGCCGCTTTAGATAGAAATAATAAGTACTTCGAATTGCCTAACAACTCTCACGACCCATGAGCGTCGCGCTTTACGCGGGATCTCACATGAGACGCCGATCCCAGACCATGGGTCGGTAAAGTAGGGCATAACCCATACCCTCATGCGGTATCGCAGGCTACGTACGGCAAAAAGAGTCCCCCTACCACGCGATAGAGAGCCGGCCACAAACGCATATCTCGAGAACGAATCGGTTGATTTCGACGATGAAATCCACTAATGATTTTAAAATTCCAATTTTCTCATTTTTATACAATAGGATAAAAACCCGTAGTAGTACAGTTATAAGGCATCGCGGTTAGCTTCTGCTGGAAAGAGCTTACGTCGCGGATTCATACAGCTTTTAGAGTTACCTTGGCCGATATCTCAATATTTTCGACGGCTACAAGGGAACTATGACATACGGTCTAGAAGAGAAAACTCTTCTTTCTTAATAAAAAAAAATTTGTTTTACGTCTGCAAACCTTGCTAGCTCTTTCCTTCGGCCCCACAAAAGCCGGTGCAAAAAGTCAGAATCTTAATTTCATCAGAATTTCGCACCGTAACGGGTTAAAAAAAGGCACCATCAGATTCAGCATATAGTAAATAGAAAAATTATGATACCGAATTCACAAGTTTTCATGCAACAGCGTCCTTAAATCTTTATGAGATTTCGCTCAGGGTTGTTGACTAGAGAGTAGCGGAAGAGTCACCCTAGTTAATTTCAAAATATTAGCATCAATTCGAATGCAACTACTCCACAGACTTTACATTTATTATGCCACTTTAAAAAGTGTCCTAAACTAAAGAAGGAACTAAAGTTCCTTCGGTGCAAAATTATAATAATCAATGGCTATCAAAAAATTGTAAATATAGAAATTTCAAATAATTTTGAATATCAAAAAATCGGCAGCGGATTTTAATACATAATAGGCAACATTTAATAAAAAATAATTTAACTATTCTCGTTGAGAAAAAATGCTGCTAAAGCAGCTAGCAATTAACTTAAATGAATTTTTATTTTAATATTTTTGTATATATGGGAATACACGTTAGATGGCAGGAGCAAGGACCGGAGTATGGCTAGGGTAAATAAAGAAAAAACCAAACAATACTAAGGTGAATGAAAAATATATTGAAAAAAAAGAGAAATTTTTTTTACAAGATATGTCAAAAAGGAAAAATACAAAACTTTTAAAGAAAATTGTACAATAATTATGTGTATAAACTATATCATGTCAAGGTTCCAATATAAATTTTCGAACTATATCTGATGATCACCGCTATCCCAGTACGGAGTCACCGGGAGTTTGGACTTCATCCTCCACATCAACCCTGAGCCCCCAGCATCGGGTCTCGGATCGTGGCAGGCGAAGAGGAGCGTCGTCGGCGGGAGAATAATCAAGGTCTTGACCTCGACCACCATGGCCCCGTCGAGCGGTGCCCCGTCTACGAGCCGCGACGGGACCCACTCGGGCCGCAAATGCGGACGGTGTCAGAAAGCGGCTGTCGTAAGCCATTCGGTGTTCCTCGTGGTCAGACGACGGCTGTCGCCATGGCACCCCCGTTGTACGGCACCCTCAATGGCCTGGTCTCTACGATCCAGGCGTCGACCCTGGGGTGGGGCTGGATTCTGAGGACACCTTTGTGTGTTGAATGGCAAGGGAGAGGATGGCTTGAATTCCTCGTCAGCAAAACCCGGCTCCGGGCCTATGATTTCGGTAGATGGTGGCGGATGAGCTCTTGCCCGAGCCGTCCACGCGTGCAGTCCTGAACTCCTTCGGTCGCCACGATAACTTCCGCGTGTGGAGCATAAACCGTGACTTCGCCCGCGACAGACGGGCCGCCCATGACCCATGGTCACCGAGGGCCGAGGGGAGCGACGGTCCCAACCGGTCGGACGGGAAACGGCATTCATCTGCAAAAAAAAAGAAAAAAAAAAGGAAATATTAATAATCGGGTATGGCTCACTTACATGAACAGAGGTAAAATTAAGCATTTTAAGAATCTATATTTATACTATATTCATCTTCGAAGATGTATGCAAAAATTATTTATAACTCATGAAGTTAGTTAATCTTCTGAAAAGCAGACATTATTTTCAAACCCGCATCTTCAAGTCAAAAATAACTCGCGATTTAGCTACATAATACATAAATTAAAAGAAAATTAAAGGTACTTTAAAGACTCTCCTACCCCTAGCATAAAGCAGGAAGCAATTTAAATTTTTATATGCTATTCTTTAACCTAAAATAAGTTTAAAATCAAGATTCTAGGCTCTTATGGGGGAAAAATAAAGGACCCTTATTTGAATAGAAAAATAATCAAATAATTTTACTTCTAATATTTAAAATTTAATATCTTAATTCATACTGAGGCACCATGCTAATTTTTTTTTACTTTCATTTTTATGTAATAATGGCTGTAAGATATGAAAAAGTAAATAAAAAAAAACTAAAAATTCAAAATAGTTTTCTGGTTATAAAACAGAAGAAAATCGATAAAGACTCAAATCCATCAGGGTACCTTTCTTTTCCCGCGAGACGAAGAGAATAAGCTTTACTCGACGAAAATTGGTTAATTCGTTTCGGAGATATGAAGAATTCACACATGCACGCACGCATGCACGCATGCACGCACGCACGCACACACGCACACACGCACACAAAAACAAAAATTATCAAAATTAACTAATATACACATATATCGCTTTAAAAACATCTTTTTGAACATTTTTTCTCCCCTTTTGAAATTTTTTTCACCGTTACAAAACTATCTCTATGAGGGACAAAAAAAAGGGAACGACCTGAAGAGAGTTTCGCGAGCCCGCGAAACTACGCGACCACGTATCTCTTTCTTTTTTTTGTCGCCGTAATTTTTTTTATATGAAATTCTATTTTTTTATCTCACTCTACCGTTATAAGTTTATTTATTTTTTTACTTTAATCATTATTTTAATTTTCTTTATAAACCTCACCTTGCCTTTAATCCTCATGCTCTCGCCGACGCTGAGCTTACGTCAAGGGAGTAATATTTGGGGAATGAGAAAATCAAAGGAGCTACGCAACCGAGGCCACCTGAGAAGGTAGTAAAATGGAAAATCATGAATAGGTTGGAGAGGCACGAGATGCGACGCCATTTCGGCGCAGACGCCGCGTCATGGGATCCGGCTAGAGACGAGCCGGTGGACGAGTCCACTTCGGCGCCTACTCCCTCGTCGTTGAGTAGGCATTCGCCTGTTGGCATAAGCAGAAATAGCGCCGCTCTCCACAGGCCAGTCGATGGATAGATTTCGCGATCCGATCTCGATGGAGGAGCCGTCGCAAACTTTTACCTCGATGCTGCGCATCGAAGTAGGTGAGCCACGGCGTGCGGGAGAACCGGCAACAGCGGGTCGCCATGTTGCTTCTGTTATACAGCGTTCTGACGAGCAGAGGCGCGTTAGCATCGCCGCGCCGGATGTGTTACATGACACGAGGAAGCCAACTCCTCATCCGCGTGCACAATCCACGCGTTATCCTCTGGGTCCACTCTATGCTCACGAACATAGCTCGTTCATTGAAAATAGCATGGAATTGACGAGTATGGCGAGTGCGCTGAACGAGATGCCAGCAGCTACTAGGGCCGGAGGAGCGGAGAGGCAGTCGAGCGGATTTTTCAATTGTACGTCGGTTTTGCCGCCTCCAGGGTTGCCGTCGCAGCAGATGAGACACCTAGCTGCACCATCCACCATGTGTTCAAGGAGAAAATTCGGCATCATTGCTTTCGGAGTTGGTTCGCTACCTTCAAGGAGTATTCCTCAGCTTTCAGCTAACGTTGCTTTAGGGAATTTCTACAGCGGAACTGGGCCAGCGGTCTACTCACAATGTCCGATGCCGCGAGGAACATCAGGTTATCATGAGTCGCCGCTCATGTCCTCAGCGTCGCTCGCCCAAAATTATGTTTCAGCTGGAACTTCACAAGCAGGCGGATTTGGAGCATGAGTCGGGCCGACGCGCACGTATTACAATCAGCCAGCGCCACCACCGTCGTTTCATTCTCCGCCTGGGTATTTTCCGCAGCCTTTGTGTCTTCGCAGCCGCTGATGCCACATGCTCCAGAGTATCCTTGTATCCGAGCAAAATTCCGCAATCATTTTTGCATTTTCCGCCTGCAGTTCCGCCGCCAGTGGTGACCGGGTTTCATTCGGCTCCAATGCATACTACTGCTAGTTTTCAGTCTCATCGGGGGAAATTTGAGATCTCTGCTCCCGGGCTGAGTCATGATGCGTCGTTTTTCGGTCGTTCATCGCTTTATAAAGAGAAACGCACGATAGAGCTACTCTCTAAGTGGCACATTACGTTTAAAGGGGATAGGAAGAGAGACTCCGAAAGTTTCATTAGAGATCTAACGAAATGCAAAGAAACTTACAAACTAACTCTCGAGGAAATAGTGAAAGCCCTACCCTCAGCTCTCGATGATGAGTCATAGCAGTGGTTTCGCCGAGAGTATCAATTCTGGAAGACATATGAAGAATTTGTGGACGCGTTTCGCCTGCAGTACAGCTTTGAAGACGTGCAGGAGAGACTACGGAAGGAGCTGGAAGTGCAGACCCAAGGTCTAAGTGAGGAGATATCAACGTACCTGCTGAAAGTGAAAGACCTGCTGGATCAGCTGAAGCCGCCGCTTACGTTAGGAGAGCAGCTAGACCGAGTGTACCAGAAGCTTCATCCTTCGTATCGGCTGCGCATTGAGAGGAAAGATTTTGAAAATTTTCCAGAATTGCAGAAGCTAGGCAAGCGAGAGGAACTGCGGAGAGCTCAGGAGAAGGCGTACAAGCCGCCACCTCCGATTTCGGATTCATATTTTCCTGCTTCAGCTTACATTCCACCAAGGCAGTCACGGCGTGTGAAAATAGCTCCAGTAGGCCAGATGTCCATCGAGGGAAACACCCCGCCAGTCTCCAGTTCCAGCAACCTAGCTCCGGTAGCAGCGACGCAGACTGATGAAGGACAACAGCAATAATCGACGAGGGAACGGAAGCAAAGCGACGGATGGACAACAAGAAGAGAAGAAAAATCGGGGACGAGACGCTCGCAGCAAGAGTAAGGGTCGCCGCCGCGACCAAAAGGAAAATGCTCGAGCGAAGCTGACGAAGAGCGAGCCTAAACAGGAAGAGCTCAAGATCGAGATGATTCCCCCGAAGGCGAAATATGAGGATATGTAGCGACGGAAAATGAGAGAGCCATGTTTCCGCTGCAGCCAAGCCGGACATTGGAGACGTGAGTGTATGAACGCTGCAGTCTGCCTAATGTGCGGACAGCCTAATACTATGGCGCGTAGATGCACCAAGTGCAATTCGACTACGGTGGCGGGAAAGGAGTAAGAGGAGAAGTTAACGGAGTCAACTCACCCCCTCCTACTTTAGACTCGACTCCTCCTCCGTCGGACCAGGCTCCTCCAGTGCAGGAACCAAGTCCGACTGTAGCTATCAGCGAGGGAGATCACCCTCAAGTTTTGGCTCCAGATTCGTTTATAATGCGAAGTGCTATCAACAACGTCGAGTCACGGTTATTCTTCAACATAGAGCTGAATGGAAGAAAACTCTTAGTTATGCTCGACGATGGCTCCGTCCACTCATACCTCGGTAAAGGCGTCAGTCAAGAGTTTGCCGGAAAGTTGGAACAGGAAGCAGCTTCTGTACGTCTAGCAGACGGAGGTGCAGTTAAGTTGCAAGGGGTAGTGAAGCTGACAGTGAGTATCAACAACACACAGTTATCTATGCCATTCCGTGTAGCAGACGAGCTTCAATACGACTGCATTCTCGGAATCGACTTCAAGCGGCTGTTCAAGATGAAGATCGACTACAAGGACGATACATGGTGGATGCCGAAGAGAGTAGCGCATCAGTTTTACCGTTATATCAAAGATCCAACATGTTTCCCAGCTCTAGCCAGTATAGGAGGACTAAGTCGTGCTACAGCTGATCAGCAGTTAATTATCGAAGAAATCAAACGGAAACTGATTCCACCTACCCCAGACAAACTAGGGTTAGCAAAAGTCACTCCACATTTCATTGACATTCAAGGAAGTGAACCCATTCGCCAAACTCCTCGGAAGTATACTCCGAAGATGTTGCAGACGGCTTGGACTAAAGCCGATCGGATGCTGGAGGAGGGCATTATCGAATCATCTGATAGCCCCTGGCGAAGCTGCCCTGTGTTAGTTCCAAAATGGTATGATTTATTTCGATTTTGTATAAACTATAGAAGAGTTAATAAGCATACTAAGACCATCGCGTACCCATTACGTAACATGGATGATATACTTGATAAGTTAAGCTCCGCCAAGTATATCTCAAATTTAGATTTAAGCCAGGCATCATACCACCAGATTCCGTTAGATCCGAAGTGCAGAAAGGTCACCGCATTTTCAGTACCAGGGCGAGGACTGTTCCACTTCATCCGGTTACCATATGGGCTGTCAAATGCTCCAGCTGTGTTACAGCGCATCATGAATAACCTAATCAAAGCCGAGTAGGAGCCATATGTATTCGCCTACTTAGACAATGTCATTATCATCTCGCCGATCTTTAAAGAGCGCGTTAAGTGGTTAGAGACCGTACTTGCGGCGTTGAAGGAGGTGAATTTGCAAATTAACCTCAACAAGTCGGAGTTTTGCTGCGCGGAGGTTAAGTACTTAGGCTACATCGTTAACGAGGACGGACTGAAGGCTGATGAAGATAAAGTGAAGCCCATCCTCGAATATCCAGCGCCTCTCAACATCAGGCAATTGAGAAGATTTCTTGGCATGATTGGCTGGTGCTCCAGATTTATAGCTCACCTAGCAGGATATAAAGCACCGCTAACTAAGCTGCTGAGGAAGGATGTTCGGTGGCAGTGGGACGAGGAGCAGCAGCAAGTATTTGAGAAGCTGAAGCTCGCACTGACGCAAGCTCCCGTACTGGCACGGCCAGATCTGTCGCTACCCTTCACTCTACAAACAGATGCGAGTGATTATGCTATTGCTGGAGTACTGACGCAAGTATTCAATGGCGAGGAGCACCCTATCTACTTTGTGAGTAGAACTCTGTCGAAGGCAGAGAGGAATTATACTGCCACTGAGAAGGAGTGCCTCGCTGTTTTATGGTCCGTAGAGAGGCTGAGAGGTTATTTGCAAGGTGAGAAGTTTACAGTAATCACCGATCACCACAGCCTGCTGTGGTTAAATAACCTCAAGGACCCAGCTGGTCGATTAGCCAGATGGAATACGGCCCTGCAAATGTACAACATCGAGTTTTTACACCGTAAGAGTGCGCTACACAAAGTTCCGGACGCACTGTCGCGTGCGTGGGAAGGATTTTATGAGCTGGCATCTATCGCCACTTACAGCTGAAGATCCGTGGTATCAAGAGAGGATTAGTAATATCGAAAAAAACCCAAGGAAGTACCCGGATTGGAAGGTAGTACATGGCTTGCTGTATGCGCATCGTCCGAATAAGACCGTAGATCCGTTGCTGCCGGACATGGATGCGTGGAAGCTCGTCCTCCCTGAAGCAGATCGCGGAAAAGCTCTAGCTGAAGCTCATAACACTCCACAAGCAGGTCACTTAGGCGTGGAGAAGACTTTTGCGAGAGTGGCAACATTATTATTGGCCAGGCTACTACCGAGACGTGCGTTTGTACGTAGCAGCCTGCCAAGTATTTCAAGCTCACAAAAGCTCTCAGCAAGCTCCAGCTGGGCTGATGACAGGGAGAAATCTTGATGGTCCATGGGTAGTGGTAGCTTCCGATATCATGGACCCGAAATCTCCTTCGCGTACTGGTAACCGGTACGTTATTGTTTTCAAAGACCTGTTCACTAGATACATCGAGCTGAAGGCTTTAAGAAAAGCAGATGCGAAATCAGTGCTAAAAGCGTTTGAGGAATTGATCGTAAATCGTTGGGGTTGCCCACGGGTCTTGCTGACGGATAATGGCACAGAATTCTCTAATCGCCTGGTTATAGAAAAGTTAGAGGAGTATGGAATTCTGCAGTCCACGATTCCGCCTTACCATGCTCAACCAAACCCGGTGGAGATTGGGATTTGCACTTAAACGCATTGTGTTTCGCGTTGAATAGTGCAGTGCACACGTCGTTAGGAGTTTCTCCCGCGTTTTTAAATCTAGGGTATAATCCTGTTCCTTCCACTTTACTCCGGAATAACCTGGAAAATCCCATTCCTACTTCACCTCCTAATCTGGAGAAGTGGAAGACACGAGCCAGCCGATTACCAGCTTTGCATGATTTGGTACGCAGGCACATGGATAAAGCTGTAGCAAGGCAAGTCCGCAACTATAATAAAAACCGAAGGGAGGTCCTCTACCAAGTCGGAGATCTCGTCAGGCGCCGGAATCATGTACTATCGTCCGCAGAGGACCGATTTGCGGCTAAGCAGACGCCTCGGTTCGTTGGGCCGGCTAGGGTAATAGAAGTCTACTCTCCAGTAGTATACTTGGTGGAGGATCTCAGTTCGAAGCGGCAGGCGAAAGTATTCGTCAACCACCTAAAAAGGTACACACCGCCGAGAAATACGCAACAGCAGAGAGCCCCAGCTACAGCCACGGACGATCTTGCTTCAGCCTCAAAGGATGTAGCATGAGGACGTACCGTTCCTTCCAATCGGGAGAACCGCCCGGCAGCGTCCGACGCCGCCCATCCGCCAACTCGGAAGAGGGGTCGGCCGGCGCGGGCTTCACACCCTGCAGGAGTACCTACAACAGGAGCCGCTCCTCCGCCCAGGTCAGGAAGCCAGCAGCCTGCCCAGCGAGGAAGAGGCCGGCCTAGGAAGGCTGAGAATATACGGCCGCGGGAGAGGGTTCCGCCCGCCGGCTTGGTCACCAACGCCCAGCCATACGAGGCAGCTACCGCTCTGCCCGCCCTTGGCCCCAATCGCCCAGGTGTCCACCACGCCCGGAGGGTGATCCACCCAGGCAAATCGAGGGACCCCGAAGTTCGGCCAGGACCGGTACTATGGGCCACCCTCCTCCACGCCGCCCCGAAGTCCATCCCCGGAAGTAGGCCATCCCTTACGGGTGGATCCTCCGCCGGAGTGGGTGCCGGGTTCACCACCACGCCAACCAGCCATGCGTCGTAAGGTGGAGGCGCCCCGCCACCAAGTGAGGGCGAGACCAGCCCCGCAGGAATTGTGGGGAGTTCGGGCACAGCCGCGTCCACTGCCCCCAGCCCCGCCGTCGTCTGCTACATGTGCGGCTGGAAGTGTGTGAGCGTGGTCACCTGCCCCAGCTGCTGCCAGGACTAAGGTCAGCGCCAGCGGGAAAGCTTAAGGCGCCAGTAGCTACAGCTGTAGCTACAGCTGGAAGCGGGCAAGGCCCGAAAATTGTGCAGGGATTTTAGGTAACAGGGAGCCAAAAATCTTTACTTAAATAAAGCAGCCTCTTTACCTTACGGCCGAGCTTTTTATTTATCTTACCTCTCCTATTCCAACTGTTTTCCTGCAAGCAAAAGTGAGCGCGCCTGAAGCAAATCGCAATAAAGAAACCCTTAATTCAGATGAATCGTTTGGCTGACTTCGTATTTATTCATGATCAACTCAGCATGCTCTATAGGTTGCCAGAACGCAGCTCCAAAAAGAGCAGTACTTCAAGGGATCGGCCAGGTAAGATGCTGTTGCAGAAACATTTTTATTCTGATATTATGTTTAAAAGCTGGAATAAATGAGAGATGTTAGAGTGTGGTATGCGAGTTTGCGATCGGGCTCGGAAATTGCGGATGATTGATTGTAAAATTGTACAGACAAATTACCGGCGCCAGGTTGCTATAGTTAGGTCACACACTCACCGATTACACTCACACAGATATACTCCCAAGCCTAGCTGAAGAAGAAGATGTTAAGGGACACAAAAATCTACACTCACACCGCTGTAGCTAAGACCGATTCGCTTCTAGTAGATTAGTTAGTGCAAATGAGTTGTAGGGAAACTTAACAGTTAGAGTACGGGTATACATGCGAAGATAGTCAGTGGACGACTTCGAGTTTAGGATGGGGAAGTTGTAACGCGGCAAAATGCACGTTACTGTAAAATAGAGGAAAGGAGTGCACGGCGGCCACGGCGAGCTACGCCTAGGCACGCGACATCGTACACACACACACACCTGCGTGCACCCGTCCCTCCCCCGCTGCCTTGCTTTACGCGCTACTCCTTCCCACGTTCTCTCCCTCCCGCCAGGAGACGAAGAGAGGCCAGCAGCAGCTATATCGAGGACAAGCTGCAGCAGGAGCACAAGCGAGCCTCGCTCCCCCATGCTGCTGACAGCAGCAGCCGACGCCAGAGGAGAGGGAGGGAGAGAGAGGTACTGCTCCGTAGCGCCGTGTTCGCCGTAAGCGAGGATACACCCTTCTCCGCCTACTTCCGTGCCGCACTGCCCGGGCTGTCCCGGCCGACTCCGCCATCGACTCAGGGAGCGGTCTCCTACGCCGAAAAGAGAGAGAGAGCCGCCCGGTCGCCGTCGGCAGAGAGAGAGGAAGAGCGAGAGGACTGTGCCAGCGCCTACATCCTGGCCGAGGTTTGTCCCCTTCGGTTTCCGTCCTCCCCAGTTCCCACGCGTATGTGCGTGCGCATCCGCGTCGGGAGTCCTGAGACTCCGAACTTGTGCCAGCTGTAGCACGTGCTGTAGCTGTAGCTTGGAGTTAGTGTTCTTGCTCCCGGCGGAGCTAGCCAACGAAGGCTTCTGACTGCGGTGCAATTGAGGCATGTACCTGGCGCCCATCTTTTGTACATATCAAATAGTTTAAGACTCAATAAAGTACTTAGTTGTTTTTACTCGGTAGTTTCTGTGATCGAAGCATTACCTGCGAACCTCTGCCTTCATCCCCGGCAGAGCGTTACAATATATATATATATATATATATATATATATATATATATATATATAAATAATTGTAATGGTCACTTCTGGGACGGGCTTTAAAAAGTTCACAATCAGGGTTGAAAAAAAATGATAAACATTGAAGAATGATCCTTGACTAAAGAAATAATGACCCTTACGTTATTGACTTTCGCAGCGACGCCTGCGGCGCCCACTTTTAGTACCGAATTTACGGAAAAATGACTAAAGAAATAATATCCCTCTTTTGTGGCAAGCACCTTAATTGTCCAGGAAACTACCGTTACATATACTGGTTTTCCGGGATATCCCGGAAACAACCGAAAGTCCCGGAAAGGACCGTTATATGTCAAATTCTATCCCAGAACCAACCGAGTTATTTATATGTGTGTGTGTGTGTGTGTATATATATATATACATATATATATATATATATATATATATATATATATATATATATATATATATATATATATATTTATCTGGAACGGTTCGTTCCGGGACGTTTACACTGTACATCGCTGTTATTTCCGGGACGCGCTGTTTTTTCCGGGACGTCCCGGAAATTTTTCTGTACGTAAGCGTTATTTCTGGGACGCGTCTAGAGTCAATAACCCCAGGGATATTATTTCTTTAGTCACGCGCTTATATAGGGAACTCTGAAGAGATAAACTATAGGACCCTGTAGATTACCAGAAATAACGTGTATAGGTCTTTATATATATATATATATATATATATATATATATATATATATATATATATATATATATATATATATATATATATATATATATATATATATATATATATATATATATATATATATATATATATATATATATATATATATATATATATATATATATATATATATATATATATATATCATTGGACGGTATTTTAAGGATTTCATAAAGAATTTGTACAATAGTGGTGACACAAATATAAACATTGTTATAAACAACCAATAAACAAGCGCGTGACTAAAGAAATAATGACCCTAAGGTTATTGACTAACACCACGACGCCTGCGGCGCCCGCTTTTACGGAAAAATATCATGGAATTTCCGAAATCGATGTATTAACACACTATTGTGGAAACCGCTGAAAAATCCTCAAAATGCCTCTCGAGTGCTTTGGACTTTTGAGGAGACTCCTCAAAATGCCTACAAAATCCTCAAAATTCGGTATATATGACCTATATAATCCTCAAAATGAGTCCCAGATGTGAATATATAAATATATATATATATATATATATATATATATATTTATATATATATATATATATATATATATATATATATATATATATATATATATATATATATATATATATATATATATATATATATATATATATATATATATATATACCGGGTGTCCCATTTTAAAACCACCAGGCAAATATCTCGAAAACTAAGGGAGATGGAAAAAAACTTTTAATACAAAAGTTGTAGGGTTCAGAGGGGTCCAACTGATCGTAACCTTGGTTATGACCTTGAGGTCAATGATCAAGGTCATTTGAAGGTCAAATCGATTATTTCAAATGGGAACCCCCACTTTTGACCTCGTAAATGGAAAGAGCGGAAAATTTTACGTTTAGATATGTCCTTGAGTCAAGGCCATGGTCATGGTCATGGTCATGTTTAAAATCAAAATCAATCAACGCATCCAAACATTCCCATAATTACGCATACGATTGTTAAATACAGAAGTTGTAGTGTTTGGAGGGGCCCAACTGATCGTGACCTTGACCATGAATTTGAGGTCAAGGATGATGTCGTTTGAAGGTTAAATCAATTTTGTTTAACGGCAACCCTCACTTTTGACCTCGTAAATAGAAAAATCGAAAAATTCTGATATGACCTTGGGTCAAGGTCATGGTCAAAGTTATGGTCAGTTTCCGTGCAGTTAAGAGCAAAGTCGGAGATGACCCGGTCACCTAAGGCAAGGTCGGAGATTACCCAGCCAGTTAAGGTAAGGTCGGAGATGACCCGGCCAGTTAAGGCAAGGTCGGAGATGACCCGGTCAGTTAAGGCAAGGTCGGAGATGACCGGGCCAGTTATGGCAAGGTCGGGGATGATCAGGCCAGCTAAAAATTCATTGGAAAATTCCACGTTCATGTGTATTTAGTCATAGGATCCAAGTGTTTCGGTCACCATTTACTGAAGAAGATGCTCAAAAGTTGCACCATTTACTTGTTGACAACATTCTATTCTCCTTTTAAAGTTTCTAACAGTATTTAATAATACTTGACGTGGAATACTTAAGCAGATTTGTGTAATCCTTTGAATCATGTCATCTCTTGTAGTTGGCCTGTTGCGGTAGACTGTATTTTTTAGGAAGCCCCATAAATAAAAATCTGGAGATGTCAGATCTGGAGATCTTGGTGGCCATACTACGGGACCTCCTCTACCAATCCATCGACCGTTAAACCTTTCATTAAGAAAATCTCTGACAATTCTGGCATAATGTGGAGGAGCACCATCTTGTTGTAGCCACATTCTGGCCCTTGTATGGAGATCGACGTTTTCTAGAAAGAGTGGCAGCTCGTCTCTCAGCAACTGTAAATAAGTATGTTGAGTTACGTGACCTTCAAAAAAATAAGGTCCAATCAGACATCCGTTAATAATACCACACCATACCGTTACATTCGAGCGATGCTGATGATCAACTTCTCGCATCCAATGAGGATTAACAGGTGACCAGTAGTGGCAATTATGGGGATTCAACATACCAGTACTCTGAAATGTAGCCTCGTCGCTAAAAAGAACATTGTTAAAGAAATTTTCATCATCAGTAATTTGTTGTGTTGCCCATTGGCAAAATGTTATTCTCCGTCGATAATCTTCCACAGTTAAAGCTTGATTTAGAATATTGTGGTAAGGATGGTAACGCGCATATCGTAAATATCTATTGGCCGTAGATCTTGGAATACCCATTGTTAACTCGATTTTGCGTAAACTGACATGAACATTTAAATGTACCATGGCTAGAACAGCAAGAAAGCGAGGATTATTTTCATAATCGTGTTCATTCAGTGTCCTCCTTCTTCGAACAAAGTTTCCTTGTCGACCGCGCAGTTCAATGTCACGTATTACCGTATGATCAGGATGTTGTCGTTGAGGGAACCGAGCACGATACAATGTGCTTGCCTCTCGATAGTTTCGTCGACATTCTCCTAAAATAAGAAGAATGTCAACTATTTCATTAGCTGAATAGTCAGGCATTCTTTTTTAGTTGTAAATGCAATTATTTATCAAAACACACCACAAAAGAAATAATATGTTATTATACTATACAATATTTTAAAACGAAAAAGTTTAATTTTCTGTGCCAATATAAGGGTGCTCAATTTGAAAACAATTTGATGTAAACAGTAATAATTATTGACTATTACCGATCAATGCTGAATACTACCGGTCACTATTGGATACAGGTGGTCAACACTTATTAACTTTTGTTATTATTTGATATAAGTGGTTAACCCTGGTAAATATTGATAATAGTAAAAATAGTAAAATTTTCCGCTCTTTCCATTTACGAGGTCAAAAATAGGGGTTCCCATTTGAAAAAATCGATTTGACCTTCAAATGACCTTGATCATTGACCACAAGGTCATAACCAAGGCTACGATCAGATGGGCCCCTCTGAACCCTACAACTTTTGTATTTAACAATTTGTCTCGTATGCCTAATTATGGGAATGTTTTGATGCGTTGATTGATTTTGATTTTAAACATGACCATGACCATGACCATGACCTTGACTCAAGGACATATCTGAACGTAAAATTTTCCGCTCTTTCCATTTACGAGGTCAAAAGTTCCCATTTGAAAAAATCGATTTGACCTTCAAATGACCTTGATCATTGACCTCAAGGTCATAACCAAGGTCACGATCAGTTGGGCCCCTCTGAGCCCTACAACTTTTGTATTAAAAGTTTTTTTCTATTTCCCTTAGTTTTCGAGATATTTGCCTGGTCGTTTTAAAATGGGACACCCAGTATATATATATATATATATATATATATATATATATATTATGACGGAGTTCCAGGATAAAATACGGAGAAAATAAGAATCTCGGTTCTCCGTATTCTATCGAACTCGTTTGACTCTCGTTCCCGCGAATTCACGCATCTTGAGCGTTTGTTGACATCGCTCGAACGATGTATTCGCGATCTGCGCGGGGGACTGCGCGACTTGGGCGGTTACAAAGTCGCGCTCGATTCATTTTTGAATCAGATTCTCTCGGGCTGTCAAACCGCGCGTACGCGAGTTAATTTGATCGTCCGCGAAGAAAACGGTATCGTGCGTCCTCACCGGTGCAGAGCAGCGCCCGTACACGTACCGGCCACGAAGAGCAGCGCACGTGAGCAATCCGACCCACTCCTGGGGTCCGAAGCGTCTGTAGGTGAACGCTGAACGTTAGGACTCGGCCTGAACACTCCGAAGTCGACCGGAGGATAAGGCCTGACGCAGGAGCGGATTCGTGAGCGAGCGACGAGAGGAGTGCACTCCTCTCTCGGTAAGCCTCTTTCTTTGTACTTCCCGCGCAGCGATTTATTTGTGTATCTTCGACTCGCAGCGGCGAGTGACCGTGCGTTCACCGGCCCAGCGAAAATAGATACCTTGATCCGCCCGCGCCGAGCGGCGGATGCCGTCTTCTTGTCGGCGCGCAATGCGACGAGTTTTTGATATAAATGATTAATTAGAATAGACCTTGTTATTGTGCTGTGAAATAATTGAGGGTATCCTTCAATTATCGACCTTAACCTAACCTTCTCCCGGATACCGCCGCCTCCGCGGGAAAACGACTCCGCTGGTCGTTTTCATATCTGAGCGTAGCGGCCGCGCGCTTTACTCTTTGAGCGCGCGCTTTTAAGTCAGCGATCCAATTAGTTGGAAAGCGAAGTTCGCGTGCGATCTTCGCGTTGTTTTCGGGATTCCAGGAGCAGATCCCCGGGCAAGTCATTTTAGTCTGACACCCGCGGTACCGTGTTCTAGGGCATCGCTGGCCTGTGGCTTTTTGGGATCTTACCCCAGAAGTCATCCCGTTACAATATATATATATATATATATATATATATATATATATATATATATATATATATATATATATATATATATATATATATATATATATATATATATATATATATATAATACATTTCTTGAAAGGGGTTTATCGAGCCCGATGTTGATTATGCAGCCCGGGCTTCATAATATTTCTAAATATAGGGGTTTATGCGGCCCGAGTCACTTGCCATAGGGAAGTCTGGGCTGTAGGTACTAATGTACAGTCTTGGGCTACATAAACCTCGTTAAGTATATATATATTATAGAGTTTGGAAGTTTGAAGATATCAACCCCCGTTCGTGAGAGTGACTAAAGAAATACTATTCCTCAGGTTACCGTTCTCAGAAAATGGACTCTAGATAACTCCTCAAACTTCCGATCGCGTACTCCATGGAAGTTTGAAGAGGCTCCTCAAACTTCCAAAAAAGCCTCAAACTTCCCGTTTGATATATGTATATACAGTGGAGCACGGTTAACACGAACTTCAAGGAACTAGAACTTTGATTCGTGATAACCGAAGTTCGTGTTAAAAGAACTGAACAAAATTTTAGCGTTAGAACAAATTTTATTAATTGTATAATCAAAATTAAATATTAACATTAAAATAATCAGTTATTCTTTTCTGCGTACTATTTTTAATTATTTTGTTTTCAACAAATTGTTCTAAAAATTGTTCATCAAGTGCATTAACTTGAAAAAATTTTCGAATTTTTCGCTGCATACAAAGTGTCTCTGAAGCAGTTGGAACATCTAAAATAGTCTCATTCTCTTCATTTTGTAAAACAGTCTCTTCAACGATTTTATTTTCATTTACACTTTCCACAATATCTTCATCACTTAAATGCTGTGCTGTTGTCAAACTGTCATCAATCTCTATAAATTGATCGACTGAGACTTCAATGGGTTTAATATTTTTCATGCGTTCAAAAAATTCAGAAAATGACGGGCCTACTTCAGTTTCTGCAGACGGAAAAGTGCTGGTTTGAAACGCTTTCTTAAAGCAATTTTTCACTGTTTCTGGAGTCACAGAATTCCACGCTGCACGGAGAATATTGCAGGCATCTAAAATTGTTACACTAAATTTTTCTCCAGCTTCGATTGATGCTAAAAATCTGCGCAAAAGATTTTTGCGATAATAAAACTTCAAATTTTTTATAATTCCTTGATCACAGGATTGGAGAACGCTAGTCGTATTAAGAGGTAAAAAAATTAGCGTTGTTGAATGAAGTGTCGTATCCACTGAATGGGCAGTACAGTTATCGATAATTAAAGCAATTTTTCTTTTGTTTCGAGTAAATTGTTTATCTATCGATGAGAGCCATTCGGAAAATATTGCAGTAGTCATCCATGCTTTCATATTCGCTGTATATTGTACTGGCAACTGTTTGATATTCTTAAAACAACGGGGTTTCCAGCTTTTAACTATTACAAACAGTGGTAATTTTTCAGATCCATCGGAGTTACAAGCTACCAACACAGTCAATCTTTCTTTCGATTGTTTGCCGCTCGAACACTTTTCACCCTTAAAGGCTAATGTTTTATCGGGTAATCATCGATAAAATAAGCCAGCTTCATCAGCATTAAAAATATTTTGCGGTGAGAAATCTTTTAATAATGATGGTAATCTTTGTTGAAGCCACTCGTTTGTCATATCTGCTGTCACTGAGTTAGATTCTCCACACACACACTTTTAAACACAATTTGGTTCCTTTTTTTAAATCTTTCTAACCATCCAGAATTAGCTTTAAACTTCAAGTTGAATTCTTCTGCGAAAAAAGTGGCTTTCTCCATCAACAATGGTCCACTTATCGGCACATTCTCAGATCGAGCTTGTTTCAACCAAAGTAAAAGAGGAGATTCCAAATCTTCATACTTCGATGTTCTGGAACGTTTGCGATCTGGTTCAAATTTGTTGGATTCATAATCTTTCAGAATATTTTCTCGATTTTTTAAGATGGTAGATAACGTTGATTTTGGAATAATAAACTCTTGACAGATTTGAGTTTTTGTTTTACTGCCTTCGGCGACAACATTAAAAATGTACTTTCGTTTCAAGCGATAGCGCTGATTGTTAACGTTTTCTAGAAGGCGTAACTGCCGTCATGTTGCTTGCTTGACTATTGACATACGACTGACTGTTCGTGCTAACCGATTTTCAGTTCGTGTTATCAGAAAGAATATACATGGGAAAATATTATAATAAATCGGGACCTTTGGTTTTGTTCGGGTTAACCGAACTTTCGTATTAAGCGTGTTCGTATTAACCGTGCTCCACTGTATTATATATATATATATATATATATATATATATATATATATATATATATTCCTATATTATATAGTTGCAAGGCTCAAAATAAGTACCTACCCCCTCCACCCTGCTCCACCCCGCTCCATCCCGCTCCACCCCGCTCCATACCGCTCCACCCCGCTCCACCCCGCTCTATTTGCCCTCCACTTTTCCTCCACTTTTTACCGTGAAATTCTTTCAAATTTTACGTTATTTTGAAGGATGTCTGCCCCTCTACCTCCCATCAACTCCGCTCCACCCCGCTCCACCCCGCTCCACGTCCGCTCCACGTCCGCTCCACCGACCGTTCCATCTACCCCTCCACCTATTCCTCCGCATATAATTCATCATAGATATCTTGCGTATAGTCAGTTTTTTTCAGCTCTTTTATTTACTATATTTAACAGTTTTCCACACCACCACTGAGGTACTGTTTTGGGCGCGTTGAATTTTTGATTTTATTGTACTTAGGTGTTTTATATAACAAATAATAATAATTATATATGATAATGAGACATGCCAAAATCATATAAAATTATTGTTAATCATTTTTTATATAATAAGTCTAAACACAACCATGGAATTCATCGCCAATAGCCCTAAAAACCATGGGAGTCGTCCCTCCATCCTCCTTGACTCCAACCTATCCCATCCTTCCTCCACCATGGAAGATGTGAATCAATTTTCATTACTAAATTTTATCAATTTTAATTAATTTTAATCAATTTGTATTAATAATTTTTAATAAATGTAATGAAAATTGATTCCCGTCTTTATTACATGTAATAAAAAAATATTTCATATAAATATATTTATATTGGGTTTTTTTTTTAATATATGTAACAAAACAATCAGATTATTTGTATGATATTATGCTTATAAGAAAGTATAACATGTCTTATACTTTCGTAAAAGAATAATATTATAAATAAAATGATTCTTGATATAAATTTATTTGGGGATATTTTAATCTATATAAATTTACATATAAATATATAAAAAAACAAAAAAAATAAGAATAATTCTTAAAAAAATATATTAAAAAGTATAGATTAAACGTCAAAAATTTCTTTCCAAACAATGTTATCAATTATTGAGGAATTTTCTAAAAGATTTTCAATAAATATATTGTTAGGATTTTTACATCGTGACAAAGCAACATATAATTGGCCATGTGAAAATAAAGGTCGTCTAATGTAAATACCTAAAGAATTAAAACTCTGACCTTGAGATTTATTTATTGTTATAGCAAAAGCTAATACAAGTGGAAATTGTTTTCTAAAAAGTGTGAACGGAAATGAGGAAGAATCTCCAGTATTTAATGTTATTCGTGGTATAAAAACTTTTCAGTATTACTTCTGTGTTTAGCTCCCCAATTTTATTTTTAATGTATGTCTAGCAAATTTGTACAAAAAAAAGAATTTTTTTTAAACAGAGAAAAATAAATATTTCTAAATTTAAAAAACACAATTCAGTTTCCAGTTGTGTTACCTTTTTCTATAATATTCTTTTTTAACAATTACACATTACAAATAGGGGTTGGGGAGCATATATATATATATATATACTAGGCGGGCTTCGCCCCTGCTCGCTCCGCTCGCCAACCCCCATTATTAGAGATAAATATTAATAATAATGAATGAGGATAATCTTCTATTACATAATATCATGAAACACTTATTTTTTCATTTAAAATTTCTCTAATGTTTTTTAAAAACATTATTCTTAACATTTATTAATTTTTAAAATACTAACAAGGAAAGTACCCGAACTGTCAAATTCAAAAAAATTCCAAACCCATATTAAAAAGTAGACCTCCATGCGAGATTCACGAAACCATTTTTTTTATCGGCTTAGAAGCGCTTTATAAGGGTTAAAATCACCCCTAAAGATTACCCCCAAGAAACGTTTTTTTGTTATATCTCGGCTTCTACTTAACTTTTTTTAACGAAACAAAATGTAAAGAGTTTCTTATTAAAAAGCCAAGAAATCCGTGGTAGTATGAACATTAAGGGTTGCATCCCTTATTTTTTAGAGGGTAAAATTGTGTTTTTTTAAGAATAATTTTTGTTGTGAGAATTCATAAAATAATTAAAAATAGGTCAAAACATTATTTTTACCAACTACAATAAATAACAGTTGGTGTTTTTGGGCATTCTTCGCGAAACAACCCCTTAAGAGGTGGTAAACCACCCCTAACACAAATGAATTAGGTATATTTTTTTGGCAATTATTTTTTTCCTTAAAATGGGTTCTTGAAGTCGTTAATCGGAATCCACAGTTAGATTCACAATAAAAATTTGAAAATAGTGAATTCATTATGGCGAAAAATTTTTTAGAAATATTTTAAATTCCACAAAAAATAGTATGTAGACCCCCTAGCGGAAATTATATTATGTAAATAAGTGTATACTAATGTAACAATGTTTTCTTGATGCCCTGGTGGAAAGTACGTGGTTTCGCCATTGTTTTCGATGGCGAAAGAAGGACATTTAACCATTGATTCTGAGTTGGTAACTAGGCAACTGTAGACTTTATTAATAGATTGTTTTAGAGGTTTTGTCAACATATTCAAAGTCATTAACCTATATTTACAACAAAAACTATCACTTCTGATCATCAAGGTACACCCGATGGACATTGATTCTAGCAATGCATGTCCCGTTAATGGCACTCACACATAACCTTTTGAATGTTCATATCATTTTCGAGGTATGTTAACGATTTAAATATTATGTATGACAGTCACTAACGGGGTATGCATTGTCAGAATCAATGCGGCCCATCGGGTATACAAGTGATTTATATTGCTTTAATTTGTGAAATGGATAAAAGATTGTTCGTTAATAATGTCGCACTTTTTGTGAGAATTTCTTCTTGAGTCATCATTTATTTTTTCAGATACAAATAAACTAGTTGACTTTGTTGCTGCAAATGGAGCAAAAGTACCGCATGTTTAATAATTGTACGTGTAACAATTGTAACAATTGCACGTAAAATAAAAATATTTTACATTATATTCTTCAGTAAAATTCACTTATTAAAATTATGCAGGTGATGTTTTCGATGCCCGCCCCCCCGACCAGCAGCACTCGCTGCGCTCGTGCCGCAAATGTCGGGGGCGGGCATCGAACTCAATGCTCTCAAGCCCGTCGGGTGCGTTATCATTGTCAGTGGCAAACGTACTTTCCACCGGACATCAAGAAAAATAGTATACGGTACACGAGACGAAACTTCAAGGCCCGCCACTGCGTGAAGTTGGCGCCCGAGGCGAAGCCGAGAAGAATTTCAACTTTCAACAAAAAAAAAACTTCAACTTTCGTCACTTGTACCGTAATATACTATTTGTTATGTTATTCTATTTTTATTATTTTGTTATCATACACTTGTTTATCGTACGATAAACAAGGGTATGATAATGTAGTTGTTTGTAAAAAAGTGTAAGAAAACGTAACAAATTGTACTTTTCTACTGGATTTCGGACGCTTTTACATTTTACCACAGTTTATACCATTTTTTAATAATTTCTTACTTTTCCTTACATTTGTCTACGTTTTATTACTTTTTAATTTGTACTCTTAATTCAAATCTTATAGGCATTCTTACACTTTCGTACATCTTTTTACATTTTATTATATATTTATACTTTTAATTACATCTTTTTACGTTTATATACAAATTTTGATACACATTTTACATCGTATCACATATTTGTACACTTTTTTCAAATAGTTCATAATTATACTTTTATAATAATTTATAATTGTACTTTTATTTAAATAAAGCTATAAATAAAATATTTTCAAAGATGTAAAGAAAAAATACTAAAACGTAATAAAATGTAAATTATTATGTATTAGAAATATAATTAATATATGTTACAAAATGTAAGTTACTGTATAAAAGTTTAAATTTTTACAAATTCTTACAGATTTTTCTAACAAATACTTTCTTATAATTTCATAAAAATAAGCTACACAAGGAAATATTTAGAAAACGTAAGGAATTGAAAGAAAATGTAAGAAACTTTAACAACTTGTTAAATATGCCCGAAATCCAGTATCGTATGATTTCTTACATTTTTCGACAATTTATTCCATTTTATAAGTATTTTTTTATTTTCTTTGATATTTTATAATTTCAGCTAGGAGAGATTTTCATGCTTGTTGAAATTATGATAGGTTTTAATAAGAAAAGTTTATTTATGATTTATTAATATAAATTAATATGAATAAAATTTTTAATATAATGATAATTATAGCAATTCATGGTTATTGTGCAATATACAAGATTACGTACACTTGCATTGATATGGCTTATCTCCCGATTCCTCCTCTTTTATTCATAAATAAGTGAAACATCGGTCAGTCGAAAACAAATATACGTTACTGAACGTTTTTCTACGCTCGTGTTAAATATTCAATGTCAACATTATTTTATGGGTATTAATTGAAAATATAAGTGTCTGGAGGTACTTGCATCATATTTTTTAATGGCAAGTAAACATTTTATCCTATTTGAATTAAATAATTTGAATCCTATTTGAATTGAATGATAACTACAATAATAATAGTCGTAAGTAACCATATAATTGAAATTTCTTTCTTCTACATAATTATTCAAAATATTTCTAATAGAAGGATATAATAGATATAATATTGAAAAGTTAAATAAAATGCAGCATTTTTAAATATAAAACTCGTCAAAATATACAATAAATTTTGAACAAGTGGCCGAAGTTAAGAAAGTCAAATTCAGTAAAAATCTATTATAGAATCTTTATTGTACCAATTGTAAATATTTTGATAGTGAAACTTTACTCTTAATACATGCATTGAATTATTTTATGATAGTAAAAATTATGTTTTGATTTTAATTTTTAGAATTACTGTTACATTACTGTTATTCTAATATATAAAATATGACATACTGACGATTTAATCAGTTAAGTTAAGTGTAAAAAAATATTCATACGAGTGAATAGAAGTAGTACTTTATTTATAATAATAACGTTTAGCAAATATTTAATGCTAATAAAATAGTGTATCTCGTAGACAAAACATTGACAAACAATAACGAATTCCCATGCACTTACAAAGGAATTTAGTAAAATGTTTTCCTCAAAAGTTTTGGATGTCTGAATACTTTTTACACTTACTGTACATTCATACTATTGTACATTCCTATACTGTTATGGCTATAAAAAGGCTATAATAACTAAAACTTTTACAGGTTCATACTGCGACTCAACGTATCTAAAAGAAGAATGAAAATATTTTCCATAAATATGAATTTGGTAAATGCGATGAATGTTTTATTTATTTTAAACAGTATGTTTCAAGATCAAGAAAAGAAATTACCTGTTAATGACGCTGAAAGAAATGTTGCTAATATAGTGTATAATATTATAATATCAAGTATAAATGATCGTACTATTTACGAAGAAACGGAAGAATTTCTATATTATGATGATACCTACGAACCTTACGATGACATACCTGCAGATGATTTACATGAAGATATCGATGCAGAAGATATGATAACACCCGAAACTGAAAATCAATGTAGGACCGAATCAGAGAGTATTAATTTTGACTACAAAAAGCAAGCTGTGGAGTATTGGTTAAGTAGTAAAAACAAGTTAAAATTTGAAACAGTCCAAAATCGATTCAAAAAATTAAAAACAGCACGTCAGCTGTATAGATGGAGAGATCAAGTGGCAATAGGAGGAAGTAGGATCGATAAATTGAAAAAAATTGAGGAATATTGTTTACAAAAATTTAACGTAGCCAGATCGAATAGAATACCCATTCATGACATTGATGTAAGACGTATGGCAAAAGAAAAAGCATTAGAGTTAAACTTCAATGAATTTGAAGCTTCTAGACACTGGTTAAATGAATTTAAACGGCGATTTAATATCGTTTCTCGAAAAATAACAAAAATTATTACTCAAAAATCTATAGATGATTCAGAAGAATGGTCAGCACAAAAACAGGAATTTCGCAATAGAGTAAAAAATGCCATCATAAAATATGATGCAAAACGTGTTTATAACTCTGACCAAAGTGGTTTTAATTACGAAATACACAGTGGTCGAACCCTCAATCTTAGAGGAGATAAAAGTGTAGAGAGTATAGTGCAATCAGTGCATTCGACAACTCATTCTTATACTATCCAACCTACTGTATCTGCTGAAGGAAAACTTCTATCACCCTTCTTTTTAGTCATGCAAGAACCAAAGGGAGAGTTTGGAACTGTAGTCAGAAAAAATTTATTTGCAGCAGAAAATGTTTATGTAATGGCATCGAAATCAGGTAAATTGACTAAAGAACATGTTGAAACTTGGGCGCAAGATGTATATTTTCCATCAACTACCATAACAAGTACCCTATTGCTTGATTCGTGGAGAGGTCACTGCCTAGATATAATTTATAAGTAAAATCGGAACATAAAACCTTAACGATTCTACAAATTCCACAAAGAACAACAAGTGAACTTCAACCGCTTGATATTTACGGTTTTCGAATGTGGAAGAACTTGGTTCGAACGTTTTCGGATATGATATTTCTAACAAATGAGGATCTCAACTTACACGATAGAAATAATATAATCAAAATGCATTCATTAGTACATAATCAATTATCAAGTCCCAGGTTTCAAAATTTATTTAAATATGCTTGGTACACCGCCGGTTACATTGATGAAAGGCTAGAAAAAATTGAAAACCCAAAAAAATTTTGCTTCAATTCTAATTTTATTACATGCGATATTTGTGGTAAACGAGCGATTATAAAATGTTTATGGTGCAAAAAATCGCTATGTTTTCAACATTTTTTTCATGAATATCATTATTGTAAAACATATAATCCATGATCGTCAGAATAATTAGCTAGCTTGCCGTCTGCTGTTGGCTGACCCGTAGGATTTAAAATTGGTCGTTGTGCTGCTTAGAAATTGGTAGAATTGTATAAGAATTTGTATTAAAAGATAATAAATTGTAAAAATCTGTAAGAATTTGTAAAAATTTAAACTTTTATACAGTAACTTACATTTTGTAACATATATTAATTATATTTCTAATACATAATAATTTACATTTTATTACGTTTTAGTATTTTTTCTTTACATCTTTGAAAATATTTTATTTATATCTTTATTTAAATAAAAGTACAATTATAAATTATTATAAAAGTATAATTATGAACTATTTGAAAAAAGTGTACAAATATGTGATACGATGTAAAAGGTGTATAAAAATTTGTATATAAACGTAAAAAGATGTAATTAAAAGTACAAATATATAATAAAATGTAAAAAGATGTACGAAAGTGTAAGAATGCCTATAAAATTTGAATTAAGAGTACAAATTAAAAAGTAATAAAACGTAGACAAATGTAAGGAAAAGTAAGAAATTATTGAAAAATGGTATAAACTGTGGTAAAATGTAAAAGCGTCCGAAATCCAGTAGAAAAGTACAATTTGTTACGTTTTCTTACACTTTTTTACAAACACCTACATTATCATACACTTGTTTATCGTACGATAAACAAGTGTATGATAAAAAAATAATAAATAATAGAATAACATAACAAAACATTGTTATATTATTATACACTTATTTACATAATATAATTTCCGCTAGGGAGTCTACATACTATTTTTCGTGGAATTTAAAATATTTCTAAAAAATTTTTCGCCATATTGAATTCACTATTTTCAAATTTTTATTGTGGATCTAACTGTGGATTCCGATTAACGACTTCAAGAACCCATTTTAAGGAAAAAAATAATTGCCAAAAAAATATACCTAATTCATTTGTGTTAGGGGTGGTTTACCACCTCTTAAGGGGTTGTTTCGCGAAGAATGCCCAAAAACACGAACTATTATTTATTGTAGTTGGTAAAAATAATGTTTTGACATATTTTTAATTATTTTATGAATTCTCACAACAAAAATTATTCTTAAAAAAACACAATTTCACCCTCTAAAAAATAAGAGATGCAACCCTTAATGTTCATACTAACACGGATTTCTTGGCTTTTTAATAAGAAACTCTTTCCATTTTGTTTCGTTAAAAAAAGTTAAGTAGAAGCCGAGATATATCAAAAAAACGTTTCTTGGGGGTAAACTTTAGGGGTGATTTTAACCCTTATAAAGCGCTTCTCAGCCGATAAAAAAATGATTTCGTGAATCTCGCATGGAGGTCTACTTTTTAATATGGGTTTGGAATTTTTTTGAATTTGACAGTTCGGGTACTTTTCTTGTAAGTATATTATATTTCACAAAATAATGCAGAATATATATGTAGTTTATTACGTCAGCTCTGATTTTATTTGTAACTTATTGATTATAAAATCCAGTAATATTTCAATTTTTGGCCGCCATTTTATATTTACAAAATCTGAGCTCAGATTCTTAATCAGCGAATCCGGAAACTCACTATATACAATTTTTAACAAACTCGAGTAAAATTTCAATTTTTGTTAGTCATCTTGGGTCCACGAGTTTGAATTAAAATTTTTTAGCAAAATCCAATAATATTTCAATATGTGTCCGACATCTTAGATCCGCCATTTTGATTTCTGAAAATCTAAGTTGAGATTCGTAATCTAGAAATCCCCTACATAAAATTATTAGCAAAATCCAGTATTATTTAAATATTTTGCAGCCATTTTCAATTTTTAAAATCTGAGTTCAGAATTGTAATAATCGATTCCAGAAATCCCGTATATACAATTTTCAGCAAAATCCAGTAATATTTCAATATGTGACAGCCATTATCGATTGCCAATTTGGAATTCTGAAAATCTGAGTTCAGATTCGTAATCATCCAATCTAGAAATCCCGTACATACAATTTTCAGCAAAATCCATCAATGTTTGAATATTTGTCCTCCATCTTCGATCCGCCATTTTGAATTCTGAAAATCTGAGTTCAGATTCGTAATCAGCAAATATATAAACCTCCTATGTACAATTTTTAGCAAAAGCCAGTATTATTTAAATATTTTGCCGCCATTTTGAATTTTTAAAATCTGAGTTCAGATCCGTCATAATCGAACCCAGAAATCCCGTATACGGAAAGAAGAATTCACAGCTGTAGCCCATGACGCGCGAGAATAAAATAGCGTGCCATATAGCATCGCCGGATGTCGTGACATATGCGTCTATGACTGTGACTGTGGTCATTTCGATGAACGGTGCTCGCGTGACACGGCTGCAGGCCGTGACTATCACTGAGTTCAAGCTTTAACGCGCACGGCCGCAAGCGTGGGTGGCACGTCTGACGACTGCGGCAGTCACCCCATATAGCGTTGCCTAGAGACCATCGTTGACATGCCTGAATGTCGCGCCGTCTCGCGGTGGCAGAGAAGGTACCCGCTTACTCTGTTATAACTCACGGCCTATAGCTCTGAATGCTTCTTTCCGTGTATATACAATTTTCAGCAAAATTCAGTAATATTTCAATACGTGGCAGACATTTTCGTTCCGCCATTTTGAATTTTCAATATCTGAGTTCAGATTCGTAATCAGCTAATTCGGAAACCCCATACATACAATTTTTTTGCAAAATCCAATATTATTTCAATATTTTACTGCCATTTTGAATTTCTAAAATCTGAGTTCATATTCGTAATCAGTGAATCCAGAAATTCAGTATATTCAATTTTTAGCAAAACTGAAAAGTTAAATTTTTGTCCGCAATCTTGGGTATGCCATTTTGAAGTTTTATAATCTGAATTCTGATTCATCATCATGCGAATCCAGAAATTTCCCATATGCAATTGTAAAATTCAGTAATATTTCAATATTTGGCCGCCATTTTGAATTGGCAAAATATGAGTTCAGATTCGTAATCAGCGAATCCAGATCGGTTCCCTATATACAATTTTCAGCGAATCCAGTGATATTTGAATATTTGGCCTCCATCTTCGATGCGCCATTTTGAATTCTGAAAATCTGAGTTCGAGTTCATAATCAGTGAATCAAAATACTCAACATACAATTTTCAGCAAAATCCAGTAATATTTCAATTTTTGGCAGCCATTTTGTATTTACAAAATCTGATTTCAGATTCCTAATCAGCGAATCCGGAAACCCATAATATACAATTTTTAGGAAATTCCGGTAAATTTTCAATTTTTGGCCGTCGTCTTGGGTCTTCTATTTTGAATTTTCAAAATCTGAGTTCAGATTCATAATCAGCGAATCCAGATACGCCTATATACAATTTTCAGCAAAATCCAATAATATTTGAATATTTGGCCACCATCTTCGGTCAGCCATTTTGAATTCTGAAAGTCTGAGTTCAGATTCATAATCAGCGAATATAGAAACCTCCTATATACAATTTTTAGCAAAAGCCAGTATAATGTAAAATTTTGCCGCCATTTTGAGTTTTTAAAATCTTAGTTCAGATCCGTCATAATCGAATTCAGAAATCTCGTACATATAATTTTCAGCAAAATCTAGTTGTTTGAGAATTCCATAATTTATAATGAGGATATGCTGTGGGTGTTTACAAAATAAATTGAGCCAAATACTTCAGTCAATTAAATTCTAATATATTCAAAATAACTATAAAATATAAAGTACTATTACATATCGTCAATATAAAAGTTGTTTCGAGAATAAGTATAAAATGTGTGTGTAGCTGTTACAATAAATAGTTGAGTGGATGACTGTTACAATTTGTGTGAGTATTGGTGAGTTTGCTGTTTGAGTGTATGAGTGTTACAATTTCTGTGAGTATTGGTGAGTTTGCTGTTTGTGTGTATGAGTTTTCTGTGTGACGTTGCGAATCACTGATGAGTGTACTAACCATACAATAAGCAACACAATCAATTATTATTGAGTTGATTGTGGTTGAGTTTTCAATGAGGTGACACGATTACGTATTACTGACCTAATCGTGCCTGAGTCTTTCCCGCTGTACAGATTGGTTATGCTTTCCGTGTAGCAGCGCACCTTCGTATAAAATGGCTGTATGTATTTGAGTATTTACCTTCTCATACGTAGCGTTGTATTAATCGCTACGTTGATGCGGTGGTCGAGTGATGGTGATGCCGCAACAAAGATGAGCAGTTGAGAAGAGCCTTATGTTGAGCATGGTGATTAAAATGAGACTGCCGGTGAGATGAGTGTGAGAATGCGAAGCAGCCGATGAGAGAAGCCAGTTGAGCAAAGCCGATTGAGAACTGCCAGTGTAATTTTCCTGCTTGAAAACCATGCCCAAATCCCGTTGATATTATTGATCACGGTGATCATGAGTTTACTGTCGGGGCTGCATTGGTGAAAGTGCAGGTGTGAGCGAGAATCCGTACAAAGTTTCCGAGTGAGTATATGCCATGTGAGGAGAGGCCGCGTGAGAAGCTGCCTTGTGAGACGCACTGCACTATGAATATGCCGTGTGAGATATTGCCTCGTGGCGCGCTCGAAGCATCGGGCGCCGCACAGTGGGGCCACGAGCAAAAAAAAGCGCCGAAATTCGCGCTTGCCTCGAAAAATGCATAAAAAAAAAGTTTGAGGTACGAAAGTGTTCGTTGTAACCTATATTATATTAAACCGTTTCCCCTGGTATGATCGTAATCGATATGTATATATACATATCAGGCATATATTGAGCATACATACAGTAACCGCATTAAAATGACATTTTCGTGCAAAGCTTTTCATTACTCGATGTATCTACCATAATAAAAGTATATTTAACACACACACACACATATATATATATATCATTAGATTATTATTAGACATACATATGAGTTATATCGGTTCGTGTATGTGTGTATATATGCATATATATAAATATTATCTTATATCTTAAAAATGATCAAAATTAAAAAAATGGATTTTGTGGTATGCGACACATACACGTATACATACACACAAGGACAAACACGCGCGTACACACACACACACACACACACACACACACACACACACACACACACACACACACACATACACACACACACACACACACACACACACACACACACACAAATATATCTGTGGTGCTAAGGAAGAAGGGAACAAATCACTTGGAAAAGTTTTAGAGATATGGCGATTTAAATGATAAAGCTTAAATGCAACTGCTATAGTTGTCCTTTTTCAATTACGTTGTAACTACAGAATAATGAACTTTTTACCAAATAAAAACTTCAAAATATGGTGTATTAAACCTCAAAAAAAAGAAAAATGGCTTTAACTCGATTTTCATAAAGAGTGGATTAATTCCCATCTTCCTTGGCACCACAGATATATTACTTATTATGAAATCCACTATTTATTAAATATTGAACATGTAGCTGTGGTATAATACAAATAATGTATATTATATTATATCAATAATAAGTAATATATAGTTGTGTGTGTGTGTATGCGCGTGTTTGTCCGTGTGTGTATGTATACGTGTATGTGTCGCATACCACAAAATCCATTTTTTAAATTTTATTCATTTTTAAGATATAAGATAATATTTATATATATGCATATATACACACATACACGAATCGATATAACTCATATGTATGTCTAATAATAATCTAATAATATATATATGTGTGTGTGTGTTTTAAATATATTGTTATTATGGTAGATACATCGAGTAATGAAAAGCTTTGCACGAAAATGTCATTTTAATACGGTTACTGTATGTGTGCTCAATATACGCCTGATATACATATATATCGATTACGATCATACCGGGGGAAACGGTTTATTAAAATTTAGGTTACAACGAATACTTTCGTGCCTCAAACTTTTTTTTTATGCATTTTTCGAGGCAAGCGCGAATTTCGGCGCTTTCTTTTGTTCGCGGCCCCACTGTGCGCCGGTGAGAAGATGCCGCTTGAGTATCACCGCCGTGTGAGAGACACTGCTGCGTGAAAAACTCCGTGCTAGACGACGCCGTATGAGATGTTGCCGAGCAACAGTCCATGTTGAGAGAGTGAGAAACACTACACTTGAATGTTTCACTTGAGGATCGCCGAATGTGCACAGTGACTTTCTCTACGAGACGAACCGCTACACAGAGTGAGTTGACCGAGAGAGCTCCATCACATGAGAATCACCGGCACAGTAGATTTCCCTCGTGGTAGACCATTACTGAGAGAGACTTTTAGTGAGAGGTTTTGAGTGTATCCACTGAGAGCCAAAGTACCGTGAGTTTTTCCACGAGGCGAACCATTACATGGATACTAACTGAGTGTGAGAATTAAGAGAGCACTTCCGTCTTCTTCCTCGCCTCGTTGTTACGAGGAGTGAGTCAAATCAGCATCTCTCTCATTGACATGTGTAAGCATGAGAGAGACAGCATGATTTTTGCCATACTCGGCTAATCAGTATAGCGATTCAGCTGTTCCGCAGAGAACAGCTGATGAGTGCTGCCGCACAGTGTTCTATTTTGAAAAAAAATGGACAAAATGAAATATCTCGCGAACGGATATCGATAGCCGGATGAATCCAACTGCATTTTAAAGTTGAAGTAATGTACAATAAAGGAAAAATAGTCCAGTACTGATCATTTGATCCTGTGACCTTAGAAATGAAAAAGGAAAGTCGAATAAATAACGAATTTTCGGCTTTTTCATTGTAGACTTTGTGGCTATCAATTTTTTCGATCAAAAAAATATGTACTCCTGTAGTGTTTGATGCAAGGAATCCGAATTTGATGTCAGAATTGTCCTATCGCACAGCAATTTGTTTTTAAAGCTGAAAACTCCATAAAAAATACGAAAAATTCATCCTGGAAGAAATGGAATATTATTGAGTAATTTCGACTTCGGATTTGGATTCAGCTTATCATAATACATGGGTACACAAACGCTTGTATTTAATATAATTTTATTAAAGAGCATGAAAATATTGTAAAAAATGCCATTTTTTAATAACCCTTAAATTTTAATAATTCATATATGCACCTACAAATTTTTGTACTTGTATTTATGTCCCCATGTATTTTGATTCGCTGAATCCGAATTTGAAGTCGAAATTACTCAATAATGCTCCATTTTGTCAGGGTGAATTTTTCGTATTTTTTATGGAGTTTTCAGATTTAAAAACAAATTGGTGTGCGATAGGACAATTCTGACATCAAATTCGGATTCCTTGCATCAAACACTACAGGAGTACATATTTTTTTGATCGAAAAAACAGAAATCCTTTTTATACAATTTTCAGTAAATCCAGTAGTATTTGAATATTTCGCCTCCATCTTCGATCAGCCATTTTGAATTCTCAAAATCTGAATTTTGATTCGTAATCAGTGAATCCGCATACCCCTTATATACAATTTTCAGCAAATTCCAGTAGTTTTTGAATATTTTGCCTCCATCTTCGATCAGCCATTTTGAATTCTGAAAATCTGAGTTGTGATTCGTAATAAGCGAATCCACATACCCCTTATATACAATTTTCAGCAAATTCCAGTAGTTTTTGAATATTTCGCCTCCATCTTCGTTCAGCCATTTTGAATTTTGAAAATCTGATTTGCGATTCGTAATCAGTGAATACAGATACCCGTTATATACAATTTTCAGCAAAATCTAGTAATAATTCAATTTCTGGCACCCATCTTGGGTCCTCTATTTTAAATTTTCAAAATCTGAGTTACGATTCCTAATTGGCGAAACCGGAAACCTACTCTATACAATTTTTAGCAAAATCAAGTAAAATTTAAATTTTTGTTAGCGATCTTGGGTCCACCAGTCTGAATTTTCACAATATATGTTCCGATTCGTAATCAGCGAAACCAAAAATTCCGTATATACAATTTTCAGCAAAATCCAATAATATTTCAATATTTGACCATCATTTTCGAATCCGCAATTTTGAATTTTCAAAATCTGAGTTCGGATTCGTAATCAGCGAATTCAGAAATCCCTTTTATACAATTTTCAGCAAATCCAGTAGTATCAACTGATAAGAATTTTTCTATCGGTCTTACAGTCTTACAAATTAAATTAAAATAATTAATATTTATGGCAGTCAGATTGCCCTTGTTTATAATCACCCCCGCAGAATCTGAAATAAAAACTTAATTAAAACCTGGAAAAAACTTTGTTAGCATAGGACGATCTGACTGCCTACCACCACCACATTGTCCATCGTTTCGAGCCTGCTCCGGCTCCTCCTCAATATTAATATGTTAAGTCTTAAGTGTCGAGGAATCTACTCTTATATGTGTATTGAAATTTGTATGGTTTATCTTCAAATTATATTTGAATGATATATATGTATATATATATATATATATATATATATATATATATATATATATTATATTTTCAATTGATATTTGCTTTATATTACCTTTATTCTGGGCGTAGGCTCTCGTAAATAATAAACAGCTGATTAGTTAGATGCACTATTTATTGAAAGATATAAGGTTTATAAATAAGACTATGCGATTTACAACTTATTAACGTTGTTAAACAATATATAATACCGATAGATTATTGAAATTATTGATATAAGAAATTCTCTTCGTAATTGAATGTAGGGTATTTGACCCGTATAAAGTATTCGCTTCTCCTCTTGTCGGCTGGAGTGGTACGGAGCTCGCGACTTTTGCACGATTACTAATTTGTGTGTTGAGAGTCGCCGTATTTATTAAGCAGTTAATTTGGGTTAAAGATGATTTTGACGCTGAGTAAAAATCCTTTTTTTAAACAAATTTAGTAAACATTTAAATATCATCCTTTCGATTTCACATTTAAAAGTGCTGATTCTAAACAAAGTTGCGATGAGCGGTTGGTTTCACAAGGTCAGTGGCTCGCTACGTCACGCTGGCTGTTGCGTAGCCGAAATTGCTGTACTGTTAAAATTCGCACTCGCATCGTTTTGTGGGTCAAAGCAATTAATATTGAGATTTAATAACGTCATTAAACATATACGAAATATACGACATTTGTATGTCAGAAAATTACTGGTGATAAATATGCATTGTTAAATTGAATTTAGAGATACGTCACAGACGTAACACTTCCCCCCTTAGATTGTTGAATATCGTAGAGATTCAACAAGTATAATAATACTTAGCCATCAGTAATTTTCTGTTACAATAATTTCAAATTACAACAACGTCTTTCATAAAATGTTTTGAGAAATTTTTAAATAATTTCAATATGGTTCGTTTAAAATTGTGGTTCATTTCGTAGAAGGATGTTTACAATTTCCTTGTGTTGCAATTTTTTCTCTATACTAGTTGATACGTGGGTGTCAATAAATTTGCAAATTACATAATTTTGTGGATCAAGAAATTACTGATGAGAATATAAATAGCAACTGGAATTTAAGGATACGTTACGGACGTAACACCTCCCCCCTTAGACTGTTGAATATCGTAGAGATTCAACAATTATAGGAACCATCAGTAATTTCTTGTTACAAAAGGTTCAATAATACTAACAATTCAAATAATAAAAACAATAATAAAAATTCATATTATTAAATCCATACTAAAAATTTATATATATAAACAATAACAAAAACAATAATAAAAATTCAATAAATTTAAACAAAATTTCGTATCGTCTATAAATTTCTATAAAGTAAATCATTTATTTTTGTTCGTAACACTAGACTACACTTAACCTACGGTTTTAATTTTATATAACAATTGATTAATAAAACGTTGCGTAATAAATATAGCATACGTTATGCATTAGAATTTGTATAGAGATATATAATATCTTGTTTGAACATCGCATTTCGACAATTAAATTATTTTATTACGCTAATGTATAATAAATTTTGTTTTGCTGGTTTTACATAAATTAAAGTCATTGATTAACTGAGTTTAGAAATAATGTGTGTATTAAATAATTTTGTAATAAATAAAATGTGAGGAAAAATATAGGGAATGATTCAAGTGATCATTCATTTCCCTCCCTGCTGAGATATTTGGCAAAAGATATATTATGTTTTCCTCTTTGTTTAAGTAGAATAACATTAAAGGGTTTTTAATATTATCATTATAAAAAATATTTTTCAACCGTATACTGAGAAAAATTATAATTATTTCCAAAAGAAAAATTTAATTATATTGGTAAGTATTTTTGATAAAAAGGAAGGTTAATAGGACGGAGTGACTTTTGTTAATTTTGACTTGTTATTACTCTTATGCATCATTGTATTGCCTTTTCTTCCTGGAAATTTTCAGCCATTTCAATGTTCATTTTAGAACTCAAGATTTTTTTCCTGGCATGAGTACTATTCACATATTTGCATTATAGAGTACGCAGTGCGTTAGAGTAGATATTTGTTTTACTCAATACAGTGCCGAATAGTGTATCTTGTAGGATGATCATATCAGTATATGATGAAACTGATCACTTCCGATACATTATATTCGATTTAATCTTAGCAATGTGAGTATAGCTACCTGATTTCTTCCTTTTATTCTTATAAGTGCGAACAATTTTTCTGAAGGCAAATACAGCTTAATTTTGCATAAAATTACAGTCAAATTATTTTTATCTATGTTTGTTAGGGTTGCAAGGTTTAGGAATAGTTTTATTTTCTTTTTCCTTTGGATTAGCTCTATAATTTCTTATTCAAAGCTATAGATAGAATAATAAGTTATTAAATTGATCCCTGACATGTTTTCTACTTTGTGACTAAATAATTAATTAAATATTTCTATTATTTAATAACACATAATTTTTACAAATAAAACTTTTGCTTGTTTCATTAGCATCCAAAAACTGAGGTATTTTAATATGTAATCGCAATATTTTTGTTTGTTGTTGTTAAAAAAGAAAAGAACAATGTATATTTTTTTTAATTGTCAACGATGTTATTGTTAGTCGTGGCATTACTTCTAAAATCTTTCATGTGTGAATCTTTTTACTGTCTTCGTAAAAATTTCTTAGAATTTCATTATTCAAACTTATATTATTCCGATCGCATTTTTATAAAGTTATTAACTTTCTTAGGAAATATAGTTGCTTCTCACAAAATTCTGACAAGTTGATACGAACAATTGTAGACAAACGGATAAGTAATTATAATTTTAAATTGTATATTTGGTAAAATCTGGATCACCTTAGGGTTAGTTCACCAAGAAGTAGGATGGTTTTGCTTCAAATGGAAAAGTTCAGCTGCAATTATAATTCTCTATTGCTGTATTAAATTTGGAAAAAATAAGAAGAGATTATGATCGATGTTAATATTGAGTATGTTGTCCATATCCTAAAACAAAAATGTTATGTTATTATTTTTTATTATTAACAAGGCTTAATTTATTTGTAGGAACTGTTTTTGCCTTTCCTTTATAGTCTATGACAACATTATTATTTTCATTTACTTTAATAATGTCAAAAGGGCCATGATAATGATCTTTTTCAAGTTTCCCTGGTTCTTTGATCAACCATATTTTATTTCCCATTTTAAATTCTCTTGGGTGAATCAATCTGTCATAATATATCTTTAATTTTTCTTTTGACATTATTAATTTTTGTTTTGCTATTAAGGCAATTTCTCTCATATTATTAATCAGTTTTTCTAAATATCCATTATAGGTCGGTAATAATTCTGATTTTTTTACTGGTTCGCTAGATGGAATTCTAGCAGGACAAGCAAAAACTAGTTCATATGGTGTGAATTGATGGCTAGTATGTACACTAGTATTATAATGAAATTGTGCAAAATCCAATAGTTCATCCCATTCATATTTCTTTGTAGAAACATTTTTTAAATATTCACACAACGGGTGGTGTGCTCTTTCTAATGAACCATTAGATTGCGGCGAGAAAGCTGTAGTTTCAATTTTATCAAATTTAAACCTTTTAGCTATCTGTTTCATTATTTTACTCGTGAAATTTGCCCCTCTATCGGTTAGTACTATCTTTGGACATCCAAATATACATATAAATCTTTTTATAAAAGCATCTGAAACCGATTCTGCTGTTTGATCTTTTAAACATACTAAAATTACAAATTTTGATAATTGATCCTGTATAGATAAAATTATTATTTTCTAACATTTTCTTTAAAACTTCCTTCTGTTCTATTGTTATTCTTGATTTTAATTCTTTATCCGTTTTTTGTGGCTTTTCAGTTACTGTATTAAGAGTATGATTTAATTTATGGGCTGCTTTCAGTTTGATCTTACTATGATTTATTTGTAAATAGCCCTCGTCTAGTCTTAATTTTTGTTCAGTAAGAATTTTGATTCCTAAAATTCAGTCCATTTATATTCATTTTAATTACTCCTAATGTTTCAATTGTTTTATCCGTAATACCAGATAAATAAATTTTCCTATTTTCTAAAATTATATTAGAAGGTATCTGATTTCCCTTGATAATATTTAGCCCCACTATCTACAAGTAAATTACATTTTTTATTTGTGTAATGGTTTTCTATTTCGATATACTGCAGTGAGTTTTCTAATTTCAGAAAATACATTGCAATTTTGGTTGCTGCTATTCTTTCTTGTGTTTTTTTCATTTTCAATACTATTTATTTCAAAATCACTTAAGTTTATTTCGTTATTATTTATAATTTCTGATCTATTTATTGCCTTATTTTTCTCCATGTTTTTCGTAATATTCTTTAAATTCTTTGTAATCAATAAATCGATGTCCGTGTCTTTCCCTCCGTTAGTGATACCATCACGATTAAATGTACCTACTTTAATATCTGCGCTATCTTTGAGTGGTTTTTTGTTAATCCTTCTAGTCCACTCATTTCCAGAAGAATTTGTTAGTTTTCCGAAGTTTGTTGATTAAGTACTGATCGCGAAGCACATTCCTCAGTTGTGTGATTCGTGTTTTTACAAATCTTACAAAATTTATCTAATTTATTTTGTAGCATCTTGATTTCATGGCAATTGTTTATTTGATGTCCATATTTATTGCAAAAAGAGCATTTAATTCGTGCCGTCAGATTTTTTAATTTTCTACAATCTTCCAATGTATGCCCGGTGAAATTACAATATTCGCATTTTATACTTTGTGTATTAAAGTTCCCCCGATAATTACTGTTTGAATTCCTTGAAAAATGATTGCTGTTCTGGTTATTTGTTCGGAAAAATCCATTCCCATTTTTATCTCGATGTTCATAGGATTTATTTAAGGCATTGTAATTGTTACTTGGGAATGTACATTGTTGGTTATTGCTTATTTTCCTACAAGTTTTTGCTGAATGGCCCGACATCTCGCAAAATTGACAAACTTCTTTATTCTGAGAGTTTTGTTGTCTATTTTGCATAATTAAAACTTTTACGTTCTCGCAATCCGCGGTTTCGTGACCTTCATCTGCACATATCGCGCACCATATCGTTCCTTTGTTTATCGTGCAGTATTTCATTAAATGCCCGAGGTTGTTGCACCTCTTACACAATGCTGACGGGCAATTTTTAGCTGTGTGTGACGCGCTGCCACAGGCGTCGCATACTTCCGTAATTCTTACCGAATTATTGCACGTAAGCGGATCGTGTCTTCTTTCCTTACATCTCCAACACAGCTCGTATTCTGTAATAGTAGGACATTGCGTAACCTCGTGCCCCATATTTTGGCAGTATTGACAATGATTACTCTGCATCTTATTTAACTTACACGCATCTATTGAGTGGCCTTCCGTACTACACAATTTGCAAATTAATTTTATTACGTGCTTAGCTGTTCTGCAATGATATGATACATGCTCCTTACTTTTGCAATAAACACATGAAGCTTTCGTGCAAAATAATGCTTCGTGATTTATTTTCTTACATAATTGGCAAAAAACTTGTTTAATTGTGTTTGGAATTGGAGTTTCGAAATTAAACAATATGCTTGTAGTATCATTTCTTATGCTATTTTGCTTTTTTAAGTTTGATTCTATTTCAATTGCTTTTTGTACTGCGTTATCCATGTCTTGGTGTTCTCCGAGTTCGATTCTAATTTCTTGTTTTAATCCTTTTTTAAAACTACTGAGTATGTCGGTTTTTAATCTAGTTTTATATTCTGTTAGAATTTCTCCTGTTACATTACGTTCTAATTTTTTTAATTCTATTATTTGTGTACCCAACACTCGTAATTTGTTTGCAAAATATAGTACATCTTCATCTGATTTTTGAATTTGTTGTGTTAGGTTTCCGTATAATGAATGTATATTATCCGTTGATAGATATATTTTACGTATTGTTTTAATAAAAGTTTCAATACTTTCAATTTCTACATTTGCTAATGCTTTATAAATTTCTCCTTTGAGCTTTATTTTGAGGATCTGTACTAGTTTCGATTCATCATTATTCGATATTATTCTTTTTGCTTGTTTTAATTTTTCTATATATTCCTCTAGTTGGATATTTTTCCCGTCAAAATCCGGTACTAACTTTGCAACTTCTTTAAGTGGTAATTTTAATGCTTGATTTGCCATTTCTGGTTCTAGATTTATTAAATCTTCGTTTATTTGAATTTCTGGCTGTTCGTTATTACTTGTATTATCTCTAGCCAAAATCAAACTTTGTTCATTAAAAAATCCTTCTATATCCGTGTAGTCGTATTGCCTACCGTTTTCTACATATATTGATTCTTCAAAAAATGCTGGGCTCTGACTTGGTGTGTTTGGAGTATGAAAATTTGTTAGTGATAATATATCCCGTTTTATTTCCGGAATAAAAAGATTATTTATATTTTTATTTGATATATCTTGTTTTTGTGTGGGGTTTTTAATATTCTGTTTTTTGACTGAATGTTGTGCATCTAGTTCCTTATGGTCTATTTTTGAAGTTGATGGAATTGAAAGTATTTCCTCATTTTCCTGTGTTTTTGAGTTAATGTAGATATCCGATGAAGTTCTATTTAATTGTGTATTTGGAGGTGATCTTGATACTTCTGTTCTTCTTTCAAAAATGTTCGTTTGTTTATTTATATCATCTACTTGCTTTTTAAGTTCTGGATTTCTTTGGGTAGTTCGTCTGTTTATAATCCCTTCGTTTCCCTTATTTTCTATACCTTTCTGATTTGACATGACATTTTACTTCTTTGTTTATACTATACTTAATATATCTTTTAAAATATGTTTTTATTATTAATTCCACTATTTTTTTGTTTATATTTTGTAATTGTTTATTTCACAATATAATTTATTTATTTATTTGTCACTTTTATAAATTTTTTCCTTTGCTTAGTTTTTAGTGTTTTATCTCTTATTGTTTAAACTCTAATGTTTATTTATGCAATTTTTATTTAATTGATCAATTTGTTTAATATTATTATTTGTTTTCTTGAGCTGCGTTGATCATTATTCTATGTTTATTTTTCGTGTGCTGTATTTTCGATTTATGTGATCGTTGTTCTTAATTTTTTTGTAATTATAATTTGTCTTTATGATATTTTGTTTTATCTATTGTAGTATTTTCTTTTGGTTTTATTTTTATATCTTTTTATTATTGATTTTTTTCAATTTCTTACTTGTATTAGACTGCTACTATCGCGTAATATATCTTGATTTCACTCTGTAAATTTATCTTTTCACTTGCTATTTCAGCTATAATTTGTTATATAATTTGTTGTTAAAAATTTTTCTTACTTCTTTGTTTTATTACTCCTTGTAGTGTCGTAACTTTTTTCGTTTGTATTTTTATTTTTCAATTTTCTAATCTGTGTTAGACTGTATTTGTATTTTGCGTAATATATTTTTGAAAAATGTCATTTGTTTTGTAGAAATTTTTCTTATTTCCGTATTTATCATTTGTTGAATACTTGTTAATAACTCGACGAGCCGTACTTGCTTATCTTCCGAAATTTGGGCGATTCATGCTACAATGATCCCCCCAACTTCTTACTGCAAAGCAAGAAGCTCGGACTTATTCTATGTTAGTTGTATTTATATAAGAATATTTTCCTCGTCTTTCAAGAGCTTATTTTATCTACTTTAAAACATTTAAAGTTTGATTTAGCTGATCTAACGAACTTTTCGTTCGACTATGTACCGGAACCAATGTGACGTTCCGAAAAATAGTTATTTTATTTCTTTTATTTTAAATAGTCTAGTGAACTAATTTTCGATCGGTACCGGAACCACTGTTAAGTTCCGGAGAAAAGTTATTTTTATTCTTTAATTTGAAATAGTCTCGTGAACGATTGTTCGATCGGTACCGGAACCACTGTTAAGTCTTGAGCGTCGAGGAATCTACTCTTATATGTGAATTGAAATTTGTATGGTTTATCTTCAAATTATATTTGAATGATATATATATATATATATATATATATATATATATATATCTATATATATATATATATATATATATATATATATATATATATATATATATATATATATTTTCAATTGATATTTGATTTATATTACCTTTATTCTGAGCGTAGGCTCTCGTAAATAATAAACAGCTGATTAGTTAGATGCACTATTTATTGAAAGATATAAGGTTTATAAATAAGACTATGCGATTTACAACTTATTAACGTTGTTAAACAATATATAATACCGATAGATTATTGAAATTACTGATATAAGAAATTCTCTTCGTAATTGAATGTAGGGTATTTGACCCGTATGAAGTATTCGCTTCTTCTCTTGTCGGCTGGAGTGGTACGGAGCTCGCGACTTTTGCACGATTACTAATTTGTGTGTTGAGAGTCGCCGTATTTATTAAGCGGTTAATTTGGGTTAAAGATGATTTTGACGCTAAGTAAAAATCCTTTTTTTAAACAAATTTAGTAAACATTTAAATATCATCCTTTCGATTTCACATTTAAAAGTGCTGATTCTAAACAAAGTTGCGATGAGCGGTTGGTTTCACAAGGTCAGTAGCTCGCTACGTCACGCTGGCTGTTGCGTAGCCGAAATTGCTGTACTGTTAAAATTCGCACTCGCATCGTTTTGTGGGTCAAAGAAATCAATATTGAGATTTAATAACGTCATTAAACATATACGAAATATACGACATTTGTATGTCAGAAAATTACTGGTGATAAATATGCATTGTTAAATTGAATTTAGAGACACATCACAGACGTAACAAATATAACTATTTTAATTTAATTTGTAAGACTGTAAGACCGATAGAAAAATTCTTATCAGTTGATAGTAAATTGCAGTCGACATAAGTAATATTTTTAACAAATCCAGTAGTATTTGAATATTTCGCCTTTATCTTCGATCAGCTATTTTGAATTTTGAAAATCTGAGTTATGATTCGTAATCAGCGAATTCACATACCCCTTATATACAAGTTCCAGCAAATTCCAGTAGTTTTTGAATATTTTGCCTCCATCTTCGATCAGCCATTTTGAATTCTGAAAATCTGAGTTGTGATTCGTAATCAGCGAATCCACATACCCCTTATATACAATTTTCAGCAAATTCCAGTAGTTTTTGAATATTTCGCCTCCATCTTCGATCAGCCATTTTGATTTCTGAAAATCTGATTTGAGATTCGTAATCTGCGAATCCAGATACCCTTTATATATAATTTACAGCAAAATCCAGTAGTTTAGAATATTTCGCCTCCATCTTCGATCAGTCATTTTGAATTCTGAAAATCTGAGTTGAGATTCGTAATCTAGAAATCCCCTAAATATAATTATTAGCAAAATCCAGTATTATTTAAATATTTTGCCGCCATTTTCAATTTCTAAAATCTAAGTTCAGATTCGTAATAATCGAATCCAGAAATCCCGTATATACAATTTTCAGCAAAATTCAGTAATATTTCAATATGCGGCAGACATTTTCGTTCCGCTATTTTGAATTTTCAAAATCTGAGTTCAGATTCCTAATCAGCGAATCTCGAAACCCCCTATATACAATTTTCAGCAACATATCTATAAGAGATTAGTTGTAGTGGGGTAGGTGAAGGGGTATGTGGAGGGGTAGGTGGAGGGGAAGGGGGGGGGGTAAGTGGAGAGGGTGTGGAGGGGAGCAGAGGGGGCCGGAGCGGTGTTGAGGGGGTGGTGGGCGGTGGAGGGGGAGACGCCCTTCAAAATAACGTAAAATTTGAAAGAATTTAACGGTAAAAAGTGGAGGGGTGGTGGAGAGGAGGTGGAGGGGTGGCGGTGGGGGTGGAGGGGAGTGGAGGGGGCGGAGGCGTGGAGGGTGTAGGTACCCATTTTTGCCCTTACAAATATATAATATAGTAAGATATATATATATATATATATATATATATATATATATATATATTAAACATTTCTCGAAAGGGATTTATAAAGCCCGTTTTTTTAAATATAGAGGTTTATCGAGCTCGATTTTGATTATGCAGCCCGGGCTTCATAATATTTCTAAATATAGGGGTTTATGCGGCCCGACCTAGACTCTATAACCCCAAGGTCCATTATTTCTTTAGTCACTTGCCATAGGGAACTCTGGGCTGTAGGTACTAATATACAGTCTTAGGCTACATAAACCCCGATAAGTGTATATATTTTATATATATACATATATATATATATATATATATATATATAAAAATATCATTGGACGTTATTTTGAGGATTTCATAAAGAATTTGTACAATAGTGGTGACACAAATATAAACATTGTTATAAACAACCAATAAACAAGCGCGTGCCTAAAGAAATAATGACCCTAAGGTTATTGATTAACACCACGACGCCTGCGGCGCCCGCTTTTACGGAAAAATATCACGGAATTTCCGAAATCGATGTATTAACACACTATTGTGGAAACCGCTGAAAAATCCTCAAAATGCCTCTCGAGTGCTTTGGACTTTTGAGGAGACTCCTCAAAATGCCTACAAAATCCTCAAAATTCGGTATATATGACCTATATAATCCTCAAAATGCGTCCCAGATGTGAATACATATATATATATATATATATATATGGGTCGTTCCTGTACTTTTTTTAAAAAGTGTGCGCGGGGGGTCATCGATTTTGTCGACGATTTTTTTTATGAAAGTACATATAAAAAAATAGCTTGTGCAAAATTTCAGCCCCTTATCTCATTCCTAATTCCTGCTGGAATTTTTTTAAACCCTGATTTTGACCTGTTTTTAGCCAGTTTTCAAAAAATTCTAAAAGGCTGAAATTTTAACAAAATGAGGTCGGTGAGGTCTCATTTTTTTGTCTTTCTTCAAATTTTAAGAAAAAAATACACTGATATGAAATGATGATTTAGGTTTTATTGGCGATCTGTGATATGGCCATTGCATTTCATCATTTTTAGATCATCTTTAAACCTCTATATCTCGTAACTGGTTCCACATTTTTGAGCTCACTAGGTCTCATTTTTTTTTTGTCTCAACGAGACCTTTAATTTCTTTTTTTGAGGAAAATCAACCGTGTTCATGGTCACAGTGTCAACCGAATTTTAATTAAAAATCATTAACAAAAGTATTTTTCATTAGAATATGATGTTATCTAACTATACTCTTTTCCTATCATAGGAAAAAGTCAAAAAATAATTTTTTGTCGAGCATTATAATATCTAATTTTTCGATACCTAAAATAATCAAAAATGGCTCTCTACTGACATGAATTCTACCATCTTATAATTATTTTTGACACGTATACGTAACATAGATACAAAGGTGGTTCCTAGACCTTTAAAATCCGTAGTTGCTGATTTTTCTAGGATCACTAGAGCCAAAATTATAGCCGTTTTTATAAAAAAATATTTTTCAAGTGGTAAAATTAGAGCTTGTGAAATATAGGACAAGTTTTATTTACAAGATCAACCATAAGTTTGTCATAATTGTCCTAAAAAAAGTGCTGAGGCTGCATATTTTGAAGATCTTAGGCCGTGTCTACACTATGCGAGAAGCACGTGCGATCAGCCCAAGCGATGCGAGCAAGCCATGCACGCATGCGACGCGAGCAAGCGATAGTAATGGCTTTAGGTTGATTAAATTACCTATGCAGACTTTATAGATAATTAAAGTTGAAAATAAGAATTTAAGTAAAATTTTTTTTGTAATATTCATTTTATTTTAACTATTTTATAATCATTATCAAACGAAGTAAGTTTTGCTTTTAATGTTGAATCATTAATGGGTATAAAGCAGTGATATTTTCTTGTATTCTGTATAGTTCGGGTCAATTTAAAACGGCATTCTAGTACTTTACGCCTTTTCTCAATTGTTTCTTGACTCACCCAAATAGATCTAAAAACCAAATATTCTATATTTTTATAACACATAATGATTTATTATTCAAATACATAATCAAATAATATAGTCAAAAAATCTAAATTATATTATTTTTACCTTATTCCATCAATATTTTCACTAACGTAATCATACATGTCTTTTGGATTTAAAATTGGTTTTTCTGATGTTCTTTGTAAGGATGCCCTGCGTACTGTTCATTTAACCACTGCTCCACATCCATCACACGGACTTTTCCCATGGCTAGTAGAAAAAAAGTTGTGCTACTTAACTTTTAAGCCAAAATCCTCCTCATGATGGCAGATATTAATGAAATTGTTCCTACAGTAAATAAATACTATCTTGAAGGTAAAAATTATAAAAAATAAAATAAATCTCTTTAATACTGTGTACATAATAATACAAATTATTTGAACTTGCATCGTAGAAGTTGTTGCTTTTTTTAAATTTGATATACAGAAAAAATAAAGAACTGTTTTAGTAATTTTATCTTTAAAGCTGTTTTTTACATAATGTAAAATTTTAACTCGGGTGTAACCTGCAGGTCCAGGATCTTTATGGATTTTGATGTTCTGGGTCTCAAAATAGTTTTTCACACAAATTAAATCTACTTTCAGAATATTACTTTGACATATTCTTAATAATTAAAATTAAATTTTTTCAGGTCATTTAATGAACAAAAATCTAAAGGTGTCTATTTTGTTCATATAATACGTATTAATATACTACAATAAAAGTACTCTTACTTGTTTTTGTATTGGGTAGGTGCTCCATCTGACATATAATGTACATTCTCAATAAACGGAAAATCTCGTTTTAGAAGTGCAATGAGTTGCCCTTGAAAAGTGTTAACTGCACAAGCATCATGTTTTAAACAATCATTAATAACACATACAGATAAGGTTTGTAATTTGTCGTTATTGTCTTCTTTATAATACACTACACGGGTGTACAGTTGCTTGTGTATTATTAAAATAAAATGCTTGGATCGAGTCTTGATAAACAAATAAGAAATTTTCAGCAAAATCTTGAAGTATAATACATGTATCTGGAGTAATCATTGTTTTGCAATGTTTTAAATAACATTTTTGATTTCAGTCACATAATGATGCTTTGTTAACTCCCATAAGTCATTGGCTAAATTTATAATAAAATTTCTTGTAGGTTCTTTTACCATAATAAGACTGACTCTATTATTAGATTGTGATTCAGCATTATTTACCCAATTATGATATTCAATCTGTGAAACATCTTCGCTTGAGCTTGACTCCAATATTTTCAGAATTTCTGCTTTACCAGGACAGTTTTCACAAAGATGTAGCATACAATCGCTCCAATCTGTTGAACAAACACAATCATTTAAAATTACTCAGTAGGCTAAATTTTTGTTGATGGCAGACAATTTTAATTTGACATTTTGGTGTATAGGACATACACAAATTGTATGTGTACCAGGTGCTCCAGCACTAATACATTCTTTTGGCCTTAAAGAAGCAAATATACTGAAACCTGGTTTGCGCTGATCTTTAAAATGCTGTTCATATTCTTCTTCCACCCAATTGTTGTATAGATCCTTCAAATCATACATCAACAGTCTTTTTTGTAACTTCTCTGTGATATTAGTAATAGGATTTTTAATACTGATACAATCTTTAATGCCGCTACATATTCTACTATTGTTTTCATCTCTATAATACTGAGTTACAGATTCTCTAACTTCATTAGAATGAATGCTGTACACTTTACGCTTAATAGTTCCTAAGACACCTGGAAAAATATATTTTGAAATTAATTTCAAATAGTGTATACTTAATCACAAAATAAAATCATAATAACAATATTATTTTTTTTAATTTAACGATTATCAAGACGATAAAATTTAGCTTAATGTTTATTCTATTTTAATTACTATGACTTGTTATATTGGAAGAAAAGAAATAGTTTAGAATTAATTTATTTTTTTTATTTTTTTTTTTTATATTAATTTTAATAGTTCTTTTAAAATCCAATAATTACTTTATTATTTTTTTTCTAATAATGAATAACGAAGGGTACCCCATGTTAAGATAGGCAAAATGCCACTATTAATGAAAGCGAAAAATGACAGTAATTTCATAGAAGTATACTAAAAAAAGAATTTTCTACGATTTTTCCGAGGACCTATCTCCCCTCCTTATACCAGTAAGGCCTAAAAATCGCATTTTTTGGAAATTATTTTTTTTTTCCCGTTCCTCAATGTTAAAAAATTAAAAAAAAAAATATGAGATTACAGCTTGTAAACAGAGAGATCATTGAGATTTCTCAAATATAGATTCTTTCTAATTAAATCGGATTTCATTTAAATGTTTAAATTACAATTCATGTATTATTTTACTTAATCCGTAAACAATACTTAAGCAATACGTAAGCAATACGTAAGTAATACATAAATAATAATACTTAAGTAATAATACATGAGTAATATAAATAAATAATTATGAGGATTTTAAATTAAATATTTTATAGTGGTACCCTTTATCATTATAGTTGCTTGAACAAAAATTACGTAGATTTTAATAAATTAAACTAAAATTTTCTATTAATAATTCTCAAGTGTAATATAATATATGTAACCTAATGTATAAAGGATTATCGATTCTATATGTTTACACTATGTCTATAATCAAGATATTAAGAATTTATTACAACCCATTTTTTAACTTACCTACAGTAATTTTAAGTTCTTTTGCTTTATTAAACATATAACGTGAACATTGGAAATAATGTTTTGCTTGTTCAAATTTCCAATGATTTGGAAGTAATGTCAATAACGATATTTTTTTACCAAAATTAGTTTCTTCATTATAACACTTAATTATGTTTCCAATCATTCCGTGAAATGACATACTATCCTCTTGTAGCTGTTTAAGATTGCATTGAGTTGGCAAATTAAGATTCAATGTTTTATTAACTGTTGTACAAAATTTCGTATTCATTGATTCTAAAACACTGTATGTTTTATTTTCCAAGCGATAATCACTAAGTTTCTCTCGTTTAAAAGGAGGTTCATCAAATCTATCGAGCATTTTATTTAAACGTTGAAATCCTTGGCTCAATAATATATCTTCTGAACTTTCTGATGTACACACTTGGCTACTTGAAGAAACTTGACTACTTGAAGAAAGCTGCTCATTATTATTTTCGTTTAAACCATCATTCCCAGTGTTTTCATCTTTTTCTGCATTTTTTGTTATTATTGATGTAATTTTGAACTCACAGTTTTTACAGTACTTATTACCTGGATCTAAATTTATATTACAAATGTTACGAAATTTATCACATTTATCAGCACTAATCATTACTAAATTATTCTCAATGGATTTTGAATGATTATTAAAACAATTGCAACACTTCCTTTGTCTACTTGTATATCGAGTATCATATTTATGAAGATGATGGTCGCAAATAAATTTATTTTCTACATTAATATCAAAATTTTTAATCCTAAATGATAAATACAGCTTTAATTCATTACTAAGATTACTAATTAGATTAAGAGATTTATTTCTTGTGTAATGCTCTAAATGACATTTATCATCCTCATGCAATTCACCAATATAGCACATCATTTTCTTTCAATTCCTGAGAAGATAACACTTACAAAACACAATTGTACAATTTATAAAACTCAACCGAACCAATACTGATATACTTGGTAATAGTTCTGCTCAACTACCTTCACAATTCTAGTTAGAAATATTCATTTCATTTTTTATTGTAACTTGTACTCATTGTTTAAGGACATTCCGTGCCATGTGTCGTGTAACGGATGACGGGTTCACGGGTGTCTCGCACAGAAAAATGGATGTCTGTCATCTATTAACTTACGTCAACAGAGGTTAAATGAAACTATCTATGTATGTTTCATTTAACCTGAGCTTATACGTATAACGCACGTAAAACTATAGGAAACCTGCATTTAAGACCATGTCTATACTAGGTATGCGAGAAGCGCAACCGGTGCGCGCATGCGACAAGCCATACGTTTTGCACAAAGTACTTGAAATACTTAAAATGATAAATAATATCGTTGTATACGATTGAACGTAAACGTGAGTTTATATTATTAGAGTTTGTCAGCGAGAAGAAATAAACGGAAAAATTAGACTTCAAGAGTCTATGCAACCAACTCTACTCGAAAGTGAAAGTTGATTGCAGAAAAAGGTATGAACGCTTATGCGTACGAGCAAACTGGCAATAAGGCATTGTATAGGTAAAACGGAAAGTGGTAAGGTAAAAGAAATGTGCATAAAGCACGTAGCGACTAGGCGCCGCAGGACTCTATTTAAGCCTGCTGGGTGATGTTTTTCATAGTGGGAGCGTATCGGACGCTTGCCATCTAGCGGGCACTTTGGATACTTTAATCCCGAACAATCGTAGTAGATCAGTTAGTAGATCTATATTTAGCGATAAATAATATCGTCAATAATATCGTAGTGAAATGATATTATTTATCATTTTAAGTATTTTAAATATTTTGTCCAACACGCATTGCTTGCTCGCATCGCTTGGGCTGATCGCACGTGCTTCTCGCATAGTATAGACACGGCCTAAGATCTTCAAAATATGCAGCCTCAGCACTTTTTTTAGGACAATTATGCCAAACTTATGGTTGATCTTGTAAATAAAACTTTTCCAATATTTCACAAGCTCTAATTTTACCACTTGAAAAATATTTTTTTATAAAAACGGCTATAACTTTGGCTCTAGTGAGCCTAGAAAAATCAGCGACTACGGATTTTAAAGGTCTATGAACCACCTTTGTATCTATGTTACGTATACTTGTCAAAAATAATTATAAGATGGTAGAATTCATGTCAGTAGAGAGCCATTTTTGATTATTTTAGGTATCGAGAAATTAGATATTATAATGCTCGACAAAAAATTATTTTTTGACTTTTTCCTCTGATAGGAAAAGGGTATAGTTAGATAACATCATATTCTAATGAAAAATACTTTTGTTAATGATTTTTAGTTAAAATTCGGTTGACACTGTGACCATGAACACGGTTGATTATCGCGATTTTTGATAAAAACGTCAACTTCAAAAGGCTGTATCTTGAAGTCTATTCAATCAATTTAGGTCCTCTAAAAACGAAATTAAAGGTCTCATTGAGACAAAAAAAATGAGACCTAGTGAGCTCAAAAATGTAGAACCAGTTACGAGATATAGAGGTTTAAAGATGATCTAAAAATGATGAAATGCAATGTGCATATCACAGATCGCCAATAAAACCTAAATCATCATTTCATATCAGTGTATTTTTTTTCTTAAAATTTGAAGAAACACAAAAAAATGAGACCTCACCAACCTCATTTTGTTAAAATTTCAACCTTTTAGAATTTTTTGAAAACTGGCTAAAAACAGGTCAAAATCAGGGTTTAAAAAAATTCCAGCAGGAATTAGGAATGAGATAAGGGGCTGAAATTTTGCACAAGCTATTTTTTTTATATGTACTTTCATAAAAAAAATCGTCGACAAAATCGACGACCCCCCCGCGCACACTTTTTTAAAAAAGTACAGGAACGACACATATATATATACATATATATATATATATATATATATATATATATATATATATATATATATATATATATATATATATATATATATATATATATATATATATATATATTATACATTTCTCGAATGGGGTTTATAAAGTCCGTTTTTTATATATAGAGGTTTATCGAGCCCGATTTTGATTATGCGGCCCGGGCTTCATAATATCTCTAAATATAGGGGATTATGCGGCCCGACCTAGAGTCTATAACCCCAGGGTCCATTATTTCTTTAGTCACTTGCCATAGGGAACTCTGGGCTGTATGTACTAATATACAGTCTTGGGCTACATAAACCCCGATAAGTGTGTGTGTGTGTGTGTGTATATATATATATATATATATATATATATATACACGATATATATAGCACGGATAAAGCGTGGCGGGGTTTGATTCTCACGCGCTCGTACGTATCATGAGTAATAGCGTGCCCCGCAGTGCGCGTAGAAGGCAAACGGACAAGACGCCGTGGTGCTGCCACGAAAGGTGCTGTAGTTGATGTCAAATGGTATCAGAATATAGTTATATTTCAGTACTAATGGCGTACGAAGCGCGGCGCTACTGCGCTTGATTCTTGATCATGGGGAGAGAGAGAGAGAGAGAGAGAGAGAGAGAGAGAGAGAGAGAGAGAGAGAGAGAGAGAGAGAGAGAGAGAGAGAGAGAGAGAGAGAGAGAGAGAGAGAGAGAGAGAGAGAGAGAGAGAGAGAGAGAGAGGAGCCACTCGAGAAGGACGAGGACAGCGAGGTCGGCTTCATCCCCCCCCCCCTGCAGCGGAGTGTGCGGAGGGACCGGCCCACAGTGGGCTATAAAATGCAAAAAAGTATCAAAATTCTCGATACACTAGAAAAATGAATATTTCTTGATTATTTTTGTGCAAATCGACAGTTTCAAACATTATCTTTAATATTTTTTTGATCGTTTACAGGATTATTTCATTTTACTGTAACTGTGGAATGCGTACAAGCTGAAACCATTGAAGAATCATTATTTTCGCTTTTAAAATTCGTGCTTTACTCGAAAAGCGGATAAAAACATTATTCAATTAGAATTTTGACATTATGAAACTATTATTTTTATCAAATCATTATGAAATTATAATAATATAGCCTATTAAGAAAAATATTTTTTTACAGGTTGCGTAAGAATATTTTTCTGACCGATTTTAATACATATAAAAAATTCCTTTTTATTATATAATAAATAAATAAATAAAATAAAATATACATATATACATTAATGCGTGCGTGTCTATGTGTGTGTATGTGGGTGTGTGTGTGTGTGTGTGTCTAAGTGTGTGTGTGTGTGTGTCTAAGTGTGTGTGTGCGTGTGTGTGTGCGTGTGTGTGTGCGAGTGTGTTGAAAATTAAATAAATATGGATATTTATTTATTATTTATTATTATTTATTATTCGCACCTGTCCCATGTAATGTCCCAAACTTTAATTCACGCAAAAAAAAATTATTTATCCACTTTTCGAGTAAAGCTCGAATTTTAAAAGCGAAAATAATGATTCTTCAATTGTTTCAGCTTGTACGCATTCCACAGTTACAGTAAAATGAAATAATCCTGTAAACGATCAAAAAAATATTAAAGATAATGTTTGAAACTGTCGATTTGCACAAAAATAATCAAGAAATATTCATTTTTCTAGTGTATCGAGAATTTTGATACTTTTTTGCATTTTATAGCCCACTGTGCGGCCCCGCCACTAAATTTATAGCCGCCTGCACTGCGGCAACGCGTGGGCGAAACCCTAACCTCGCGAAGAAGGTTAGATCGGTGGCGCCGGTTGCCGGCATCGTAAAGTCTCGGCCTGCGCGTTTCAATTATATTTACCTTTTTTTAATAAACTCCTTTATTCCATTTTAATAGTCGAGTCACGTGTAATTATTAGCGGACCTTAACCTATGCATTTTCTCCGAATACCGCCCCCTACCATTCTTTTCAACGATGCAGCTAGTCGCTGGCTTTGCCTCCTAGAGGAGCATCTGTAGCGGGAGGAAGTATATCTCGAGCCGCTGGAAGGTTATTCCGAGCGGCGTTGTACGGGAAACACCGGCTGCGCGGATAACACTAGGTCATAGCGAACTACCGGTAGTTCGCGGGCAGCAGTTGGCAGCAGCGGCAGAGCGCAGCACCGGCTCTAGTAGAAAGCGGCCTAAGCTTTCTACAATAGAAGTCGGGCTCGCATGTTCGGAACCTGTGCCAAGGCGCTTCTGCCGGACTACAGGTAATACTACAACGGTGAGTCGCCCGGGCGTAGAATACGCATGTATATTACCCCGCGAACCCCTGAGGGATTAATACCCTCTCCCTAACTGCACCCCTTTACTACTGGCGCCCTTAACGTGTTGGAAGGCAGAGGTTAGGGAATAATTAGATTGTTTAACAGGTCGAGACGCGCTTTGCGAATAATTATCGCGGTGATAATTAATTATTACAAAAATGTATAGTGTGTGCTAGGGTAACCAACTGGTGGTTCCAAACCTTGCTTAGAGGAAATAACCCGGCCTGCAGGTACTTAGTGAGGAACATTGCTTGTGAATGCCGAGCATTTGTTGAAGTACTTAGTGAGGACAACAAAGAGATTAGGTAGCAATTATTTATTGATTATTTATTATACTATAATATTGATTAACCATTGTTTAAAATAGGTTTTAGCGTTGTATCTCTTTGTTTGTCAACACACGTGCACACCGGGGAGTAAAGTAACGGATTCCGCAGCCAATTGCCAAATATTGGTATTTTGGCGAAAATTTCGCATTTAAGAGGTAATTCGCGTAGACGTCTGCGCGGGGGATAGCCTATAGTACCCGCGCGGTAATTTTGGGCCCGCGCGTGCGCAGAAGCCGAAAGTTAAAAGTGAAAAATCACTATCGCGAATTCGTTTGCTCATCCCACGAAGAGGTGGGCGCATTCACTAATTTCGGTTTTGCGCATGTGCAAAAGGTCGAAAAATTAGATTTTCGTTTTTCCGCTCGAAATCGTTTTCGCATGCGTCGGCGTTACCGATACATATAGTGATTTTAGTGCCGCGCATGCACAGAGCGCGGTAATCGCGGATTTCGGTTTTTTGACAGGGAATCGTTTGCTCGTGTGCCAAATTGGTTTGCGCGCGTACTAACTTTCGGATCGCGTGTATACTTGGTTAGGAATTTGCAAAGAAGACATAAAACACCGCGAAATCGTATACGCATCTGCGGAATCGTTTGCGCATCCACTAAATCGTTAGCGCAAGTCACGACCACGTTTGCGCATTGCGATAAAAGTGGATAGACGGTTGCGCAGCACGTAAAAAGCGACATAACCTCCAGGCAAGTGTGTAAAAGCGAGTTTACCTCGATCTAGCGTGCGAAGACCAAGCCACCAGTTGAAAAATCGATACTTTTTTAGCCAGTGGTAATCCAGTAGGTACCTTGTGAAGGATACCACTGGCAGTGCAAAAGCACTCCTAAGTTGCGCGTAGTTGAACAAGAAATCCCAAACAAGAAATGTGATGGAGTATCACATCCAGAAAGCCGTGGAAGGCGGGGTACTCCTTCACGCAGAGTGAGATTGATTACTGCCTGGCGCAAGTGGAGATAAGGCGCCATGGCATGGTGTTCAAGAAACTGGACAGACTAATTAAGTGGGTGTTGGAAATGTATTGCCCATAAGACTTCGAAGAACCTGTGGGGCCGGGAGATGCGATCGCCCGGCGAAATACACAAAGAACAAGCCTCCTGGGCAAACTGCTCATGGAAGACGACGGCACCTCCATAGAAACCTCCGGGTGGGAAGTGCATCTACTGGAGGTGGTACTGATGAGTGATCCGATATTGAAAATACTGAGGGAGACGACGGCAGAAGTAGCGTCGCGAGCCCAACACCCACACCCCCAGGAATCCATGGCGCGCGACCAGAACGCCTTCCCTGAATAAACCATGCAATTGCACCATGAAGATGCAGATCAAGAGGACCATCCGCAACAAAAGGACCTTCACGACGACACACAGGACGCGCGGGCGGATGAATCACCGTGGCAAGGAGATATGCTGCGTCTCCAAGCGAGAGACGAAACACAGTTCCAGGTGCCGAAGGACGTGGAATGGAACTAATAACAAAAGTGAAGTCGCTGGAGGAGACGCTAGCAGCAGACCACCAGCGACAAGCAGCGTACAACATCCACATAGCAGGGCTATTGACAAAAGTAAGGTCGCTGGATGATAGACTGGACCACCAGCGACAAACAGCGTCCAGCACACAGATAGCGAACACCAGGCCAGGACTGAATGTACGATTTGAAGATACGTTCACGACCCCAGATCAGAACGAAGTATGGGATCGTAGGCAGCCTTCGCCACCGCCAGCTCGCCCTAGAGACCAGGCTGATTTACGGGACGTAAACCCAGCCTGGAAGGGGGGTGATCGCCGAAATCCGGCGATACGAGCTGGCCCAACTACTCCGCATCAGGGACGACTGCCAATTTCTCGAGGTCGGAGTTATACTACTCGAGAGACATCGGCCAAATAGTGCGGAAGTGGCAAATACGCTTACTCTGGCGCGAAGAACCAGAGTATAGACGTATTCTTGACGAGGCTCGAGGATTGCAGAGTCCTGGCTAATCTGACAGAAGAAGAGGTGTTATCGTCGCTATCGGAATTCTTCAGCGACACGGTCGCCACGTGGTACAGAAACGAGAAGAAAAAGTGGACCACGTGGCAAGAATTTGTGACGGCTGCGCGACGCTGGTACGGCACGAGCCGAAGATACCAGCAGTGGCTAGTGCCGAAGCCAACAGCCGCACGCAAGGGGCGGACGAGGCCGTGAGGAACTACATCACGTGCTTCATCGCGATTATGAGGAAAATATCGCCCGCCTCCAGCTTCGAACATCAGCTGGACCAGCTCCATCGTAACCTCCAACCACGGTTGCAAGCGATGCTGCGGAGATCGGACTTCCGCACTGTCGAGGAGCTGCTCGACCTGACGGTAGATGCCGAGCAAACCTTGGAGTATTCCAAAGCCTATCTACCGCTGCCACCACCAGCAGCTACCTTGTTACCAGAAATGGCATACAAGCCTTCCCCTCCGTGCGAGACGTCACTCAAGTCGGAAGGGAACAAGGAGAGCAAGGTGACAGCGGTGGAAGAGCGCGGAGCCCCAAGCAGGAGAGCTTGGAGGAGATGCTTCGGAGGGTTCTGAAGCAGAGCCTCGTGAACATGGGGAACCCTAGAGTAGAGAGCTCTGAGCGAATGTACCCGTAGAAGGCGCGGTCACCGACCCCCAGGTCGGGGCGGGTACGGGAAGCCTCCAGAACTGAATCAAGGAGATAAGGCACCGGACAGCCTCCGGCCACCCGCGAGTTCCGGGGGCAGGCCCCCAAGGAGCCGAGGCCGCCACTACTCGTGCGGTCTCCCCGGACATATCGCCCGCGTTTGCCCGAATGGCTCGGGAAACGCCGAGGGGGGCGCGTAGAAAGCATTACTTCTACCCCCCCCCCCCCAGGCACAGATCCCCACCGACGAGGTCGTCGTACCCGCGGGCGACAGTCGCCCGGGCACGCTACAGCAGGAGACTCGCTCGCCCGAGGATAGTCAAGGAGAGGCCTCGGCTAACCCATCACCCGCCGCAGAAACTCGTTGGTGGCTGCGGATCGGGGTCGGCGAGTTTGATCTCCGAGCTCTGTTGGATCCAGGAACCTCGACGACGGTTATGGGCACCGTCTTGACCACCCAACGTAGCACTGTGTCTGCCATTGAGCTCGAGGACGCTACAGACCTTCAGCGAGAGGAGCTGAAGGTCATGGTCGACGACATCCTGGGCAAGCTCCCGCCAGGGTTGGGATGCATCAAAGGCCTGGAGCATGAGATCCATGTGGGAAATGCTCGGCCAATCAAACAGCGCCATATCCGGTATCGGATAGGGTGCAGGAGGAGATGCACCACCAGGTGCGCGAGATGCTAACCCAAGGGATAATTGAGCCCTCCAAGAGTGGTTGGTCGAGCCCCGTCGTGATGACGCCGAAGAGCGACGGCACGCGACGGTTTTGCAACGACTTGCGTAAGGTGAACGCAGTCACCGAGCCAGACGCCTATCCTCTGCTGAATATGCAAGATATGCTGCGGAAGCTGAGGAAGGCGAAGTTCATCTCCACGCTGGATCTCAAGAGCGCGAATCACCAGATACTGCTAGCGGAAGAGGCGCGACCGATCACTGCCCTCACGGTACCGGGAATGGGGTTATACCAGTTCCGGCAGATGCCGTATGGTCTAACGAACTGCTCGGACCCGACCTCGAGCTGTACGTCTATGCATACCTCGATGATATCATTACCATCATCGCCGAAACGTTCGAGAAGCACAAGGAGTGCTTGCGAATGGTGCTAGAACGGCTTGGAGCCGCTGGGCTGACGCTGAACGCCGCGAAGTGCGTGTTTTGCAAGTCGGAGGTAGCGTACCTGTGCTTCCTGGTCAACCGGGACGGCACGAGGCCAAATCCGGCCAAGATCGAGCTCATTAAGAATTACCCGGTGCCACCGAACCTGAGGGCGCTGCGACGGTTCCTAAGCACGTCAGCCTGGTATAGGAGGTTTATACCGAATTATGCCACCATCGCCGAGCCACTCACCTACCTAACCAAGAAGAATCAGAGGTACGAGTGGCTGGAGGAGCAGCAGAACGCTTTTGATCTGCTCCGAGCGATGATTATGACCACGCCGATGCTGCACCGCCCCGACCCTAACGGGTTGTTCATCGTGCAGGTGGACGCAAGTGACGTGGACCTAGGGGCCGTACTGCTTCAGGAGTCGGAAGTGCAAGAGCGGGTCATAGAGTTCGCGAGCCGTGTGCTCACACCGGCGGAGCGGAATTATAGCGTGACCGAGAGAGTGCCTTGCAGTCGTATGGGCGATCCAGAAGTTTCGCCCCTACATCGAAGGGTACGAGTTCAAAGTCATGTCAGACCACAGTAGCTTGCGGTGGCTGTGTCAAATGAAGGACCCAACGAGCCCGGTCGCTTGTTGGGCGTTGGAGCTGCAAGGCCACCGGTTTACGATCGAACATCGTAAAGGCGCCTTGAACCACGTGGCCGACGCCCTCTCCCGTATGTACGAGGACGAGGAAGGTCCGAAGGTGGCCACGGTGTCCTGGTTCACTGACACCGAGGACACGTAGTATCAAGAATGGTGCGCCAAGGTCAAAAAGCAGCCCAACGAGTACCCGACGTACAAACTCGTCGCGGGCAATCTCTATCGGTACCGCCCCAACCCGGAGGTAGACTCAACTCTCGGCGACAACGAAGATGCCTGGAAACTGATCGTGCCAGAAGAGCATCGTCACGAGGTGTTGCAGGAATGCCACGACGACGCAACCGCTGAACATCTCGGCAGGGAGAAAACCTTTGCCAGAGTAGCGCTGCACTACTATTGGCCGCGCTACTATGCGGAAACGCAGGAGTACGTGCGTAACTGCGAGACGTGTCAGCATTTCAAAGTGGAGCAGAGAGCTCCAGCCGGCCTCATGGGATGCCAAGTTGTCGAGAGACCATGGCAGGTCGTGGCTGGAGACATTATCGGACCGCTGCCTCGCACCTTGAAAGGCTTCGAGTACATCCTTGTACTTCAAGACCTTCTCACCAGGTGGGTGGAGGCCTCCCCGATTCGCAAGGCCAATGCCAAGACGGTGGTTGGGGAGCTGAGTCGGAAGATCTTCCTCCGGTTCGGCTGTCCGGAAGTCTTCCTCTCTGATAACGGTACAGAGTTTAAGAACCACCTAATGGAAGACTTCCTGAAGGAGCGAGGTGTGCATCACATGAACACTCTAACCTACCACCCCCAGGCTAATCCGGTGGAGCGCACCAACCGCACGCTGAAGACGATGGTCGCTTCTTACCTTAAGGAGCGGCACACGGCATGGGACGTGAAGCTTCCGGAACTTCTCTTCGCCATGAACACGGCTGTGCAGAGCTCCACCGGGATGAGTCCGGCCTTGCTACTCTATGGGAGGTAGTCCGAACCCCCTGGCACGCAGCGGAGGTTGCAAGAGGTGGCGGCAGAAACCCCGGCTCAACAGGAAAGCTTGGTTCGTTGGAAGGAGCGGCTTGACGCCCTTCCCGAACTACATCAGCGAGCCGCCTCTCAGGCGAGGGTTGCTCAAGACCGCCAAGCCGCGCACTACGATGCGAAATTTTTGCTATGGTTTAGAAAATATTTAAATATGAAATTTCAAAAATATTTGAGTACCTACCTTTTTCTACCTATTATCATTGCCGACGGCTTAGTTTGATTTTGTATGCCTTATTTCTGCAGGAGTAAGTACTTCCGTAGCCCATAATTCAATTCCTGTTGAAAAGTATTGATTGAAATTTATTTGGTGATAAAATGTTGTTAAAAAATTATCTAATTTGTTTAACAACCATAATCACAAAGTGTCACTCTCGCCCGCTGCAATCTGTATTAGTTTTTTTCTCAATTACATGAGAAATATCTTGAGAACGCTGGGTAAGAAATTACTTACGTAACTACTTAAGTAATTGCTTCAGAAATATCTTGAGAATACTGGGTAAGAAATTGTTTGAGTAAATATTTAAGTAATTACTTAAGAACTTTTATAAATGTTCAACTTACAATTAGTTCTTAAGAAATTACCTAAGTATTTGCTAAGTATCTCCCAGCAGAGCTCTCTGCGAGGAAAGCTCTAGGAGACCCAGTATATTAAGAACAATTTAAAAGTAGCGCATTTTGAGTGCACGTGACAAAGTCCTGTATTCATTGGGAACCCGACTTAATACCTGTTAGGCGTTTGACTTATAAGGGGGAGATTTTAGCTACGTGGAAAATAAATAATTTCTCCCGCTATAAGTTAGGTTGATAATAATAATAATAGCTTGCCACGAAAGTTAAATAAAATAAAGACTAAAAGTAGTCGGCAAAATTAAGTATGATATGAATAAGTGCCTCTCGGAGCGAAAATTTATATAATTAAATACTATATTATGTGAATTAATGATTAAACTCGGTAGCTTATAAAGTCGAAGAGAAGTGAGTTCCGGTGGAGGAATTATCTCGATTTGAACACACAATACAAACAATCAAAGACATTGATGAAATAATCACACATCAATAATTAAATAGTATTGAGACTTTAATAACATAGGCACTAGGGAATTTACAATCCTTCCTAGGCATTAAAATCTAACTTTTTCTTTTGGTAAAAGATAGTTTTTGGTAAAAGATAATTTTAAATTAAAATAACCTAAAAGAAATTTATAATTAATAAATAGATTTCACTTATTTTGAAGTAGATTTAAGTTACGAAAATAATGAACTCGAAAAATCACCCTTATAAGTATTCATCACGGTTTTAGTTTTAGACGATAAATGTACACACACAGGCATGAAGGCATCCTGGCACATTTCTACAGCGACAAAATAGGTGAGATGATCTATCAATTACAATAAATTCGCAAGTTACCGCTTTCTCAATCCGTATGATCGGCTGCATAGGCAGCAACGGAGACGAAGTAAATCGCGGCAGAATTAAACTGATAATAAGTTGCAAAATCCTAATTAGTTTAGATAACAATAAATTTATTACTCGGGCAAAAAGGTACTCGTGGTACGCTCCTACAGAACGGCACGAACACGGCGCTGACGATCAGTAAGTACTGCAAAATCTCCATGATTGGTTGCACGATATTCCACCGGTGGCCACGATGTCCTGCGAGCTGATGCTTCGCTCGTCGTTAACGCGGTTTACGCTGATTGGCCGTTGAAGATCATCCTAGTCGAAGTACAGCAGCCAAGGCCGCAGTTGTTGTGTGTAGATATCCCATCGCTCTCTTGTGATGTACAAGTCGGCTTAAATTCCTTAGTTTCTGTCGAAAGTGAACAATTCCATATAGTTTCGACTAAAATAATTTTGATTCAATTGAATTAAAATACTAGCCGTAAAACCACGCTCGTTCACGCTCGCTCGGCATATAACTTAAATTATACAAAAAAATTAAAATTAAAATTAAAATTAAAAACTATAAAAAAGATGAAGAAAATGAATTTTTTTGTGCTTGAACTATTCACTATTAAATATCAAAATTCACAAAATAGTAGTAAAACGCTTATAACATACTTTAGAACAAACTGTGTAATATATGCTTGTATATATTTTGCGTAGCTGAGTTCAAATCTATAGTCAACAAAGAAAAAGAAAATCCATTATATTTTGTAAATTTTTACTGCGTCAAAAGTGATGTCGATTTTTTCAAAGGGTTTTTCTAATTGTTTGTTCTTAGATTTTGGTTTTTTCTCTTGTGAGTATATCATGTTAAAACTTTTTCCAATAATTATACTAGTTAATTATTGCATATTCACTTCCCTTGATAAATTAGAACTCTGTCGCTTTAATATACTGATTGAATCATTTCTCTCTGATCCTCATTATAGTCACCTCAAAGTGAGAATATGAAAAAAGCCATTCAACCCATGATCATGATGTTCTGGATTACTTCCGACATTCCTTGTAATTTGAACTTTTGAGCTTTGCAATAAAATTATTAATGATACTTTTGACCCATAATTTTGCTTCACTTTTTCTTTTTCTCACTAACAAAAATATTACTCTTATTAAGATAACTTACTGTATTTATTTAATGTCCTTAAAAAATGCTTTACTTTATTTTCATTTCAATGTAGTAAGTTTTTTACATAGGCAGTATAAGCTTTGACTATCTTTATAGTAAACACATAAATCAGAGTCCTGATCTTTCCCCAGTTTTCTCGTAAGGTTTTATTTAATATAAAAATAAGTGAGAGATTTTAATATAATTCTGTTCGACTATCCTTTCTTAAGCTGTCCCTGCCAAAAGCTACAAAAAGTAAGAAAAAGAGAGAGAGCTTGCTAACGTTAGCTCGGCATATATGATTATGCGATCGAATTATTATATTAACGCGAGTGCATGGCGTGGAATATGTCAATCGATAATCTGATCTCCTCATGTATCTCCTTACGTTCTTCTTTCTAGTCCGCAGCTCTGTAATTAATTAAGGGTCCTGAAAAGGATGCGTGGGCGAAAAGAGGATGTCTATGTATTTTCATTAAATTTAATCTATAAACGAAGAATGTTTGTGCGGAAACGAATTCGATAACAACTCCCATATACTTTGTAACTGGTGTTTTTACCTACTATAGATCGAAGATGACAAAAAAAAATAACGAGACGATGAATTTTTCGGGAAGAAAAATTTTTTTATATATATATATATATATATATATATATATATATATATATATATATATATATATATATATATATATATATATATATATATATATATATATATATATATATATATATATATATATATATATATATATATCTATATATCTATATATATATATATATATATATATATATGTATTAGTAAAATAAAACCGGCGTTTTGAATGCGCGACGCCATTTTAGCAGGAAACTATAGCAAAATCCCATCTGTAAGACGAAGACAGACGATCGCGTGACTAAAGAAATAATATCCCTATATATATTGACTTTTTGAATGCCGCATTCAAAATGTCAGTTGATTGCATTTTTAACATGGGAATATATAGAATCTATAGGAAGTTGCGCATTCAAAACACCAGATTTTCATACTTATATATATATATATATATATATATATATGTGTGTGTGCACATTTTTTTATACACTGTGAAAAAATATAGTATATTATCACGTAAAGGTACTATACAATATAGTATTATTTGACAATGATCTTATTTTATGGTATTGTTTAGATTTAAGATTATGGTGAAGATAGCTAGAAATATGTTATTGAGTACTATATTATATAGTAAAATTTGAAATATCAAAGGAATTCGAATGAAAATATTATATTATACTAAATAAATATAATAAGCTTACCCTACTGAAAATTCTCATGTGAGAACTCATATGTGATCACATTTGAGATCACATATGAGTCTGATATGAGTACTCATGTGAGAGTGTCATGAGATATCATATGTGATCTCATATGAGGTTTTGGTACGAGTACTCATAAGAGAACTCATATGAGATCTCATATGAGATCTCATATGAGATCTCATATACGATTCCAGTGTAATCGTATTTTGTTAGAAACTCATATGAGGTATCATATGAATTTCTAATGAAACTGCTATATTAAAATGGAAACTCATTTCTTTTTAGTGTATTAAGACGTAGTGGATGGTCCCGCACACCCACCCTGCGTTGCACACTTTACTATACAACCAAACGGGTCCGTTCTATCTGCGTGCTAGGCTACCATGCGCTGCCTCGCGGCGGCTTCGAGACTGCAGAGCCGTATGAGGGCTTATATGATATCTCATATGAGTTCTCTTCTGAGTATTCGTGCCAAAACCTCATATGAGATCACATATGTGATCTCATATAAGACTCACATGAGACTCACATAAGTACTCATACGAGACTCATAAGAGATCTCATATGAGATCATATATGAGTTCTCATATGTAGTCTCATATGAGTTTTTCCAGTAGGGTGGACTGACAATTTACTTACATGTACAATAATTGAGTTACTATAACTGTTTAGTCGTTTGAATTATATGGACATATTTATTATTAACATACTATAGTCCACTTTACAAAAAAAAAACAATTAAGGCAATAATATTGAGTTTTACTATGCAATATAGGTAACAGTGCGAGCGCCTTTTTCTCAGTGTATAATAATAAAATAATATTGATATCAATTTTATTTACATCTAAAATTCTATTCGCACTCAAGTTTTGTCTCACGTGACTGATGAAATTTTTGCGATACAATTTATGCCATGATTCATTCGCATCTTCGGAAAAATATGCCATTGGTAGTGGAATTTTTCTTGCTTTGATGAAAAATGCTTTGATTTTGGGTTCAGCGGATGAAAATACATCAAAAAAGTGTCATATCACTAAAAAATTTTTTATTTTTAATTCCGGATCGTTTTTTCTGGTTTTTTTTCGAAAATATGCATGTTTAGGCAAGTTTCTTGACGTTATGATGTAAAAACTCTAAATTGGGTATAGTTTTCCTATATTCTACAAATCGTCACCTTTATTTTTAAAAAATGTAGTTGAAGATATCTTTGGCCGATTTTGAGATATATGATTTTGTCACAAAAAAACGATTTGTTCCCACTGTGCGCCATATAAGATGTTTCTGTGCTGCCGACTATACCGTGTGAGAGACACAGTTGTATGAGATATCCCATGTGAGAAACACTGACGTATGATAAGTTTCCGTGCAGAAGTCCATGTAAAGAGAATGAGTGACCACACTGAGATTTTCCACGTGGTCGACCGTTCCATGGAGACTATTTGAGTGAGAGAGATTTGAGTGAGACAATCCGTCTTCTTCCTCGCCTCGTTGTCACCGAGGAGTGAGTCAAATCAGCGTCTCTCTCATTTACTTGTATAAAAGTGAGAGAGACAGCATAATTTTTGCCAGACTCGGCTAACCAATGTAGCTGATCAGCTGTTCTGGAGAGCACCTGATGAGTGCTGCCGACGCGCAACCGCCATCTGAGTTGCACCTGTGGTGCTCACGCCGCTGGAAATTCAAAATCATGATAATTCGCAAACAGATAGCTTTCGTCTACTTTTGGAGGAAAGTCCTATCATGTATTTGGCATTGCGAAATCATGGCTAGGTCCGATCATCGACGACAGCATTGTACAGGTTAAGGGCTACTCGGTAATACGGCTGGATCGAAACAAGGAGGGGACGGGGTATGACGCAACAATTTAAAAGTAATCAAATTACTGTTTTTACATACTTCAGGTCCGGGAAAACCTGGTATTCCTGCGTATTCTGCAGCTTACAGCAAGGCAACTCTTTCCCAATCCTCGTGGGCGTGATTTGTAGACCCCCGCACATAGCGATGCAAAAAAATTCGGACCTTTTCAGTATTCTGAGAGAATTCAATGAAGAATTTAGTGGAAAAATAATTATGGTGGATCTGAATGCAGATATGTCATCATCGACCGAGAGCGACGCGGAAAAAATTAGAAATTTAGCTGCAGAGCTATCCCTTCAAATAGTATATATATATATATAAACTTGTATAACGTTAGTTCCCAGGACTCCATGTTACTGTATACCTATACGTGACTAAAGAAATAATGTCTCTTATGGGGGCCGATGTCCTCAAAACTGACGTTAAACATATGTAGATTCGGGGACTGTCCCCAAAACTAACAAATGTCCCCGAAACCAACGTTAAACATCTGGAATGTCCTGGAAACTAACATAAAACATAAATATATATATATATATATATATATATATATATATATATATATATATATATATATATATATATATATATATATATATATATATATATATATATATATCTCTAAAGGGGTTTATAAAGCCTGTTTTTTTATATATAGGGGTTTATCGAGCCCGATTTTGATTATGCAGCCCGGGCCTCATAATATTTCTAAATATAGGGGTTTATGCGGCCCGACCTAGAGTCTATAACCCCAGGGTCCATTATTTCTTTAGTCACTTGCCATAGGGAACTCTCGGCTGTAGGTACTAATATACAGGGTTGGGCCTCATAAACCCCGATAAACATGTGTATATATATATATATATATATATACTATTTGAAGGGATAGCTCTGCAGCTATATATATATATATATATATATATATATATATATATATATATATATATATATATATATATATATATATATATATATATATATATATATATATACATACTATTTGAAGGGATAGCTCTGCAGCTATATATATATATATATATATATATATATATATATATATATATATATATATATATATATATATATATATATATATATATATATATATATATATATATATATATATATAGTTCTAAGCATTATTCCTTTCACTTTCGCCCCCCTCAGACCTCAAAATAACGTAAAATTGTGATTTTTTTACGTTATTTGGAGCATAGCAGAGCCCCCTCGTCCCTCCGCGCCCCCCTCGTACCCCCTCTCACCCCCCTTAGATCTCCCTCGTAACCTCCCTCAGACCCCTTCAGACCCCCCTCATTTATAAAACATATCTCAAATAAAATAGCTTCACTGATCACTGTAACCGATAATGGCAATGTTATGAAGTACAAGAGAGAGAGAGAGCGAGAGAGAGAGATTCGAGCACGAAACATAGAAACAGGAACCTGGAGACAAGGACATAGAGACAGAGGCGGAAGGACAGACACATAGCGACAGAGTCGGAGAGACAGAGACGTGAAACGAGAGAGAGCGATTAAAGACAGAAACTTCGAAACCGGAACCTAGAGACACAAAACGTAGAGACAGAGCCGTAGAGACAGAGCCGCAGAGACAGGTGCGTAGAGACAGAGACATGGAGACAGAGACGTAGAGACAGGGTCGAAGTGACAGAGACATAGAAACAGAGTCGCAGAGACAGAGACGTGGAGACATGGAGACAGAGACGTGAAAAGAAAGAGAGCGATTAAAGACAGTTACGTAGAAACAGAAACCCAGAGACAGGGACATAGATATAGCCACGTAGACACGAAGGCGTAGAGACAGAATCGGAAAAAAGAGACATGGAGGCAGAGACTTAGAAACGAAACGTAGAGACAATGACGTAGAGACAGGGATGTAAAGACAAAGTCGTAGAGACAGAGACGTGCAGACAGAGACGTGAAAAGAGAGAGAGAGAGCGATTAAAGACAGAAACTTCGAAACAGGAACCTAGAGACACAAAACGTAGAGACAGGGAAGTAGAGACAGAGTCGTAGAGACAGAAACGCAGAGACAGGTGCATAGAGACAGAGACATAGAGACAGAGACGTAGAGACAGGGTCGAAGTGACAGAGACATAGAAACAGAGTCGAAGAGACAGAGGCGTGGAGACATGGAGACAGAGACGTGAAAAGAAAGAGAGCGATTAAAGACAGTTACGTAGAAACAGAAACCCAGAGACAGGGACGTAGATATAGCCACGTAGACACGGAGGCGTAGAGACAGAATCGGAAAAAAAGAGACGTGGAGACAGAGACTTAAAAATGAAACGTAGAGACAATGACGTAGAGACAGGGATGTAGAGACAAAGCCGTAGAGACAGATGTAGAGTTGGGCGCGTAGAGACAGAGTCGGAGAGACACAGACGTGGAGACAGAGACGTGGAGACAGAAACTTAGAAACAAAACATAGAGACAGAAATGTAGAGACAGAGATGCAGAGACAGTAACGTAGAGACAGGCGCGTAGAGACAGACACATAGAGACGGAGACATGGAGACAGAGACATTGAGACAGGCGCGTGGTGACGGAGACTGTGACGTGAAGATGGAGACGTGGAGACAGAAACGCTGAGACCGAGACCTAGAGATAGAGATGTAGGGACAGGAAAGTAGAGACAGAGCCGTAGAGACGGAGACGTAGAGACAGAGTTGGATACAACCAAAATTAGAAGTTTCGGAAATTTTAAATTTTAAATACATCAAAATTATATGTGATGAAATGGAATGGATATAAAATGGAAAATGGAAAGAATTTTCAGAAAGTTTTGAAACAAGAAGCACTAAATTAGGTAATTGTAAGACAATTCAAGTTATAAAATTTATTTAATATAATTTCATTTTACCTTATTGATGTTTTTCAAAATTTTAGTGACATAGACAGTCGATTAGGGCTACTGGGGGTACCACTTACAAATAAAACGCATTTTTCTATTTATCTCCAAGGTGATCTGGAAAAAATAGAACACAATATATCTTCTTCAATATATTTGCAAATGGATTAACTTAAAAATTAATTGAGTTAATGTTCTGAGTTGAAAGCTTCTCTTAAGCGTCAATTTACAAAAAACTTTCACCCCTGCCGCTGTGCAGTCCTTCCTTAAAATATAAATCGAATTCAATAAAATTTAAATTAATTCCAATGCACGTGTAAGTATAACACATTATACTATGCAACGCCTCTTTAATTTAAAGCTCCTCCTTAAAATAAGATTTTCTTTAAGTCTATAATATTACCATTATCGGTTATAACGATCAGCGCAAAATATATGTGCTTTGTTTGAACATTAAGGGAATTCTCTCCATACCAAACCAGGGAAAATGAGGGCCATTGATCTATTTGTTAATTTACAAAGTAGATGTTGTTCAAGAAAGTTTTACAAATACTGGTTAACTAATTAATAATTATGCATCCAAACAAAACAATTCTATTCGTCTGAATGATCAATAACAAGTTTTGTAATGAAGCTGATTTGACTCATTTCTTGAGCTTAAATTTACCGTTTTTTAATACATCAAATTTTTTTAATACATAGAGGTATGCAATGATTCTTGTTAAGAGCAATAATCGTTCGTCGCATGCTCATCTTTGGATGGAAATTTTTTCATTACAAACACCTTTTAATGCCCTGCAAAATACGTAATTATATGCGAATCCCCATAAGACTCCAGGTTAAATTACTTAACCCAAAGCATCAATATCTTGCTTCCTAGGTACCTTTTGGTTCGAAAAATTTAACTGAGTCATTTTAAGAGTTATACTATAACTAGTGCTTCAAATTTTATTAAAATCTGCTTTCTTATTCAAAATCGAGAGAATTCCTTTAAGCTATTCCTTAAACGATTATTTGTAATATATTTTAATAGGAGAAGTGGTTATGTAGGGCTATTGGCGAATAATACCACTTTAAATAAAAACCCAACGCGTCTGTTAATAGTAGCTCAAGGTGACGTTGGAAACTTTTTTTCGTTTCAATAAAAAAAGAAGAATTGACAGCTCTTAAGCGTTACACGAGCGGAGAGAGTAGGGAGGTACCCCCTTAGTGTATGTGTATGTGTGTGTGTGTGTGTGTGTGCGCGCGTGTGCGTGCGCGCGTGTTTGTGTGTGTACGTCTGGATCTCAGCTTCTACTCGGTCGATTTTGACCGAACAGGTTTCATTTTTTTTTTTTCAAATTTTCGATTTTCTTAAAACTTTTTTTTGATTTTTTTTTAATGATAGGATCGAGTTATTCGAATCTGATGGGTAGCGTTCGAAAGAAAATTAAAATACCTATATTTTCTAAAAAAAAAAAAATGTTTCTAGCTATCACGGTTCTTTTGTTATTAACAAAAACGTGTTTTTTTTAGAAGCTTATAACTCCTAAACTTAACGGTCAATTTTTTGGAGAAAAATCATGATAATACAGAATATAAGTAGCTGTAATCTGTTAAAATTTGAATACATTCTGTAGGCTAGATTTTGAGTAAAAAATTGAAAAATGAAAAAAATCAGTTTCGTATGTCCAACGATTACAAGAGTAAAATTGACTTAATGGCTTCAAAATTCCTTTTAGAGGTAGATTTTTTATAGTTCTCGGTCGAGTTCTTTGGGTAAAATGATTGGTCCATAAATTTCAGAGATATTTGAGGTTAAAAATTTGTTGACATTTTTTTAAAATCGTAATTTCTCGAGAACGGCTGTATGTATCTGAATGGGGTTGGTGGTATTCGAAAGAGAATTAAAATACCTATATTTTTAAAAAAAATTAATTTTCTATCTATCACGGTTCTTTAGTTATCATCAAAAACAAAAACGTGTTTTCTTTTTAAAAACTCATAAGTCCAATGATGTTATCATCAGTATATTATAAAAGTATATAGTATTGGCGTCAAAATGTAATATGTTTGAATTTTCAAGATTGAATTCTTGAGTTTAAGTGTTCAAAACTGATGAATATTTAAAATAGTATATTTGTTTTATTATAAACTATAGATATCTTACTTCTATTTCAAATGATAACTTTATTTATCAGCTCAAAATTTATATAAATTTGATATAAATAAATAATAAATAAATAAATAAATTTAAAAATTAACAATTTTTAATATTCATAAATGAATTTAATTATAATTATGCAATACATTTTTTTAAAAATTATAAATTTTGTTATTAAAAATTAATTAAAGGAATTAACAAATTACGGTTGAGGAAGCTACGGGCCAATGAATTGGCAGCGGTTTTACTATTCGCCTTGTGTATAGGTATTATTTCTGCTTTTTTAAGCGCCTCTGGTCAGACCGCTTTTTCAATGAAAAGGTTAATTATATACTCTAGTGGCGTTGCGATATAGCATGATACCGTTTTCAGCATTTTAGCATTTATATTATCAACTCCACCATTTTTCAGCTTCATGTTGTTAATGATTTTAATAATTTCGTGATGGTTTGTTGGTGTTAAGAAAATAGTTCTATAATTTATTTCTGAATTATTCATGACGATATTGAAAGGTTGTTGTATTTTTTCACTTAATTCTTTACCAATATTACAAAAGCAGTCGTTCATTGTATTCGCTATTTCATTAGGGTTAGTGACTTTTTACATATTCTTATCATATATTTGGTTTATTTTAACACCTTTTTGTGTATTCCTGCCTAGCTTAACATTTATTATTTTCCATAGATTTCTCAAATTATTGCAATTTTGTTGTATTTGTTCGCGATTACACATTAATTTGGCATTATTTATAATCTTATTTAGTATTTTAACATAGTTTTTGTATTCTGTCTTAGTTGTTTCGTTATTTCGGTCAGCTTTCCATATTTTGTATAGTAATTCTTTTTTGTCACAAGATATCATGATTGCTTTGGTAATCCATTTACTTCTAGGTATTGAATTATTTTGCTGTTTATTAGTATTAATATAATAAGTGGCTAAGGCAGTACAATTTTTTATCATGTTTATCAATGCATTAGTGGCTTCATTTGGATCAGTCAATGACAATATCGTATTCCAATTTTCTTTTTCTGCTATTTTACATAATTTTTATGGTTTATTGACATTTTTGGTTCATTTGTTTTGTAATTTCTTACTTTACTTATAGTTACGAAAAGGCGATAGTGATCTGTTATCAAGTTTGTTAATCTTAAAGTATTTGTATTTATTGTATTGGTTTTTATAAAGATATTGTCAATCATGAGCTATTATTGTCATTATCTGACGGTCTGGTTACACCCTGGAATCCAGGTGTAAAGCCTCTCTCTAGGAAATTATTCAAGTATTCCTGACTTGTAATGTTCAAATGAAGTCGGTCTATATTGAAATCACCCAAAATTAGATGAGTTTTGGTATTATGCTTATTTTTTAGGTAATCATGTAAGTTATTAATAAATTCGGTTTTCGATAGATCATGTGATCTATATAAAGCTGATACTTCAAGTTTTTGATTGTTATTCATTACGATGCAGAAGTTTAAGATTTTAAGCTTACCTATTTCAATTACTTTTGTATATTCTGTTATGCTGTCATCAATATATATTACTACTCCATCTGACTGATTTAGCCTACTATAATTATAATACATTTTGTATCCTTTTAAAGAGAAGTAACTATAGCATTCTAAATTCCAGGTTTCTACGCACACCCCAATACATGGCTTAATCTCAAGACTCAATAAATATCTGCAATTTATTAAAATTAGCATTTAAGCTTCTAATATTTAAATACAAAATATTATCTTTCTTTGTTTGAATGTATTTATTGAGAGTAAAGAGGTCTTTAAAGGTCTTCTCACTCCGTATCGCTTCTTCTTGTATCGTTTCCACGTAATCTATGTTTTGATCCATTTTAGATTCGCTAAAATTTGGTTTGCGTTTGTTCCGGTGTCTTATTATTTGATATCTGAGACCGTAGTATTCGAGGTGCGTCAGTCGTTGTCGGGCTGAGTGTGGCTTTGCTTATCGCGCCAGTCGTTGTCGGGCTGAATGTATATTTACTTATTACAGTAGATTTAATTTCGGCCGGTAACTTGTCGACTGTAGGATTCGCGTTTAGTACTTGCGGCTGACTATTCATTTTACCTACATATCTTGGAATGTAAGATCTTATTGGATAATCTGTTTCTGCTATCAACTTCCTTATTTTGTGTTTCATAACCTCACATTTTTCACTATCATTGACCACGTGTTTTGTATCATACTTTGTTTTAAATTGGTTATTACTGTACTTACAATTTATGCATCCGAGTTGGTCTGGGGTGGTACATTGCGATGTATTATGTTTTCCAGCACATATTAGACAAGCTTTATCGTTATGGAACTTCTTTCCACTATGCCCGAATCTTCCACATTTGAAACAAGGGGTTAGGTTCAGGTCATCGGAAGCTCTGCAATTTTGATATCCGACGTGAATTTTAAATTTATTATTCACTATTTGCTTGTATGCTTCGGCTGTTACTTCTATTAGTATGTTGTTAAGATTTGTTTTTTTATCTTTAAATACGTGTATTATTTTACATTTGTCCCCCGGGTGTTTAAAATTCCTTTGGTTTATATCTTGTTCTATATCTTCGTTTTCCATGTTTTCAAAATTGTCAAAGCCTATTATTTTTATTCTAGGATTACTAATGGTTTCTCTTTCAATTTTAAAAAATGCAGTATACTTTTGTTTTAACATTTTTTCAGTTTGTAATAAACTTTCCTCGTTTAAAAAACTTATTGTTGCTTCATTCCTGTTCTTTATTTGCACGTTTCTTGCTTGAACTGTTGGGATTTTGTTTATGTAGTGCGCTATGTACATTTTTATATCTAGTTTCTCTTCTTTTTCGTCAACTTTTTTATTGGTATTTCTTCTCTTTACTATTAATTTTGGTATTCTTTTTACTAGAGGTTTCTCATTTAATAGTGCCTCGACGAAGGTCTTTCTTTCTTTATTGTCATATGCTTTGTTAATTATTTGTTTTAGTAACCGATTGTTGTTTTGCACTTCTATACTTAGATTTTTTAGCATATTTCCGTCTTCTTCTGTAGTGCTGTTAAATGCCTTATTTACTTGATTTTTCAGTTCTTCTATTTTGACTAAAAGATGGAAGAGAATCATTTTGTTCATATTATTCATTACTGTTTCGTTTTTGATTTCATCCTCATCTGGCATAGCGCTTTCAATTGAGGTTATGGCGATATCATCATGATTTGGACAGATTACGAACACTTCACTCACTTCTATTGTATTGCTTAACTTGGCAAACTCACTCGCACGAAAAGTGTTTTCACATAGCACACACACAACAGCTACCACTTTCGCTTTCGGATATATGTAAGATTTTTCCTGAGGCTTGCCTCGTGGCTACAAGCCTTCCTGCGCCCTTTTTTTTGATATATATATATATATATATTGTATATCGTAGTAAATAAATCTCACTCTTCTCGAAAAAAAAAGAGAGAGAGAGTATATATAACAGCAACAAAATTGTGACTCTACAATAACCTCAAAATATCTTATGGTATTTTATCTTATATATATATATATATATATATATATATATATATATATATATATATATATATATATATATATATATATATATATAAAAAATATATACACTTATCGGGTTTTATGTATCCCAAGACTGTATATTAGTACCTATAACCCAGAGTTCCCTATGGCAAGTGACTAAAGAAATAATGGACCCTGGGGTTATAGACTCTAGGTCGAGCCGCATAAACCCCTATATTTAGAAATATTATGAAGCCCGGGCTGCATAATCAAAATCGGGCTCGATAAACCCCTATATATAAAAAACGGGCTTTATAAACCCCTTTCGAGAAATGTATAACATATATATATATATATATATATATATATATATCTTGTAAATACAAATAAGTTTCCGCCGTTTTTTTATAAAAATTATCAATTTATTCTAAAAGAAATATACGTTACATTTTATTCAAAATATTGTCCGTCATTGGCTACTACTTTTTGCCATCTTTCTGGCAACATTCGGATGCCACGTCGAAAAAACTCTTCATCTTTTGAGGCTACCCATGAATCGACCCAATTTTTGGCTTCTTCGTAAGAAGTGAAGTGCTGCTTGACCAGGCCGTGAGCCATCGACCGGAACAAGTGGTCGTCCGAAGGAGCAAGTCTGGTGAATACGGCGGGTGGGGTAAGACATCCCATTGTAAAGCTTCCAAAGTATCCTTGACGACTTTTGCAACATGTGGCCGAGCGTTGTCGTGCTGAAAAATCACTTTTCATGTCTTTTGGCATATTGGGGGCGTTTAAGCTTCAATTCTCTGCTCAATTGCAACAGTTGCTGATGATAACGTTCTCCGGTGATAGTTTCGTTAGGCTGGAGTAGTTCGTAATAGATTACTCCAAGCTGATCCCACCAAATGCACAACATTAACTTTTTGCCATAAATATTCGGTTTGGCCGTTGAAGTTGGTACATGGCCGGGCTTACCCCATGATTTCCTACGCTTTGGGTTGTCGTAGTAGATCCACTTATCATCTCCCGTCACTATTCGATGCAAAAAACCCTTTCGACTTTGTCTTTGGAGAAGTTGTTCGCACGTGAAAAGACGGCACTCGACGTCTCTGGATTTCAGTTCATACAGAACCCAATTTCCTTGCTTTTGTACCATACCAATGGTCTTGAGACGGTGTGAAATCGCTTGTTGAGTCACTCCCAAGCTTTCTGCGTGCTGCTCTTCAGTTTGGCATGAGTCCTGGTCCAATAATGCCTCTAACTCAGGGTCTTCAAACTTCCTTCGCGTTCTTTATCTTGTGACAGAGTCACATGTAACTGCTTGCTCGGCGCTGGCAGAACGTGAACACTTCTTTTGTGAGCGCTGTCCTACTGTTATTGCCAGCGTCGAGGATGATTAGCAAGACATACACACAAGCATACACTATCATTGTCGGGTCGAGGGAACGCGCAGAGAGCGAGGGTCGAGGAGGGGGATCGTGCGCACGGGAGAGTCGCGCAACCCGGAGCGCGGTCGCGAGAGCAGTACGGAGAGAGAGAGATAGAGAGAGAGAGAGAGAACAGACGAGCAGCCAACGGACGATAGTGTAGGCTACGCGCAACTATTGGCGCGCGCACCGAGGAGAGAGAGGGACGCGCTGAGTGCTGTGAGTAGGAGGGAGAGAGAGTCGCAGCCGACCAGCGCGTACAGTACCTATACGAGTACGGGCCGCGGCCGGGATGATAGAGTGAGAGAGAGAGAGAGAGAATAGCAGCCGGACAGCGGTAGTGTAGTGTATAGGCATAGACGAATGTGAGAGATAGACGGGGGGAGCGAATAGTGGCAACCGGGCCGACGCGTGGCGCGCATAGTGATATAGGTTCCGCGCATGATCTCCCGCGACCCTATCATGACTCCAATTATATGCAAGTCATGTAATGTGGACAAGATGGGTATCAGAGCGAGGGCCAGAGCCAATCATTTGCGGTGCTGCTCAAAGGGGGGGGGACTCGAGGAAAGGATGAGCGTCGCGAGGCCGGAGGCGATCGCTCTCTTGATCACCGACCAGCGAAGGCGTAGTTAGCTCTCTCTTGATTAATTCGACGAGTTAAAAGTATATAGTGTGAAGAAGTGTTGCCGGGAGATTGGGTATAAAGGAAGTGGTTGCCGATCACGAAGGAGTTTATGTGCGTAAGTTTAGGTTGTTCCTGGTTGGAGGGGAGGAGTTGTACGAGTCGAGCTTTGGTGTGCTGAGAGTTTCGTTGTGGGTCGAGTGAAGAGTTGCGATCGAGGTTTTGGGTCGTGTCGGTTGTTGCGTCGTGGGTCGAGCTGTGAATTAGGGGTCGAGTTCCAAGGTCACCAGGAAGCGCAGTCTTGAATTGAATTGTGAGTTGCAGGGTCGAGTTTCAGGTTACCAAGGAGCTGCTAGAGTATGGCATTTTCCCCGCCCGTGATTCAGGATTTTTCAGGGTGCGAGCCGGGGGCAGTTCGCTCGGGCACTCGGGATCAGGGTCTTGTTTTGTTTTAACAGCTCCGGCAGTGGAGTTGAGGAGAGGAGACCAGCGAGAGCCACGCAGACAAAAGAGAAGCTCTCACGGCGCGTAATGGCGGATGCCGACATCTTGATTTGAAGTTTCAATAAAATCCATTTTACCTCCTACGTGTTTGTTCTTATTAGCGAGTGTGCAATTCCCTCTGTGCGTATCTATTCTCTTTGCGGCCCGAATAAGAAACGTATTGTGTCCAGCAGCGTGTGTAATATTGTGTGTCGGAGTATATGGAATTCAACGTTGGTTGTTGCTGAGTCGTTGCTACTCCCTCATCGAGATACTAGTCGCAAGCCGTGGCGTGGCTCCATAAATAGAGAAGTAACGGAGAAAATAGTAGCGAAATATTTGCTCGAGTCTTAGTTAATAATTATTTAGACTCTATTAGTGGTTTTAAGCAAATACAACGTTACAATCTTCCACGTCAAACTCGCCGTTTTTAAACTTTTGAAACCACTCACGACAACTTCTCTCACTTAAAGCAGCATCACCGTAAACTTCTACAAGCGACTGATGCGCCTCAGCAGCAGATTTCTTTAAATGAAATAAATAAATCAAAACATCCCGCAAATGATGCTTATTCGGTACAAAACACGACATTTTCGAACAAAAAAAAATGTATACTCCCAATATAAAGTCAATAGTATTTTAAGGTTATGTTGTTGCCAGGCGGCCAAACTTTCTATGTGACATTTTACACCTGAGGATCTCTTGAAAACGGCGGAAACTTATTTGTATACCCAATATATATATATATATATATATATATATATATATATATATATATATATATATATATATATGTATATATATATATATATTTATGTTTTATGTTAGTTTCCAGGACATTCCAGATGTTTAACGTTGGTTTCGGGGACATTTGTTAGTTTTGGGGACAGTCCCTGAATCTACATATGTTTAACGTCAGTTTTGAGAACATCGGCCCCCATAAGAGACATTATTTCTTTAGTCACGTATAGGTATACAGTAACATGGGGTCCTGGGAACTAACATTATACAAGTTTATTTATATATATATATATATATATATATATATATATATATATATATATATATATATATATATATATATATATATATATATATATATTATGACGGAAAATTATTCTCCGTCATTTTCGTCTCTCCTCGTATGATAATTGTATTAATTCCTTTCCAGACTATGTTACAGGTGCAGACGACGCGGAAGGACGCTCGGCCGACAGAGAGAGAGACAGAGAGAGAGAGAGAGAGAGAGAGAGAGAGAGAGAGAGAGAGAGAGAGAGAGAGAGAGAGCACGCCAGGAGCATGCGCGACCCGTTTAGACTCAAGAGAGTTGAGTCAGTCTCGCTTGGGATAGCGCCCGCGCTCCTCGCTTCGATTACGCCAGGAGATCCCACGTCGTGTACCCCGTGTGAGTGTGTGAGAGTGTGTGTTGGTGCGCTCCCAGCCACGACCTCGTGGCCCGTTCCTGTGAGAAGCCACCGAGAGCGAGCGACGCACCAGGAGTTGGTGCGAGCGGAAAGCCGGCGACAGCTACTACACCTGTAAGTGCCGGCTCGATACATCTCTCTCTCTCTCTCTCTCGGACCCGCGGCAACTCGGGCCTCCTTCTGCGCCCACGGACTGCGCCTCGCAAGGTGTCCCTTTCCTCACGACTAGTTTAATAAACGTAAGTCTCTATTTTACACGCGCGAGTGGTTATTTACCTTACCCCGTTCTCCCTTAATAACTCAATCATTAAGATTCGCATGCGGCGTGCCTTGCACGAGGTGCGCTAGCCTCGCCGCCGCATACACTATATTTGTAGCTGGATAATTATCGAGCAGCCGGAGAATTAATTATCCGTTACAAATTGGCGCCCCTCGAAAAAACCCACAGTTTTCAAGAACGTAGGTAGAAGAATTTGAATTCGCACGCATCCGGAGTACGAAAGATTGCAGCGTGCGGTGACATTAGTTCACGCAGCGCATTAGTGTATTAAACACGAGCAATTCAACACCGGTGGGGTGGATGCATTAAGTATCACCGCACTCCAGAAAAAGCAGCAAACGCGCATTTTTAAACCAAGGTCACTGTCGAAGAATATATTCGACAGCCGTCGCGCACACGAGCAGCGACGGCAACCGCGAACAGAGTTTACGTCGCGCGCCGACACAGGACTCGGGCCGCGCAGAACGTAAACAAAGCGCGCCTTTCCAGCACACGAATTGTCGTACCGTGTGTTGGAGAGAGATAAACTGCTCCGAATATTATATTCTGAGTCAAAATTATTTCGTGCGCGGCTGAATATTATTCAGCTTAGGCGCTATTCGCGCGAGACTCAATTCGCGACAAGTATATAACAACATTTCGTCTTATGTATACTTATTCTCTTATTGTTCGGTTACGAGTTTGAAAGGGACTTCGCAATAACAAGCGCTAATTAATTAACATTAATTAAAAAACTTTAATTATTTATATGAATCTTGACACGCGTTATTGAAAAATTGACAGGAAAATTTTGTTTTGAATTTGTTTAAACAAATTAACTTTAGTGTACTTAAAAATTAATAGTTTTTTTGTCCACTGTTTCGATAATCAGTCACCGACACCAATTAAATTGAAGTAAAGTAAAATTTAAAAAGCACTTTAAAAATCACTAAATTTAATATTCAAATTAAATCAAAAATTTGAATAATTACCGAAATAATAAAAATGGCAAAAATTAAGAAAGGAAAATTGGCCAACGCGAAATAATGCATTTGCGAACTCGCTGATCAAAACTCAGTATCTAGGCACACGCAACGTAGCTTGCGAATCGCGATACACAGCAGCGTAGAAGCAGCAACAGCTGATCGCTCGGGAGCTATCGTACCCCGACAGCGAATAACGCGATTGCCGTATAGTCACCTAGTAGGCATCTACCGTAGACTATAGAATTCGAAGGCAATCTTTCGCAACGCCCTGCATTTGAGCCAGGTTGAAAAATTAGAAACATTTACCTCATTACTGATTAGCGTCAATAAAAATTTCAAATCGTACTATATTGAAATAGATACGAAATCAGAACATTAGACTTATGAAAAACGAAATAATTTAGAACTAACAGCGAGAACTCATATACGTTCTAAAACATTTCAGAGAAATTCGGATCATTAACGTTATAAGAATAAAACAAAATTTTTTTTGCTCTTTTATATTGAAGTATTAAGCCTTCAATAAATCTTAGTAAAATAACCTTTGGAATTTTAAGTAAAACAAAATACTCTTCCATTTAAAATTAATACACCAACAAAGTACGCAGTTTAATAATTTAGTTCATATTTTTTGTTTTTAATTAGTATTAGTATTACAATTATTATTCTACCTAATTTAGCAATAACACTCCCTTTTAATAAATAGATAAAATAACTTAATTGATATTATCAATAAAATATTCTGGAAATTTACTTACCCCGATTCACGCAGAATAAATTCACAGAATTTAATAAGCAAAATTTATCTATTGTAATAAATTATTGAATGCGTATGTTGCAAGCACAAATCTGAATCCGACAATTTAGATAAAGCGCAAAACGATCCCATAAACATTATAAGTATTATAAATTATTATAAATTATTTGAATTTACTCCTTTTTGGTTTTACAACAAATTGTCTTTTGTCAATTCAAATTGTTGTTGTTGTTAAATTTATAAACAGGAAAACAAATAGAACTGGAGGAGGCAAAATTTTTTTTTCTTTTTGGATTTTTAATTTCTTCTCCCTTCCGAATTAAATAAGGAAACATTAAAACTTTCATTCTCCTTAAAGATAAAAGAGAAATGACCAGCGATTAGCGCAAATTAAACTTAAAAACACCAAAGGCGTAATAAGTTAAAAATTAAAACTTTAAAATCCGAATTCCTCAGCGAAGCGCATTAGGGCTTTTCAGGTCAACAACATGCCACTCTTAGACGACGATACATTCGAAGACATCATGGGGATGGAAATCCAAGGCTGGATAATGAATCTGACAGGCGAGCCGCTCGACGATGCGCTCGAAAAATTAGAACTTTTAAAAAGCGGTACACAGTTTGCAAAAGCGGATAGGTTATATAGGCGATTGCGAGGTGACTATACAGTGAAAGATTTCACGCGAACGGACAAGGCAGAAGACGAAGCAGAAGCGTTCGACAAAAGAGATGGAAAATTAGAAAACCTTATACAAACTCTGCTGTTCGACGCACGTACACTTAACGAGCTGGCGGAAAGGCGTGAAACTACGAGCTTCACACACCACACGCAAAGACGTCAAACGTCGACGCCACTAGACCATGGTCACACACTACTGGACCAAATGGACATGTCACTCACCGAAGTACAAGAAGATAACGCCGGTGCGACAGCGTTAACAACAACCGCAGTGCAAATATGGACCGCGACGTCGCCAAATCAACCAGGATCAAGGCGAACGTCGCAGCAAGATATTCGTGAAGCAATAAACCTGGGAAAAGCGATAGCCGAAGGTAGATTTCCATCGCCTATCACAACACAGTCAACGTGGGTAAAGACGCAAACAACCACGACGACAACGGCGAGTACAGCCGTAGCCAGCACTGCGGGCACGTACACAATACACCCAGCCCCGCAATCGGTCTTTACGACACGAACAACACCTACAGCCGACGACCCTGTACAATTCACACTCACTAACGGCAAAACATACACAATGCCAAGAGCAGTAGCATGCGAAATGTTGAGGATACAAGGAATCGCAAAAGGCTATGATAAAGAAATAAGGCAGCTGCAGGAGCAGATGTCAGATCTAATAACGAGCACACGCCTGTATGCAATGTCAAATAGAACGACAGACAACGAAGCGAGCTCGCAAAAACACGAGACAGTGAACTTCCAAGACACGTACAGATTAGAGTACCTTGACGAAGGAAGTACACAAACGGACTCGCGCAGCACAGCGACGAACGCAAACGCGCGACGAGCACCAGCGCTAAACCCAGCAGCGCAAAACTTCACACCGCAAAGGTATTGTTACGTCCGGAGACGTATTCTCATTTTAAAGAAAAAGCATTATTAGTATCAGATATTTCCTGACACATAAAAGCGAGAATGCAACTTAATACGACGCAGCGTTCTGAAAGACGAAATAAATGAATTGAAAACAGTAATTGGTTACATAATATTATTTATTAAAATGGAATGTATGTATTTACCAATTCATATGGCTGGTTACAATGTTGAGATATAATTATTGTTGATACATTTGTTGAATCTCTACGACATTCAACAGTCTAAGGGGCGAGGTGTTACGTCCAGAGACGTATTTTCATTTTAAAGAAAACGCATTATTATTATCAGATATTTCCTGACACATAAAAGCGAAAATGCAACTTAATGCGACGCAGCGTTCTGCTTATGCGACCTTGTGACGTATAGAGTCACCGACTCAGGAAGACAACGCATGCAATTTTTAACGTACGGTCGAGCTAGATTTCAAGCCATCGAACTCCGCGGCAGTCAAAAAGCCACACTTTGCAATGCTCAGCATTTCACAAGTACGACGACCCAGAAAATTTGTAATACATAAGTTGTCAAAAGATGAAATCGATACGTCACCGGGCTCATCTTGGGGGGGGGGGGGGGGGTATGGTTAATTCGTAAAAAAATGGGTCATTTATAATGATTTTTATATTCGCTCCAGTAAATGAAAATTTATTTTAATAAAAAGTATACGATTCAGAAACTATTGTACAATATTCTGTGAAATTTTCATTGAAAAATATTAAAAATTAAGGCGTTGGCAGCAATTCTGCGGAGGTGCCTTGACAAAATGTTGTTTTGCGGTGGACAGCATATCTCAGCACTGGATCGTCTGAAATTAAAAATTGAAACAGATATCGTTAGATAAGCACATTCTCGAGGTAACAACGAGAGGGATTTTTTTTTTCGATTTTTCAATTTTTGGTGACATAAAAACAAAACTTTGACATAAAAACACCGATTTTTGCTAAAAAAAAATTGACATATTTGTTACTGTAAAATTGTTAATAATTAAAAAAAAAAGAAAGCTCTCGTTGTTACCTCGAGAATGTGCTTATCTAATGATATCTGTTTCAATTTTTAATTTCAGATGATCCAGTGCTGAGATATGCTGTCCACCGCAAAACAACATTTTGTCAAGGCACCTCCGCAGTATTGCTGCCAACGGCTTAATTTTTAATATTTTTCAATGAAAATTTCACAGAATATTGTACAATAGTTACTGAATCGTATACTTTTTATAAGAATAAATTTTCATTTACTGGAGCGAATATAAAAATCATTAAAAATGACCCATTTTTTTACGAATTAACCATACCCCCCCCTTAAAATAATTTACTTATGCATTAAAAAGCCTCCACATAGGCCGCTCGAGTTAGTCACAGTGTACAAGGAAACTGGAGAGCTCCGTCAAACTCAGACGACATTCGAGTCAAGTTTTTATTTGTAAGCCTCGTCAAAGTAGCGAGCATAATTTATAATTTAATCACAATCGCAATTAAGCAGTTACAAGGCGTAACATCAATAATTATATCTCAGCATTGTAACCAGCCATAGGAATTGGTAAATACATACATTTCATTTTAATAAATAATATTATATAACCAATTACTGTTTTCAATTCATTTATTTCGGACTTAACAGTATTATGCGGACGAGCGTGGCCCTCAACGACATCCTCAGCCTCATGCCCGCGACCCACAAGAGTCTTGGGGGAGGGGGAGCCTCGTGAGTAACTTGCAAAGTAGATACTCGGGCGAAGGTACCACGCTCCATCAATCCATAAACGTGGACGTTGACAGAACGGTGCGGCAGTGGAAACTGCAATTCACGGGTGAGAAAGGCAGTAGCATCGAGGAATTTCTCGAGCGAGTTAATGAATGCCGCTCGCTCGCGCGCATCATAGACGAAGATCTACTGAACGCGATTTCCGAGCTGATGTGTGGCGTGGCAAGGCATTGGTGCCGCCAAGCTCGCAAAAATTGGCGAACATGGGAAGACTTCTGCGTCGCCGCACGCCGCTGCTACGGGGTCGACAAGCGATTCCAGCAGCGACTCGTCGGCGAAGCGCAAGCCCGCACCCAAGGCAGAGACGAGCCTGTAAGGGATTATATATGTGCCTCCTTACGATTTTGAGTAAGTTCGAGGAGCCCTGGGATGATGAAAGGCAACTCGAGCATATATATACAGAAATATGCTCCCTAGTCTCCAGCGCTTGGTGCCACGGGAGAAAGTCACCGATATAGACAAGCTTATAGAGCTTGCACGAGAAGCGGAAGCGCTAAGGGAGGCGGAGAGAAGTTAGAAGCCTCCCCCGAACCCGGACGATAGTCTGTTACCAGACGTAGCCTGCAAGGGGCCAAAGTCCGCGAAAACGCAATCGCTGCGAGGCAAGAGTAGTCTGGCAGCTTTGGTGAGTGGCACGACCTCGCATGACAAGGATGGAAGATCCGCGTCGAGCGATAGCAAGCCGAGCCTAGCCGCGATGGCAGAGCAGTCGGCTCAGGGGCTCGACCAGCTGATTAGCCAACTGCTAGATGAAAAGCTCGCAAAACTTAATTTGAGCAGGGAACGACCCTTGGGTCTGCCGCCAACAAGTAGCAGCCCTCCCAAGAAGACAGGAGCGTACCGCAAGAGTGGCCGCAGCCCCCCTAACAAGCATAGGGAAAACGCTCCGGCAAGAACCGGTGAGAAGAATTACGCGCCGCCAACTCCAACCAGCGATAAGAACGCCAACAACCAGCCCGGGCCAAAAGAGCATGTGCGGTGCTGGGGTTGTAGCTGGCCTCGCTATATTAGCCACACTGCCCGGAGTGCTCAGGAAAAGGCAGAGGGGGCGCGTAGACGAGGTCCCTCTCGCCCCTCCAAAACCTGACCTGACCTCAACGGTGCCTCTGCAAGGCTGCGTCCGTCTCAGCAACCTCTACCGACTTGGAGGGAAACTTGAGTACCCCGAGTCAACCAGAATACTCACGATGGTATTTACCAGTGGGTCTTGGCGGATTTCGCATATGCGCGTTACACGATTCAGGCGCATCTCGCACCGCAGTAGGCCCTATTGGCTTGCAGATTGCGACCGCATGTGGCAAGCAGATTACGCCGCACCGCGGAAGTGGCGCACGCCTCGCCAACGGCAAAACCGCGGCGGTGCTGGGCCACGTAGATCTGCCCTTTGACGTGGCAGGTGTGCTACATTACCTTGACGTGATGATCCTCGAGTAATTGGACGCAGACTGTCTGCTCACCGCCGACTTCGTGCGGAAATTCAACGCCGTGCTGTGGCCGCGTTAATCAACGCTTAGCATCGAAGGAGTGGAAGAGCGAATTCCGCTAGAGTTAGCCTCACTGGCGCACGACGAAGCAAGCGCTGTTCACCTCGCTTCGGTTGGCCTCGCCGATGTTGACGAAGCCCAACGGCGACAGTTGCAAGAGTTGCTCGATCAACTGCTGCCCGCGAGTGACGCACCATTAGGATGCACCAGCTGGGCCGAACACAATATCGACGTCTCAAGCACTAGGCCCATAAAGCAGAAATATTATCCTGTCTCGAAGAAGCACGAGGAGGAAATGCATAGGCAAGTGCGAGAGATGCTTGAGGCGGGCATTATTGTCCAATCGACCAGCGAATGGTCGAGCCGTGTTGTGAGCAACGGACAGCGAATCACACGTACCGATTCTGCATCGATTATCGCAAGCTGAACGCGGTAACGAAGGCGAGCGCGTACCCGCTCCCTCACATGCATACGATTTTATGCATTCCAAGATGCTCGATATATATCGACGATCGATCTAAGCAGCGCCTACCACCAAATTCCGTTGCGGAAGGAGGCGCAGGCGCTAACCGCGTTTACTGTCCCCGGAATGGGCCTCTTTGAATTTACCCGAATGCCTTATGGGGTAGTGGGTGGGCCAGCGTCCTTCCAGGAGCTTTCGGACCGCGTTATCGGTCCGGAGGTGGAACCTCATGCGTTCTCCTATTTGGACGATATTATTATCGTCACGGAGATGTTCGAGGAACACCTCAAGTGGCTCAGCCACGTTCTCCAGCATATTAAAGACGCAGGTCTCACGATTAACCGTGAGAAAAGCGAGTTCTGTCGCAGCGAGGTCAAGTTTCTGGGGGTCTTAGTTAACCGAGATGGCTTTAAGCCTGACCCGGACAAGATCGCTCCAATTTTGGAATATCCGGCGCCGAAGAATCTCAAACAGTTGAGAAGATTCCTTGGCATGGCGTCGTGGTATCGCAAGTTCTTGCCCGACTTTGCGACGATCGCGGAGCCGCTCACGCAGTTAACAAAGCACAACGTTGCGTATGTGTGGAGTGACGCGGAGCAATCCGCATTTGAGCAGATTAAAGCTCTTATTACGTCCACCCTGGTATTACACCGGCCGTCGTTTGAACACCAGTTCGTGATTCAAACGGACGCGAGTGATACTGGCCTTGGAGCGGTACTCACGCAGAAAATCGACAGCGAAGAGCGAGTTTTATGCTTCGCAAGCCGCACGATGACTGCGGCGGAACGGAACTATTCCGTCACGGAACGCGAATGCCTCGCAGTTTTGTGGGCGATACGCAAGTTCCGTGCTTATGTCGAAGGGTATCACTTTAAAGTGATAACGGACCATAGTAGTCTGAAATGGTTATGCAATTTGCATAATCCCACCGGACGCCTAGCGCGGTGGGCGCTTGAAATGCAAGCGTATGACTACGACGTCGAGCATCGTAAGGGTTCACTAAACCACGTGCCTGACGTGCTCTCTCGCATGTTTGAGGACGAGGAAGCGCCAGACCTCGCAGCAGTGGACATCTCCGAAGAGACAGAGGACGCCTAATATAAACGCATGGTCGCCGCCGTCGGACAAAATCCCGGTGACTATCCGTGGTGGAAGATAGTTCACGGGCGCCTCTACAGCTACCGTCCAAATTCTGCAGTCGAAGATTTGCTTGAGGACGAGGGTACCTGGTAATTAGTACTACCAGCTGAGAAGCGCAAGAAAGCGATGCAAGAGAGCCACGCAGAACCTACCGCGGGTCACTTAGGCCGAGCGAAAACGCATGCGCGTGTCACGCTCTATTATTACTGACCTTCGCTGCGCAAAGTTGTCGCTCACTTTGTGCGGAACTGCTTGATCTGTCAACAGTGCAAAGTGCAGCAGACAGCACCGGCAGGCCTCATGGGCAGCCATCGTGCGCTACGCCCTTGGCAGATCGTTGCAGGGGATATTATGGAACCTTTTCCCAGGTCCTTTCGAGGTTTCCAGTACCTGCTGATCTTCCTGGACTTATTTACTAAGTGGATCGATTGCGTGCCGATTCGCAAGGCGAACGCACCTACCATCCAAAAGGAACTGGAACAGCGAATCTTCCTGCGCCTTGGAGTACCCGAAGCTTTTCACTCCGACAATGGAACGGAGTTCAAGAACAAGGCTCTTGACTCCTTCCTGAGCAAGTGTGGAGATACGCATACGACGATTCCGCCGTATCACGCGCAGGCGAATCCTGTGGAGCGAGTGAATCGCACGGTGAAAACCATGATCACCGCGTTCCTCGACGAAAACCACAAGGATTGGGATTTGCACATCCCCGAACTGATGTTCGCGTACAGCACTACGACGCAGGAGTCGACGGGGTCAAGCCCAGCTTTCCTGAACATGGGCCGGCAACCGACTCCGCCCGTTTTCTTGAAGCGCCGCGAGGATCGCGCAGTAGAAGAGCTCGCAGAAGCAGCCGAGCTGGAGCGCTGGTACGCGCGGCTTCAGAAATTGCGAGACGTGCAACAATCCGCCGCGAAAAATGCTTTAGCAGCGCAACAGCGACAGTCGCATTATTATAATGCGTCTCGCCGCGATGTTCGCTTCGAACTGAAGGACAAGGTTTGGAAGCGAAACCGCATCTTCTCCTCCGCAGTACAAGGCGTAGCAGCGAAGCTGGCGTCGAAATACGCCGGCCCGTACGTAATTTCTGCCAAGCTAGTTTCGAATGTGTACGAGCTGCAAAACCTTGATGGAAGAGACTGCAGCAAGGTCCACGAAAAGGTTATCATGAAAAGGTTGATCTTACCTTTGAGGCAGGGAGCTCAGTTGACGTTAACTTGGCACACAATGACCAGGCTGGGGAAGATCCTGACGACGACGGATCTCCCAATGACCTGGCGAGCGAGCAGCAACCCGCACCCCGCAAGAGGGGAAGACCACGCAAAGCACGGTTGGTGGTAACGTGAACCACACGTGTCATAGGGGCCCAGGCGATTAAGCGCTCGCGAGTAGCGGCAGGCGCTGACGTGCGAAAGCCGCTACCACCCGCGACAAACGCAAGCGCAACGCTACCCCGAAACCGCGGACGGCCGAAAGGTTCTCGGAACGCAGCCCCAACGAACCGCGTCGCGACACCTTCCCCCGACGCACGCGTGCCGCAACGCGCCGAGCACGTCACTAACCCCTTAACCTCACGTCTCACCATTGAAGATAGTGACCAACTCTTTTCCCCGCTAGGGCGAATCATCCAGGAATGAGCCGATAAGCGCCCGCACAACGCGCGAAGGATCGCGACTCCGCAAGACCACAGGCCTGTGAGCCAACAAATTAAAATTGTAAAAGGGAACCCGAGTTGCTTACCTTTTCCCTTTTGTACTCCAAAAGTCTATTGCATGGCCCGTCGAAGCTCTAGCCCTTTATAGCATGTTGCTTGACGGAGGGAGAGGTTACCTCGAGCTGGTACGTCGCCCGTAACCAGCGTCTGGGGGAGGGGCGTATGACGGAAAATTATTCTCCATCATTTTCCTCTCTCCCCGTATGATAATTGTATTAATTCCTTTCCAGACTATGTTATAGGTGCAGACGACGCGGAAGGACGCTCGGCCGATAGAGAGAGATAGATAGATAGATAGATAGATAGATAGATAGATAGATAGATATTTTATTATTTGCCTTCGCGGCAAAACAATTTAAACATAAAAATAAAAAGAAAATAAAAAATACAATAAAAGAATGCGTCTAAATTTAGAAGAACATAAAATGGAATATAACAAAAAAGATAAAATCAGAATAGAACATTAAATACTTATTTACGCACGGACCTTAATTTTAGAAAAAAGAGTAAAAATATGTAAATATCACAGCTGGTTATACTACACTCTAGAATGGATATCACAGTTAAAATACATTTTGTGAAACTCCAAAATGGATATCACAGTTAAAAATAAAATTTGTAAAAGAATCACAGTTTAAGAAACATTTTATAAGATATCACATTTGAAATACCTATTATAGTAATATCACAGTAATAGTTAGTGTAAAAAATCACAGCTGCTTTGTCAAATAACGCAGATCGAGCTTAGTCCGCAAAGTTAAAGTATTAATCTATGTGTAGATCCCCGTGCTGGCAGCTTCCAGCCTTCCTGGAAAGGCTAGGCGTCAAGATCAAATAGGTGCTGGCGCACCGCCCTCTTGAATGACAATAACGATGGTAGGTAGCTTACAGAGGGAGGGAGAGAGTTCCAGAGTTTGACACCCTGCGCCTGAAACGCCCTGTCGTTCGTTTTATAGTTCAAGGCGGGGGTTCTGAGCTCTGGCTGCACACCGCGACTGGTAGGCCTGGGCTTGTGCTCCGTAAAGAAAGCAGCCAAATAACTGGGCTCACGTAGCCGTAGAATTTTGTACATTAATACTGCTGCGAAATAATATCTGCGTGAGTCCGTTCGGAGCCAACCCAGGCGTCTCCTGTCGGGTGTTATGTGCTCATCCTTCCTAACCCCGGTTATATATCTCACACTTGCATTGCTTAATCGTTGTACTTTCTCGCGCTGTTCTTTGGTTGCATCCATATAAACCACCGTACAGTAGTCCAAATGCGGTTGCACTAATGACTCAACTAGTCTCCTGCGAAGGGTCTCGGTGGTACATGCCCTAATAAACCGCAAGCTATATAGGGCTTTATTGACTTTTTTTGCAAGTTTTTCAATATGCGGTTTCCATGTTAGTTTGCTGTCAAGGGTAACACCGAGACTCACGACTTCGCTACTGAATGGGACAAGCTCTCCAGAGCACAAGCCAATACCCTGCAATCCCAGTGAATTTACCGTGTTCACACCGGTTCTAGATCCAAATAGAATTGCTTTGGTCTTGCTAGGATTGAGATGCAGTCCAGAGCTCTCAGCCCATTCAGCCACCATTCGTGCCGCATCAGATAGCCGAGCCGTACCCTCCAAAATTTCATCCTTAGTGATATGCAGGTAAATTTGGAGATCGTCTGCATAGAATATGTGTTTTATCGTCCGTCCGTCAAGTATGTCATGTAGGTCGTTTACGTATAGACAAAACAGCAGAGGACCCAGGACGGAACCCTGTGGAACTCCCAGATTAGTTTCTTGCCAATCAGAATTTCCACTTTTGTTGGAAACTACCATCTGGGTGCGACCTTGTAAGTATGATTTAGTCCACAGGAGAGCCGATCTGGAGAATCCGAGCTGTTGGAGTTTGCGCAGGAGTTTTGTCGGTGAAAGCATGTCAAAGGCTTTACTGAAGTCAAACAGTAGCAGTAGCGTCAGTTTCCTGTTATCAATGCCCATACGAATGTCATCGGTCAGCTTGAGAAGTGCTGTCTGAGTGCTATGGTGCTTACGGAATCGGACCTGGAGAGGATCAAGTATACTATTGTCTTTGAGATACTCCGTGACTTGGTCATGGGCAATCTTTTCAAGCACCTTGGAAAGGAAGCAGAGTAGCGCAATTGGACGGAAGTCCGATGGTGTAGACGAGGTTGCATTTTTCTTCAGCGCAATTATCTGCGCCCGCTTCCAAGAGCCCGGAAAGACTCCCTGTGCAAAAGAGGTGTTAAAGATTTCAACTAAGTACTCACCTATAACCGGAAGAGCCTTCACGATGACCTTTTAGGGAACCCCGTCTGCCCCCTTTGCCTGCGAGGAGAAGTGAGATATTGCAATCACTACGTCATTCAGATCAACAGGTTTAAAAGAAAAACCTTCCTCACTCGCAGATAGTATGCTGTCCATTGCAACTTGGATGTTTTCAAGGGGGGACACAGATATCCCCGCAAAGTGAGCGTTCAACTCCCCCGGTGTAAGACCGTGAAGATCTTCCTCTTTTCGCCGCGGTAGGAGGCCGATGTTGCGCATTTCCTTCCAAATATCCTTGTTAGCATCAAGAGCGTCTGAGAGATGTTTGTGAAGGAAGGAGTTACGCTCTTGAGCGATGCGCGAGTCGACCTCGTTGCTGAGCCGAAGAAACTCATCGAACAGCACCGCCCGCCCAGTACGCTTATAGCGTCTGTGCGTTGCATTGCGTTTGTCAATGAGCTGCCTCAGCTCGGGACCAAGCCAAGGAGCATATTTTTTACTAAGCTTTACAGTTTTTAAAGGTGCTAAGTGATTAACAGCTAGGTTCAAATTCGAAGTTAAATTATCTAATGCCCCCTCCTGATCGGATTCGGTAGAATTTGTGCTTACCCAGTCACAGCGTGCGAGCAGTTCATTTAGTGTGACAGCACATATCTTTTTATAATCTCTGTAAGAGATTGACTCTTTTACAGAAGCAAGCACATAGCGTGCGATGGTAGCATCATGATGGCGTTTGCCGAAACTGGGTAAGCATTCCTTCTCATGCCCTAGCAGTTCGTCATTGCCATCTACAAGGATCAAGTCAATCCACGTGTGAGTTGTTGGAGTTTTATGGTGAGTCGGGCCATGCTACACAATTTGAAGAGACAACTCTTTGGCCAAGTTCCTAATAGTATATGCATCTGCATCAGTTGCCGACGACAAATCAGCATTTAGATCCCCCATGATGATTTTGTGGCTATACTCGCCGGCAAGATCGCGCAGGACATCAAATAAATCGGTATCTTTCTGCATGGCAATATGTGCGGGTCTATAGATAACACCGACCAAAATGGAGGGAGAATCACCCTTGTGTACGCAGCATAATAAATACTCAGGAATTTCCGGCCTTCTCAGTTCCTGAATATCAGAAGATGCCAATTTTATAACATTAAAATCATCGCGCACCAACAGGGCAACCCCGTCGCCATTGATATTGCGATCCCGCCTGATCACCGAGTAGCCCTCAATCCGAATGAGACTGTCGTCAACAATCGGGCCCAGCCATGACTCCGCTATACCAAAGAGGTGATAGGAAGGATCCTCAGCCAGGTACGTGCGAAGATTATTTATTCGCGGTCTAATAGAATTTATGTTCAGAAACCCCGCCTTGACAGATAGAGAGAGAGAGAGAGAGAGAGAGAGAGAGAGAGAGAGAGAGAGAGAGCACGCCAGGAGCGCGCGCGACTCGTTTAGACTCAAGAGAGTCGAGTCAATCTCGCTTGGGATAGCACCCGCGCTCCTCGCTTCGATTACGCCAGGAGATCCCGCGGCGTGTACCCCGTGTGAGTGTGTGAGAGTGTGTGTTGGTGCACTCCCAGCCACGACCTCGTGGCCCGTTCCTGTGAGAAGCCACCGAGAGCGAGCGACGCACCAGGAGTTGGTGCGAGCAGAAAGCCGGCGACTTTTCCCCCGACTAGTTTAATAAACGTAAGTCTCTATTTTACACGCGCGAGTAGTTACTTACCTTACCCCGTTCTCCCTTAATAACTCAATCATTCAGATTCGCATGCGGTGTGCCTTGCATGAGGCGCGCTAGCCTCGCCGCCGCATGCACTATATTTGTAGCTGGATAATTACGGAGCAGCCGAAGAATTAATTATCCGTTAATATATATATATATATATATAGAGAGAGACACACTTATCGTGGTTTATGGAGACCAACCCTGTATATTAGTACCTACAACCGAGAGTTCCCTATGGCAAGTGACTAAAGAAATAATGGATCCTGGGGTTATAGACTCTAGGTCGGGCCGCATAAACCCCTATATTTAGAAATATTATGAAGCACGGGCTGCATAATCAAAATCGGGCTCGATAAACCCCTATATATAAAAAAACTGGCTTTATAAACCCCTTTCGAGAAATATGTATGTATATATATGATATATATATATAAATATCATTATACGGTATTTTGAGGATTTCATAAAGAATTTGTACAATAGTGGTGACACAAATATAAACATTGTTATAAACAACCAATAAACAAGCGCGTGACTAAAGAAATAATGACCCTAAGGTTATTGACTAACACCACGACGCCTGCGGCGCCCGCTTTTACGGAAAAATATCACGGAATTTCTGAAATCGATGTATTAACACACTATTGTGGAAACCGCTGAAAAATCCTCAAAATGCCTCTCGAGTGCTTTGGACTTTTGAGGAGACTCCTCAAAATGCCTACAAAATCCTCAAAATTCGGTATATATGACTTATATAATCCTCAAAATGCGTCCCAGATGTGTATATATACACACACACACACACACACACACACACACACACACACTAGGGGGGCTCCGCCCCCTGATCGTTCCGCTCGCCAACCCCTATTTTTAGCGTGAATTGTTAAAATATAGTAAAATTTAATACAACTGGAAACTCAATTTTGTTGTTTAAATCCAGAAATACTACGATGTTTTTTTCTATTTAGAAAAAATTCTTTTCTAAATTTGCGTGCCTATATTGTAGATCGATTCTCTGAGCATTTTAAGTGCCGGTTTTTCACCATGACCTCGTATACATATGTGTACAGTACATATACATTTACTGTTTTACTTATGTGTGCAAAAAATTTATAAAAACGGTGGCGCTGTTTAGTACGCCTAATAGTGTAAGGTCATGCTCATATTATTATATGTGTTTTAATATGTAGTCAGTTTTTTAGCGTGTTATTTACTAAAGTTAACAGTTTTTCACACCACCACTGAGGTACTGTTATAGGTGCGTTGAATTTTTGATATTATTGTGCTTAGGTGTTTTATATAACAAATATTAATAATTAGATAGGATAATGGGACATGCCAAAATAATATAAAATTATTGTAAATCACTTTTTATATCATAAGCCTAAACACAACCATGGAATTCATCGTCAATAACCCTAAAAACCATAGGAGTCGTCCCTCCGTCCTCCGTGACTCCAACCTATCCCATCCTTCCTCCACCATGGAAGATGTGAATCAATTTTCATTAATAAATTTTATCAATTTAAATAATTTTAAATAATTTGTATTAATAATTTTTAATTAATGTAATGAAAATTGATTCCCATCTTTATTACATTTAATAAAAAAATATTTTATGTAAATATATTTATATTGAAATTTTTTTTATTATATGTAATAAAATAATCAGATTATTTATATAATATTATACTTATAAGAAATTACAACATGTCTTATACTTTTGTAAAAGAATAATATTATAAATAAAATGATTATTGCTATAAATTTAGTTGGGTTTATTTTGATCTATATAAATTTAGATAAAAATATATATAAAAAAAAAATAATAATTTTTGAAAAAGTTTATTAAAAAGTGTAGATGTTTGAGAATTCCATAAGTTTAAATGAGTAACATGCTGTGGGTGATGAAATAAGTTGAGTCGAACACAATTTATATATAAACTTCATGTTATATTTTTCACAGTCATATTTGGCCTTAATAATTACATTAAATTACACTGGTTAGAACAAGAATATAAAAATAAACTATTTTGATGACTAGAGTAGAGTGCAATATTAAATAAAGGTGATTGAACGATAAATGATTTCTAAATTCACTATATTTTCTTAAATGAAGTCTAAGCGACTAACTGGTTGGTTGAGATTATTCATGAATAAAAAAGGCGAGTTTATCGTAGCACTGTTTGTTGAGCTTTTTCACTGGTTTCATTACACTTTGACATGAATGCTAAATCATGTCCACTTAGTGAGTGTAATTCAGTAAAGCAATTACTGTAGTATAGTATGAATCCCATATGAGGGATTACTAACCTGTTGAGTTTTCTACGATGATTTCAATTTATTATTGGTTCAGGTAAACTATAATCTTTACAACTTATATCTTCAGTTTGTAATATATTTTGAATGTGTGACAAAGCATTATTTTCTTTATTTTCTTTAAAATCTTCAGTAAAAAATTTTTTGAATTTGTTCCAAATTAAATTACCTTGAATATTTTCAGCTAAGATAAACCATGAAAAGAATTTACATAATTGAAAAGGAAGCATGATATTACTTGCTTCATCAAAAATAATATAAATTTGGGAATCATCTTCTATTAAACCCATAGCAAGTGCTGCTTCTTTATATGTTTCATATGAGACGTTATTAAATGTTCGTAAATCTTTAAAAGAAGTAGCACCTTTTATGCGGTTCAACATTAATTTAAGAAAAAATCTTTCATTATATTTAGGTGAAACAATATTTAATCGCCCAATCGCATCAAATTGTTTATTGCCTTCTCTACGTTTCCATACTTTAGATTTGGTAAATCTATAATATCACAATCATATGAGGGTGTGTTCTATTTTGTGTCCTTAAAGGCGAACTTATACCTGACCTTAGGAAGAGTGTACATAAGCGCTAAGCTGTTGCTGTGCGGTGCGTTTCCGATGCCGGTGCTGTTGGTGCATTGGCTACTTGTAGAACTACGCCGCTGATTGGTTGATGTTTAAATACGGACCAATCAGAAAACTAGTTCCGTAAGTAGCCAACGCACCAATAACACGGGCATCACGCAGCTTCGCATAGCACAGTGCCGCACAGCGCTTACGTACACCCTCCAATACATTTGGTAACATTTAAGAAAAGGCGAACTTACACAAATTTTTTAATCGTGACCTTAGGAAGAGTGTACATAAGCGCTGTACTGTGCTGTGCGGTGCGTTTCCGATGCCGGTCCTGTTGGTGCATTGGCTACTTATAGAACTACGCCGCTGATTGGTTGATGTTTAAATACCGACCAATCAGAAAAGTAGTTCCGTAAGTAGCCAACGCACCAATAACACGGGCACCACGCAGCATCGCACAGCACAGTACCGCACAGCGCTTACGTACACCCTCCAATAAACGTATACCTTTGATAACATTTAAGGTAGTTATAATTGTTTATAAAATCACGAATGAGGTTATAAAAATAATTATCTTCAATTGGCTATAACTTTCTGGGTCTTGAATAATTTTGAATTTTTCCTTGGGCATGTCCCCGTGAAAGAATAAAATGAGACCTAGATAATTAAAATTTGTTAAGAAACAAAGAAGATAGGGATTTATTATCAATAATTGTTTGTGCTGTTCCTAAAATATCGACATTTTGTTAAAAAAAATCATTTTAGTCATGTTAAATACACTATATTTATAGTATTAATGTATTATTATTAGATTAAACTATAATCATTAGTAACGTTATTAAAGCCATACCCTGATGTGATTAAGGCTTCTTACATGCAAAAAGGAACGGGGAACTTATACAAATTTTTTAAACTTGACCTTATAATTGATAACATTTGATATTATAATTATTTAATAATATAGAAACAACATCAATAATATTAACAATATCAAATCATTCGTAATATATATGAAATGTATAACAAAATGAGAAAAACAATACAATATTAAGAGGAGGGGCAGGAGGAGGGGGGAGGAGGGATTTTGCGGAGGGGGAGGAGGGGTTTTGAGGAGCAAATGTAATACTAAAAACTCCTATTTCTAATCTCATTTTTCCGTTATTTTGCGGAGGGGCTGAGGAGGGGCTGTAAGGAGTGGCGAGGAGGGGCGAGGAGGGGGGGGGGCTGGGTACCCTACAAGCCTCTTACAACTATATACTATAGGATGATATATATATATATATATATATATATATATATCAAATGCAGCTTTTGAGGATCTATGTCAGCACGGATTCGATACTTTGAGGATTTTTCGGACTTTTGAGGACATCCTCAAAATTCCTTCGGTATGAAACGGTACTTTTGAGAATTTATATTAATACCTTCAACGCAGAGAGGGAGTTATTTCTTTATTCAAGCATATACGAACTCTGGAGAAAAAAACTATAGATCCTCAAAAGTACCGGTTTCCGATAGATATATATATATATGTGTATATATATATATATATATATATATATATATATATATATATATATATATATATATATATATATATATATTTTTTACCAGATTTATGGAGCCCTTTTATACACATGAGCATATTTATGGAGCCCGTTTTCTTTTATGGAGCCCGGGTCCCATAAAATATTCTTATACGGCGTTTTTGGAGCCCGATCTAGAGTTTCTATACCCAGAGAGGGATTATTTCTTTAGTCACTTGTATACGGGAACTCTAGGCGTAGGTACTAATATACAGGGATGGGCTCCATATATATATATATATATATATATATATATATATATATATATATATATATATAAGCGTAAGATAAACGACAACCGGAAGTGCCGTATGAGCTGCAAACTGGATATTGGAATAAGGAGAAGAAAATTTCGGAAAGGAAACTGCACAAAAAATTCAGCTCTCTATATCTTTTGAACTAGATAATCTTTTTAAATGAAATCTTTTGATTTGAGTAGAGCAATGAAATGGCTTTTGATTATGAGTAATATGTCGTATAATTTAAACTATTGCACACTTATATAGGCGCATTGAATTTCTCGCTTACCCTTTTCAATGTATATGTAGCACGGGTCGCTCCTTTAGGCTTCTTCTATACTTGCCTTCGGAGTGCTTCCGCACTCCTTGATAACAGTTAAAATTGATTATTTACAATAAGTAGCACTAGATAACAGTTATTAACTATTATTTGCTTTTTTGTATCCTAAAACCATTTCTCACATGGAACCCTCAGAAAAAACACTTACTAACTGTTATAAGCGTCCCAAATCGTTCTGTTATTATTTGTTATTAGCATTTATTTGCTTTTATTGACAGTTTTACGAAAAAGTTATTTCCGCCTGGGATGTATGCCTATAAACGTAGCTGTAAAAAATAATTAGATCAACTATAATGTTGAGTCTGATTCATTTAAAGATATAAATTTTTATTACATAGCAATGACAATGTTAAATAAGCTTTTTTTCAGAATTTTAGACACACATCTGATACCTATAAAAGCCGTATTTTAAAATCGCGCAGTGCTGCTACTACAAAATCTGAGAAACAAAAATTTCATTGGAGATAGGGCGTTCTTGAATCCGGCGCCGAGATAGGGCGTTCATGAATTGGGCGCCGAGATAGGGCGTTCTTGAATCCGGCGCCGAGATAGCGCGTTCTTGAATCGGACGCTGAGATAGGGCGTTCTTGCATTCAGCCGATGATATACTTGATCTTCTCCCACTCTCATCACTCTGCTCTACTATAAAATCAAGTCAGGAAGATCAAGTATATGTGCGTGATTGGCTTTCACACTTTCTTTGCAACAATAAAAAATTGCATTGTACAAGTATTCAATTCAATTCATTTAGAACAATAATAGTAATAGTACAGTTACTAATAAGTCAAAATCGTATATATAATTTAATTTTTCAAATATTTTTTAAACATTTTATATTAAATGATTAGCGCAAAAAAAACATGTAGACAGTTTCGAAAAAGTGATATCGAAATGTTTAAAAAAGATAAATGTAATAGATATAACGACAACATTATTAATCACACGAGTTTTAATGTTATAGACGTTAAATATTAATAATTTATTACTATTATTATTACTACTGTTATGTATTTGAACAAAATTAAAAATACATCGATTTCGAGTCAAATTATTGAATTTTATCAATTATAAATAAAAATTTCTGTACAAAAAAGATGATCACGCACCCTAAATAAATAGGGATACAACCCTGATGGGTTTACCTGTAGATTATATGTGTTCTATATACTACTGGTACTTTTTATGAGGAAAAATGTCTAAATTGTTGGATCAAAAAAACTTATATATGGAAGCGTCCGCCAGAAACCAGCCAGCGGGCGTGCGCGACGCATTTTTCGTGCAAAACACGCTCTGTTCAACTCGCCCGTAATCGTATTCTGAGTCTCTCAGAAAAAGAAAACAAAAGATATATATGGATAGATTTTTTCCTGCTCTTTCCAATGGTGCTATTGTTTTTAGTCCGAAACTCTTTCTTCTGATCGAAAATTCGATTTAAAAGTTCAGAGCCATTTTTCTCAAAGTATATCATTTTTTTTTTTTTTTTTTGTTCAAAATGCATATCACCATTCAAAAGTACAAGTCTTAAGCTATCCTAAATTTTCAAGTTGGAGAAACGGATAGCTCAAAAGTAATAAGATTAAAAAGACAGCGGCGAGCGGCCGCGTGAAGTCTGTTCTGCGCTTGGACGTGCCTCTGTATGCGTATATAATATCTATTATACTTTAATCGTTGCACTTTCACGTGTTATTATTTCTGCCACTAGAGGGACTGAGACCACAGAGTCGTTCCCAATACTTAAAAAGGGTCCTTGGAAGGTATTTATCACTCACTGAAAATGTTTTCTTTCTCAATATTTATTATTATCATAATAAAAAAAAATTTTAAATGTCAACGATTTTCAATCGCTGTTGTAACCCTTTTGATGAAGCAAAGCATTCACCTAAACTGAGGTTTGTTTCTGAAAAATGAAAGCTCGTTTTCCGAACTTACAAGATAAAGATAAAATATGTGATTCTTCTCGATTCAAATTGGATGCAAAAATTGAGGAAGAAAATGTTGTGACAATGGAAGAATCTAGAGAAATTATTTCTAATTTACAAAAATTGTTTAACGATGAAAATTTGTCAAAAAATGAAAAAATGTTGCTTTTAAAATTCCTCCCAAAAAACTGGAGTTCTCGTAAAGTTGCTAATTTTTATAATTCATCCCGTTGGCTTGTAACAAAATGTAAGTTGTCAGATAGTCAATCCCTTTTAGTTGATAAAAGGAGAAACCGAAAAATATTATATGATACTGTAAACCAAGTAAAACTTTTCTATGAAAATGACGATAATAGTAGAATCATGCCAGGTTATAAAGATAATAAGTGTATAAAAAATGATGATGGCATAAAGAGCTATGTTCAGAAATGACTTGTTTTCTACAATCTTAGAGTGTTATATTTAATGTATAAACAACAGTATCGCGAATCAAAAATAGGATTCACTAAATTTGCCGAATGTCGCCCTGAATATTGTGTTTTAGCTGGTGCTAGTGGTACGCATTCAGTGTGTGTGTGCGTTTATCATCAAAACGTCAAACTCCTCTTAGGCTTTTAGCTGGTTTAAGAAATTCAGGAGTTTCTTTTGATAAAATGGATACTTACGAAGATTGTATAGCTGAAATAGTTTGTAAAACACCAACAGCGAAATGTTACTTAAATATGTGTCAAAATTGTCCTGGTATTGAACTCCTAAAAACGGAACTTGAACTATTTCTTAAGAGGTCTGGGATTAATGAAATAAAATTTCAAATCTGGAAAACTACTGATAGATCAACATTGCAAACTGAAATTGTTTCTAGTTCTTTATTTACTAATATCATTTTTCTTCTTTTACATAAACTCAAAACTCATTCTTTCATTTCCAAACAGCAGTCATCTTATTTTCAAATCTTAAGAGAATCCTTAAGCAAAGGAGAATTTTTAATTTCCCTAGATTTTTCGGAAATCTCTGCGTTCATTGCCCAAGATGCGGCACAATCATTCCACTATAATAATAATCAATGTAGTTTGGCAACAATAGTTATTTACTACAAAGGTTCAGATTCTAACATTGAACACAAAAGCATGGCGGTTTTTCAGACAACTTAATTCATGATACTGTGGCAGTTTGCCTAATTCAAGAAATTATAATCGATTACCTTAAAAAATCTTTTGATTTGGTTAAAAAAATCATTTACTTTACTGATGGAGTTGCACAACGTTTTAAAAAGAAACACAATTTTCAGAATCTTCTTCATCATTATGAAGATTTTTCCGTTGAAGCTGAGTGGTACTTTCATACGACTGCTCACGGAAAAAATGCATGCAATGGAATCGGTGCTTCTATAAAAAGTAATGCTAGGCGACCAAGTTTGCGTAAAGTATCCGATAATTATATATTGACGCCGCAAGATCTTTACCAGTGGGTGACTAACTACTTTGAAAATATTTTGTGCTTTTTTTCATCAAAAGATGAATATTGAGTATAATATAAATATTATCCTCCAATTGTTATTAAATTGTAATAGTAAATTGATCTGACGGAGGCAGGTAAAAGAAAAAAAAACAAAGTTTTTTTTTTCCTTTTTTATTTAAGCAACGTTTCGTTGGCATGGTTCGCCAACCTGTTCAGGCTGTAATTTATTGATTAAAACAGAAAATTTATTACAATATAACAAATTAAACTATCACCTACAAAAAGTAAATTATTAATACCTTATTTGTTTGGTGTGTTACATATAACACAGCGCCAATCTAAGCGATGCAGTGATGTACAGTCGTATTTATAGTAAAAAAATGATTGTGTTTACAAACAAGACCAAAGAACAGAGCATAATACATGGCATCAATTTAAAAGGCGCAGTAACGGAAAATAAGAACTATTTAATGATTTTACATCTTCTTCTTTGTTAATATTGTTTCTATTACATTTAATATGAATCATTTCGGAAAGACTGCGTTTTTTATAATTTAATTCGTAGTCTAAAATTTTTCTTTTGTCCCAGTCATGTAAAAATTTATTAATATGTTGTGTCACTACTGCTTCTGGATTATTATTTTTTTGGTGGTCCTTAATTCTCGTTTTCAGAGTCCGTTTAGTTTCTCCTGTATATCACGCTGGGCACGACTTACAGAAAAACTTATAAACTATATTGGTCCGATCCCATTTGTCTGTATGATCTTTACCTAATTTAATAACTCAATTAAAACTTTTTTTAACTATGGATAGAACACGAAAGTTGAGTGGTTTTAAGATTGCTGCTATTTTATAATATTGATCATTAGAAGGTAAAGAGATGTAGGAAATCGATCTATTGCGTACTGGTGTTGTTTTGTGGGATTGTTTATGTTTAATTGTGTACATTCTCATACGTGTATACCGGTTAATGAATTTGTTAGGATAATTATTGTTTCTGAGGATTTGAGTAACCATTTTTAGATTTTTTCCATGAAATTTTTGATGTGAAAGAGAAATGCCCCTATCAACAAGTTTATAGACTATGTTTATTTTTTGTTGAATGGGGTGATTAGAAAGATAATTGATTAATCTCCCGGAAGATATAAGTTTATTAAACTAATCAGTAGTAATGGAACTATTGTGGCGAATTAGAGATATATCTAAAAAATTAATTTTTTTATCTTGTTCTAATTCATACGTAAATTGCAAACGTTTATTGTATGAATTAAAGATATTTATAACTAAATCAATATGTTTTTTGTTTATGCACATAATGGTATCGTTTACATAACGGAAGTAAAACAGGTGTTTGACGTTATAATTTTCTTCTAAGTTTTTCAAACAATTCATTTCTAAATCATCCATCACCATATCTGCAAACAAAGGTGAACTTCTGAACGTTGACAAACATTTATGTCTTAAACCTTTAAATCTTGAAATTCGAGATATTAACTTTCGCATTAATTTTTTGAACAAATCGGTATTATGTCTAAAAAATTTGATCCTGCGACGTAATAGTTCAATCATAAACAAGTTCTTTAGTTATACTGATAAAAAAGATAATAGTATTATAGTCAAATACAATACGAAGTTGAAAGAAAAATTTAAATTCTTGCACAACAGACTATTACAAATCTTATAATGAGATTAAATCTTCTAGAAAAATACCCGCATCTCAAATTAATAACAGTTTAGATTTAAAACAACAATTAAAATCAGTTATTATTCCGGATGATTATATACTACTTTCTTTGGATTTCGTTTCCTTATTTACTAACATACCAGTACAACTAATATTAGATAGCCTAGACAGAAGATTTGAATATATACACAATAAATGTAAAATTCCGTTCCATGAAATCGTTACATGCACACAACTTTTATTCTCCAATACAGTTTTCTCATTCAATAGAAAGTTTTATCGATAAATTGAAGGTACACCTATGGGTTCTTCTATTTCACCTTTGTTTGCAGATAGAAATGAATTGTTTGAAAAACGTAGAAGAAAATTATAACGTCAAACACCTGTTCTACTTCCGTTATGTAGACGATACCATTATGTGCATAAACAAAAAGCATATTGATTTAGTTATAAATATCTTGAATTCATACAATAATCGTTTGCAATTTACGTATGAATTAGAACAAGATAAAAAAATTCATTTTTTAGATATATCTCTAATTCGCCACAATAGTTCCAGTATTACTGATTAGTTAATAAACTTATATCTTCCGGGAGATTAATCAATTATCTTTCTAATCACCCCAAGTAGATAAGCTAGGCTGGTTCTGGGCCACCACGTGATGGCCTAGAACCAGCCTAGGGTTTTTGGGCCACCTCTGACGTCATGGAGAGACGGCCCCTCTCTGTTTACCAGTAATTAAGATATCTTAATAGCCTGTTGTTATTGTTTTTATAAACAAGCAATTAAGATATCATAACATCGGTAAATAGCAGCGGCGGGCGGCCAACAGTCTTCGGCGGGTGGCCTGCTGCTTATCAGCTGCATCGGTCAGCACTTCTCTCAAGTAACCATTTAAAACTTTTTTTTGGGCCAAGAATGTGTGGAAATTTTTTTTTTTTGGCTGTATTTTTGGATGTATTTTTTTACATTAAGTATATAACATACCGTAATAATCTATATAGTTTTACATATTATATATTCAAAATTTAAGAGATTTATTTCTTAGGGTAAGTGTGGGTATTACCGCGGACGTTGTAATTACCGCGGATCGATGAAAAATACTTGGGGGTAGGATCGCGAACGTCCAGCGGCTCGATGATATGACGCAAACGGACAGCAGCCGGCTGCGTGTTGCCAACGGACAGCGGTAGCAACCGGCGGTGGGCGGCGGGCGGCCTGCTGCTTGTCAGCTACTGCTCTCGGCCAGCAGTTCTTATCTACTATAGTAAACATTTAAAACTTTTTATAACCCTTTTGCTCGGGCCAAGAATATGTGTTTGTAGAACATTTTTCCGAACATTTTTTCCATTGCGACTTTTTTGGGTCGTTTTGTATGAGTCGTTATTGCTCGGGAGCAACGGTCGAGCTTCTTTGACCCATTATTAGGGAATGAAAGCTTCCAACGTCTGTAACATGCTTATATACGACCCCGACTGCTTGCGAGCGTCATCTACTGGCCAACTATATAAAGATTTTTAAGGGGGATAGGAGCCCCACCTCGCTCCTATCCTGTGAGGTTCTAGCTGTCTATCAACCCCTCCATTACCCTTAAAATTTTTTTTTTTTATTCTTCATCAATATCTTCCCATTCCATGATGTCTTCCCACTCCATGTTTGAATCGTTGAGGTAAAACTGTTTCATGCGCTTTACGTTGTATCGAGCACAAGTAGTTTTGTACGCTCCATTATGGTTGGTACATATAGTCACTGATCTTGGATAATCGAACGCCGGATAGCCCATTTCAGTGATATCCGTAACTTTAAAGTTGAAACGCTCTAATCATATCTTTTTTATCTCACCAATGACGAAAACTCTGTTGGCATCTTCGAATGCATCTTGAAGAATTTTTCCGATTTCAGTGTAGTCATAATCACCGCCATTCCACGATAGTCCGTGATAGCAAAGTTCTAACCACAAATTTTCACTTTTATACTTTTCCGTAAGTCTTCGCCAAAGAAATGGCGGTTTGAAGAGAAGCACCACTGGCTCATCGTCATCATTGAGAGACACGAAAGCCAACTCTTTTAGAACAAAGTCATTGCCCGGCCTTTTAAAGCTCTGCACATCCAATGCATAGTCCATGGTAAAATTTCGCTTTAGATTCCAAATGACGAATGAGAAAGAGTCGAAGGCTCGCTCGCCTTATATGCTCTTTCCCCTCTCCTTAAAGTTTCTGCACGTCGCCGCTTACGGGACTATATTGAACTATGCGGTCGTGCAAGATTAAGCAGTAGGCCGAAGTTCCAGCAGGAAAATTTTCCTTTGCTTCAAATTCTAGACGAATGGCCTACAGGGGCGCTCTTTAAGGACTCGTTTTGTTGTGAGCAGTCTATCACTATCAGCGGTATGTAAGTGAGATATTGCGACTTTTTCAACATAGGTTCTGAATCTTTGCCGTAGCAAGAATTTTGAAAATTAGAGTACATATCGTAAAGCATGGCAAATTGATTACGATTCACATCGAGGTTAAGATTACCATACGGATATGACTGAGAATTAAGAAAGAGTTTTACATTTGTAAGATTGCAATGATCGAACTGGCTAACATTTGTAGATCTTCGATCTTTTCGATTAGTTTGAAAACCTAAGATGACAAAGCGTGGTTTTTCAAGTTGATTTGATGTTTTAACAGTCCACACCTGCCTCGACATAATCGGAAATAGTGGGTATTCATATAATTCCCAAGTGTGAAAACTCATGGCAATGGGGCGATCTTTCCCCACAAAATCGAGTAAGCGAATTTTACTACTGTTAGATGCAACTACGTATGGCATTAGCCATTCAATTCTAGTTATTTCAACATTAAAGTCCTCATAACCCTCTGCATTGTCTACTCTTATAGTTGTTTGTTTAACGGCGTTTAAGTCGCTTCTCGATCTCATGAGAACGAGTTCATGCTTTGCGTTTACTACAATTTTACGATAGTCCTCTGCGAAGCCAAAAATTAGACTCAATGGAATCGATACATTAAAGTAACCAGCATTATCAACAATATTCTGTATTTCTTCTACATCGATCCAGTCCGCATTTTCAATGATAAAACTCTGTGTCGGATTGAGTGACACCCAACCTTTCATGAGAGTAGTTAAACTAACATCTTTACATTTGTCTATCTCAATGGCGTTCAACTCATATCTGATTTCTTCAAACAAATGACAAATGGAATTATTCACAAGTTTTGTATTTGTAGTGGGAGTATTATTAGTTTTAACCAATCGTCCGCAGATATGTAGTGCACTGCGGGATGGTAAGAGACATAAATCTTGATGTTGAATAGATATGCGTATTTCATCGCTGTTATTGAATGATGCTGTATACGGTTGGTGAGCATGAACCTCGCAGTGCGCTACGGATTCATCGAAAGTTACAGGTGTTTGTATGCTTAGAATTTCTTCCATTTCGTTGAAAGCAGCAAAAGATGATGCAAGTTATTTTCCACCAAGTACTACTTTTAAGCCTAGATTTTTTAGTTTTTGTATGCTCTGACGTGTTAGCGCCTTCACAGTTCGTTGATGACTGATGCGTTGTGGGCATATTTCTCTGCTGATATAGCTTTTGTTATAAATGATTCCCATTATGATCGGCGGATATGCAACCTTACAGTTATAACTTCTCCGCGGAAATTTACTAAATCTCCGTCTTGATCAATGATGCGTACTTGTAAATGATCTATACGCTTTACGGCAATCGGCAGGTAAATGACGTGCGAGGGAACTTCAATGATTTTATACCCGGGAGGTACTGCAGGAAAAAACTCTTGTTGCGTGGTGAGGTATTGCGAAAAAACATACTGCTTTAGACTATGTGTACTGGGACGATCCAAACGAGCTCGTTGACCGGCTTCACTTACTAGTAGCTGAAAGATCTGCCGGAAATCCAAGTCATGTAAATGTGATACACTCTATAATCGAGGAATTGCGTGAAGCAGGCTATATATGGGAGCGTCCACCAGAAACGGGCCACGGAGCGCGCGCGATGCCTTTTTCGCGTAAAAGGCGCTCTGTTTAACTCGTTCATAATCGTATGCTGCGTCTTTGAAAAAAAAAACCAATGCTCTTTCCAATGGTGCCATTGTTTTTATTGCGAAACGCGTTCTTCCGGACGAAAACTCGAGTTGAATATTGAAAGCCATTTTTCTCAAAGTATATCATGTTCTTTTTCAAAATAAACTACACCATTGGAAAGTACAACTCTTAAGCTTCAAAACCCTATCTTGGAGAAGTTGGAGAAATAAAGGGTTTAAAAGTAACAACATGAAAAAGACAGCGCCGAGGGTCTGCGCGAGCCCCTCGCGCCCGTGCGTACGGCACGTTTAAGTGCACGCTCTATTCAATTCGCTAATAATCGTGTACCAAGTTTTTGTTATATAAATGAACAAAGTTCATTATAATATTATACTAACTGTTACAACTAGATCCACAAAATTATGTCCACGCATTGGCATTGTAAGTTACAAAACATTTTATATTTACAAAAAAGAAAGGGCGAAATAGCACATCGCGTGTATTAATCCGCCCTTGAGCATAGCGTAAAAAGTTCGGGCAGCCGCTGTCTTTTTGATCTTACTATTTTTGAACTTTTCATGTTTCAACTTAAAAATATAATATTTTATAGTTTAAGACTTGTACTTTTGAAGAATATAATTCATTTTGAAGAAAAGACTGATATTTTATTGAAAAAATAGAGTTTAAACATTCAAATGGAATTTTCAACTAGAAGGAAGCATTTTGGAATAAAAATAATAGCACCATTGGAAAGAGCAGGAAAAAATCTATCGATATGTGTCCTTAGTTCTTTTTTCAGAGACTTGGTACACGATTATTAGCGAATTGAATAGAGCGTGCACTTAAACGTACCGTACGCACGAGCGCGAGGGGCTCGCGGGGACCCTCGGCGCTGTCTTTTTCATGTTGTTACTTTTAAACCCTTTATTTCTCCAACTTCTCCAAGATAGGGTTTTGAAGCTTAAGAGTTGTACTTTCCAATTGTGTAGTTTATTTTGAAAAAGAACATGATATACTTTGAGAAAAATGGCTTTCAATATTCAACTCGAGTTTTCGTCCGGAAGAACGCGTTTCGCAATAAAAACAATGGCGCAATTGGAAAGAGCAGAAAAAAATCTATCGATATAGGTCCTTGGTTTTTTTTTCAAAGACGCAGCATACGATTATGAGCGAGTTAAACAGAGCGCCTTTTACGCGAAAAAAGGCACCGCGCGCGCTCGGTGGCCCGTTTCTGCTGGACGCTCCCATATATTGAGCGCACACGAATAAACGAATCATTCTCAAAATGAGCGTTGACGTGTTTGGACGTAACCTCGGAAAAACTGAAGGTAGTCGAGGGCCTCCTGGCGTTGGCTTTAAAGTCACATCTGACGGCCACTTCGACGTAGAAAATAAAAAATTATGCAATGTTGCCGAACTTCAACAGCCGAGCGATGTTGTAAATTTGGAGATACTACGAAACATTATTCAAATGGAAATTCGAGGAATGATTGATATAACTACAAGACTTAGAACTAGTCTGGATGACTTGAGTATAACAGTTAATAATCATAGAGATGAGCTCGATATCCAGATATCTCAAATAAAAGCTGACATTTTGACTATAAAAGAGGCTATGGCACATATATTCAATCAGTAATTCGACAAACATGGAACACGAAAGACTAGTTGAAGAACTGCACAAACCTGCAAGACGCAACTATACACGTCGTAACTTTGACGTGCGTGGTTTGGACGAAACTTGGCAAGCAGATCTCGTCGAAATGATTCCTTATGCTCGCGACAATAAGGGCTATAGATACTTGCTCATTATAATCGATATTTTCTCCAAATATGCATGGGTTGTTCCTGTAAAGAGAAAAACAGGCAAAGATGTCTCGGAAGCTATGAAATCTGTGTTTGTTAAATGCAGAGTGCCGAAAAATCTCCATACTGATCGAGGCAAAGAATTTTATAACACAGATTTTCAAAAACTTATGAAAACACACAAAATTAAATTGTACTCAACCTATTGCAATCTAAAAGCAGCGATATGTGAACACTTCAATCGCACGCTAAAAAGTGCAATGTGGAAAAATTTCAGTTTGAGAAGCAACTGCAAGTGGCTAGATATTTTACCTGATTTACTTACCATATACAATAATCGTAAACATTGTACTATCGGTGCGAAATCTAAAGATGTAACTACCAGTAACGAAGCAGATATACTCCGGAAATTTGCCCGTAAAATAACTAAGAAGATTAAGCCAAAATCTAAAATTGGTGACAAAGTCCGAGTGAGTAAGGCTAAAGCAGTATTTGACAAAGGATATACTCCAAATTGATCTTCAGAGATATTTACAATTGTACGTATAGCAGCTACAAATCCCATGACTTACCATCTGAAGGACTACCAAGATCAGCCCGTCTCAGGCGGTTTCTACGAGCAAGAACTACTTTAAGCCAAGTATCCGGATATTTATCTTGTAGAAAAAGTAATTAAGAAAAAAGGAAGTAAAAGTTTTGTAAAATGGCTTGGCTTTGATAATTCACATAATAGTTGGATTGAGAAAAAAGATATGTAATCATCCAAATATAAGAATATGGAATGTTTAATAAAAACAATTTTTCAAGTTAAACAAAGAGTTTATTTATTAATAAAAAATTATGTACATTTGAACATTATATTTTCGTAATACTTAACTATATATTTTTTCGCAATATATTTCGCAATACTTAACTATTTTTTTTTACAGTACTTAAACAATATTTTTGCAATACTTAAACATTTCGCATTACTTAAAAGTTATTTACCGCTAAACTCAACGCTTGAACCGCCATTGTACACTAAAAACAGTTCGTACTTATTCGCTGCATCCTGGAGATTGACGAAGAATTTCTCGTCTTGTTGAATAGCGTCTGACACTCTGGCATGAAAACGTCAAACTCGCTCTCCAGTTCAGCCACGACTTTTTCTCCATATTTCGTCGTCACAGCCTTCAGACTAATTACCATGTACCGCTGGCCCTTGATCAGATCGACCAACCTTTTTGTTAGCAAGAATCCTCCACGGGCAATGGCTTTCAGTTTTGTAAAATCCATAACAGAAAAATTGAAAAAAAAGCTTAGTTTCTTTAAAATATGAAAAAAAAAATAGAATAGAAAAAATTACTTTGAGAAAAAAAATACTAACCTCAGATTTCTTTGCGTTTCTTACTACTTCCAGTAGATGTCTCACAAGGTCTTTTCAAGACGAGGAGCGACTCTGCAGGAAGCGGCTGCGAGACAGCGAGAAGCGGCTACGAGACAGTAGGAAGCGACTGTGTGACACCGAGAAGTGGCTGCGGGTCTGTCAATATCTGCTGCCAGACTGCAGGAGGTGAGGCTGAGATCTGCTGGTAATGCTGCTGCTGCTGAAGAGTATGACTTAGAGAGTCGACTGTTAGAATGAGCTCCTGCTCACGCACCGCCGCATTATATAGAGGCAGATCTGCGGAATTCGGTGGCTCACGTTCCCCCTCTCCAGCAACTTCATCGTTCTCATTGGCCTGCTCCTCTCCCACCACTCTTGCTCTATAGTAGCCCCAGGGTAGTGTATCGGTGGTTCCAGGCTGCAGGCAGCGTTTGTCATCATGTGCACTGAGAGCAATTTTCTTCTCTTTCTCAGTGTTTATGTTGTGATGTCGAGACTGATGTTTCGTTGGTCTCGAGTGATGATGACGTTCTCGCGGAGGCACTTCATGTAGTCGTCAGGGGTGATGGTCAGTTTGACTACAGAAGTCTTCATTCCTTTGGCCTTCTTGATGGGTTTTTGATTCTGTACTTTCACGCTGTACATTTTACTCCGGAGCTCGATAAATTCCAGCATGATCTCGCCGTTGCACTCGTCCTTCATCAAGCCGACGATTTTCTTGCTAGCACGAGGCATATTGAATGGATTGGTTTCAGGATAGTCTGACGTGTCGAACTCGTGAATGTCTTGTCGCATCACATCGTGCACATTAAACCTGTAACTTCATAGATCAGACTATCCGTATCGGTGTATAGCAACTTGCCTCTGTCTCCTACACGATCTCGCATATAGTCATAATGGAACCTGTACACGAGTGTTTTTTAAAGGTCCAAAACTGACAAGCCAATGTAGATAGGCTTTCTTATGCAGGTCTCCGTTCGCAACAGCTGCACAGCGACGAGATTTTCATCAAAAATGTCAGAGCTATGAAAATTGGGCCGTGCGAAAGTGCCTCGGCTCCATAGCGGCCTTTCCATTTGTTGACTAGCTTCACGTCAACGCGTTTCCTCTCGTTTTCCATCGTTTTGCCATACACAGCGTTGTTGAAAAGTTTGAAAAGCATTTTTTCAAACTCGTTCTTGGCTTCCTTCCGTTTTGCGCTGTTTAAGTCGATATACTTTTTAAGCCATGGACTCTGCTTGAATTGTATGGCTCGATGGACTTTGGCGAGAACCAGGCCATGTTTCAACGCCTATTTGAGTGCTCGGTAGTGGAGCACATAACGATTTTTGTCATGAAGCGTTGTCATAAGTTTGTACTGTTTTGAGCCAGGAGACGCCATGTGCTCGGCACAGAACGGCAGATCTTTATGAGAATCGTGTAAAGTTTCAGAATACTTCAGATCGACTTCAACAAAATATCCAAAGTCACAGTCATCGGGGATGTCGAAGAAGTTTGGTTCATTGACATTCTCCACCCACTTGAAGCCGCCATAGGGTAAGGATTCAGTCATTGCCCAACCGTACAAATTATTCACATCGAAATACATAAAATATTTTTCGTCCTCATTAGCGTTGTAGCCATCCTTCATGTACGGGTTATTCGCTTTTGCATAACGATTGCAACACTGGCTGATTCCTCCCCGTATGCCGCGCTCAATGAACAGCAACATGTCTACATCTGTGAGAAGCTCAAGTTTGATCTGTATGAAGAGAAAAATTTTTTTTTTTTAATTATGAATTTTAATTAAATTAATTTTATTTAAAGTAAATCATACCTGAGTATTTCTGAGCATGGCATCCCAAGTCAATCCGGGTGCATGCACTTCATAATGAGTGACAGATTCATCGAATTCCACAGATGACTGTACGTTTAATATATCGTCCATCTCTTTTGATTGTAAAAACCACAGGAAAACAGACAAATTATTTTTCTCCAGCGTTTCTTCTGACCTGCAGTCCTAGACTTTTTAGGAAGCGAATATTCTGAGTTGTTAGCTCTTTCACTGTTCGTTGACGACTGATCTTCTGATGACATGATTTGCTTTTAATATAGCTTTTGCCAACTTTGCTGTTATATACGATTCCCATAATTACGATGCTGCTTTGATGTGTAGTCTAATTGTTATAATTTCTCCACGAAAATTCACCAAGTTTCCGTCCTGATCAACGATGCGTAACTGTATATTACCGATAGTATTAACTGTAATTGGTAAATAAATAACTTGTGTTGGAATTTCAATGATCTTATAGCCCGGAGGAACAGCTGGGAAAAATTCATGTATCGTATGCACTTTCTGTCCGTTTATATAGGCTCCAGACGTAATGTTGCACTCAAGTCGTAGAGCGTTAATCTTAAGAATAGATACAGGTAAATCTGATTCGTGAGTAATATTTGCTGAAAGAGTACGTCGCGTAAAGCCTAACAATCTTGCAATAGAATCTTGCGGCTGGAAATTTATTGTATGACTGCACTTGATTATACTGCGAAGAGTATTATTATTTGGTTTGAGGCTGAGTACTATGCTTTTAGGTGCAAGTATTTCCTGTAGATGGCGTTCAATGTCTTCAATTTCCCAGCTACCTGTTGGTAATGTCTCTTCTCCCACGTAAAACTTGTTATTGTCAATATCGATATTGGGGATTGAATTAAAGGTTAAAAGTTCAATCAACCCTAGAACGTATCTTTTATTTGTCAAGAGTTCAATTGGTGGAAAATATTGAGTCTCTAGTACAGATGACGTTCCAGATAAACTTAGCATCAATGATTCGCTCATGACTGCTCAAGTAATACTGACTATGTATAACATCTATATTGTTTTATATAGCCTTACACAAAAATTTTAAACAAAGATGCCCACAGTTATATGCGCTGTAATATTGATATCTCTCGAGATTATACTTTACAGTGTTAACTCCTAAGTAATTCATAAGTTCTAAAGGTGGCTGCAGGTCTCCAAAACTATCAAAATACACAACACTTTTACCTCTTTTCCGATAGGCTACCCAATGTGTACCAGATCCGCGTTTCTCATCGAGATTAACGATTGCTGACTCGTAGTGTCGTGGACCACTAGCTGGTAATGTATTTCGCATGAATACACCTCGAAAGTATGGAATTTGTAAAATACGAGCATACTTTAGCAAGTCAGCGTCAGTCAGTGCTCTGTGGGGCAATTTTACATCGAAGTTTTTTTTTGCCTTTTTTATTAAGTTCATGTCCACTATAGGCTTTTAGATAGATGCCATAGCCTGTTTTATGGGGTTTAAGGTAGAGACCTTTACCAAGTGCAACAGCTTCCATCGTTTTGTTATGTCTTCGACTTTCTTCAAGTTGACGTTTAGCATTTCTTGCATCATTTATTGCTTTAGCTATACCCGCAGCGCCACCTGCTAGTGCACCTGTTGCACTTAGGCCTGCAAATAATGGAATCAGAAATGGTAGGAATCCTCCAATTTTCGATGGAACTGCTAGTACGCGAGGAATGTGTACTTTTGCTTTGCCGCCAGCCTTCTTCACAACATTTCGAGCACTTTTCAATGCAGCTTGAATAACTTTGCGCGAATTTTTACTAAAAATGCTCGGTTTCGAGGCTGCTTTAACTACTTTAGCTAGTGTGGTATTTGGCTTCTTTTTCAACCCCATTCCAAATTTTGATTTTAAATTCATAGTATTTGTTACAGTATAAGCTGCTGCTTTCTCACCAATACTAGCGTCTTTAGCAAAAACACGTTCCCAGGCTTTATCTGCTAATACTCTATCAGCAGCGTTCCTAGCCTCAACGTTCTCTCGATTCCGAGAGTAGGTTATATCGTGTTCTTTACAAGCTTGGTCTAAAGGATTAATGCCAGGGTCACCTCGAGCAAAACGCTTTGTAAGTTTAGTTCCTGATCCGCAGTATTGGTAACCAGGCAGATGTAATTCAAATGGAAGCTTATTAATGATTGTATTTGCTAAGCCTCGACCTTTACGAGCATTGCGTTTACATTGCTTATGCTCAATCATGATGTTAACGTCTCGGAGGATAAATATATACTAAGCTAAAATGTGTATAAGTAAGCTGTATATATGCACTTAAAGTCAGTTATATTTGAGACGTCAAAGATAAAGTATGGAGTTCGAGGAGCAAAACGTCAAGCTGCCAGTTATAAACTTTGACAGCTTAGTAGTGCAGAAAAAATCAAAAAAGCGTCATGGAGAATTACTTCCCAATAATATTAGAAGTATATTTTGTGGACCCTCAAACTGTGGCAAAACTAATGCACTACTCTCTCTTATTACTCATCTAAGCGGATTAAAATTTGAAAATGTATATGTTTACTCAAAATCACTGGAACAACCCAAATACCAATTTCTTAAATTTCTCTTGGAGCCCATAAATGAAATTCAGTACTTTCCATTCAAAGATCATGATGAAGTAATATCAGCAGAAGATGTATTGCCAGACTCAGTTATGATATTTGATGATGTAGCCTGTGAAAAACAAGATAATATCAAGAATTTCTTTTGTATGGGACGTCCACAAAAATCTGGACTGTTTCTATCTATGTCAATCTTATGCACGAATTCCCAAACATCTAGTACGAGATAATGTTAATTTATTAGTATTATTTCACCAAGATGATATGAATTTAAAGCATGTATATAATGATCACGTAAATACAGATATGTCATATAGTCCATTTAGAGATTTGTGTTCAATCTGCTGGAATGATGATAAGTATGGTTTTCTTGTTATCGATAAAGATAGGACACTTGATACTGGTCTATATAGAAAGGGCTTCGATCACTTTCTTACAAATATAGCTACCTTGAAATAAAATAAGTTAGTATGATTTCAATCGTTCATCAGTCAGCATGGCACATTTTCAGAAAGAGCAAAACGTTCTCAATGAAATTATAAAATTGAGAGAAGCAATTATGCGAAAGTACAAGGAGTTGAGGCAAACCAAAACTGACGTGGAAAAAGTTTTAAATGAAACATTTAAGCCTATTGTAAGTCCGCTTGAAAAACTTGTCGATGCTGCAAAAAAGAGAAAAGTTATTAAAATAGCATCAGAAGAGCAAAAACCAAGAAACGTTATAGAATTCAGTACAAATAACGATAGAGAAGAGGAAGAAAAGGAGCAGCAGGAGGTGCGAGAGGAGTCACAAAGTGATCTCGAAGAAACTATAAGGATCGGAGCAGCGGATACATCATTTGAAACAGCTGAAAGCGAAGTGGATGATGAAATATCAGAATCGTTTACACAAGACGAGGATGAAACAGAGTCATTTAAACAAGCTTATTTACAGACTTTTAAAAAACGTACCAAGTCGCTTGATAATGCATATGGAGTACGAATAGAAAATGAATTATTGAAAATCGGCAATTCACCGATACATTTTACAAAACATTATGTAAAAGTACAAAATGTAAGTTATCCAAAAACAGCTGGTCTACTCCAATTGCTCTTTCAGAAGTAACCTGATTCGATGCATATAAGTTCGAATGATATACGAAATTATCGAAAAATCGTAGAAGTGACGAATGCTTTTAGGAAGAATTATAGTGAAACAGAACCTCTACGTAAGTCTACTAGTAAAAAATATAAAGATTATACAGCTCCCTACTTCAATAAATCACCAAAGAGAAAACCTATTGAAGGCTCAGGCCTCTTACCTACACGGAGAGAAATTTTAGAGTAAAAATTACCAAGGTGCCTTGGTAGCGCATGGACAGGCTGTCAAAAGCCGTGTTATTCCCAGGTTTCTAATACAATTTATAAGTTTCCCAAGAAAAACTACCATAACCACTTAAAAAAAATACCAAATTATCTGAATAAAAATTACCAGAAACACTGGTAAAAATTGAGATCTAGTCATTTTTACAAGGTAACCTAAGAATTTTTACTAAGAAAACTGATAAATTTTACCAAATAACCTGGTATTTGTGTACTCGCGCATGCGCACTGCGCATTATTGTGTTTCAGAAGATTGATACTAGAGGCGTGCGCGACGTTAAAATGAAAACAATACACATATTTTCAGTAAGTAATAACGGCGATTCAAATGACTGTTGGTAACAGCTTCTGTGGCGCAGTCGGTAGAACGTCGGACTCTCAACCCAAAGATCGTCGGATCGAATCCCGCTTCCGTAAAAATTTTTTTCAGTTTAATGTTTTTTCATCATTGTTTCTGTTTCTATTTCTATATTAAAATACTATATATCCATCAATATGCATAAAAAAAGTTAATTTTTTTAATTTAAATTAACTAAAAAAACATTTTACCAAGGCACTTTGGTAAAAACTTTGAAATTGTCAGTCTGTCCATCCATTACCATAGAAACTGGTAATTTTGTCTCGAATATTTGTAATTTTCACTACAAAATTTCTCTCCGTGTAAATATAAGATTGCAAGAAAAGATATGCGTATGGATTATGTATACTGGGATGATCCTAATGAATTAGTTGATCGTCTTCGCTTACTCTTGGCTGAACTGGGAGCCGGCAATCACAGCCACACAAATGAGATTCATTCGATCATTGAAGAACTCGAAGAAACAGGTTACATACATTAAGATGTCTTCGAAGAGAGTTCACTTTGATGCTAAACCAGTTATTCATGTGATGCATGTGTGGCTCTATGCCAGTCGAGCTGCACGTCACGGAGAATGGGAGCAGATAGCACGTTCAATTCAAAGACTATCTGAAATTATTACGCCTGTGCTCGAACATAAATATAATACATATTTGAGTATAAATTGATTGAACTCGATGGTATTACAGTCAGTTGCAACATGAGTGTCGATGTATTCGGACGTAATCTCGAGCGTGCTGAAAGTAGTCGTGGTCCTCCGGGTGTTGGCTTCAAAGTAACTTCTGACGGACAATACGACATTGACAGCAAGAGGTTATGTAACATTGCTGAGCCTACCCAAGCGGGTGATGCTGTTAATTTGGACACTCTGCAACGTATGATTAAAATAGAAATAAGGAGCTTGTATGAAGTAACTGCGAAATTACGCGGAGACTTCGATAATTTAGGCGTTAAAAAATGAAATTGATACGAAAGTCTTAAAATTACAGTCATCAATTCAGAGTATAGAAGATGTGAAAGCAGATAGTCAAGAAGCTTATATGCGCAATTATTTATTATCAAACAACCATACGTAGATCTTATTAATAGCTCTTCAATTATAAATTTATCGCAGTATCGTTCAACCACTCGTTGAGAATGGATAAATCAAATAGTACTGCGAACAGTAATATACCATATACAAAATTTTCTGACAACAGTCAAAAAGATAAACAAAAGAGCGAATCACAGTGGAAAAATTTTATGAATAAATTTTCTTGGAATACTTTTTCCTTGCCTGAACGACAAAATTACAAGAGATTTCAATAATTCAGGATGAAGGACATGCAGCAGCTAGTGGTTAAGGAGCTTCATACACCTGCACGTCGAAATTACCGACGACGCAAGTTTATTGTACGTGGCTTGGATGTGACATGGCAAGCTGATCTAGTGGAGATGCAGCCTTATGCTCAAGAAAACTATGGCTATAGATATATGCTCACTGTTATCGATGTATTCTCCAAGTATGCATGGGCTGTTCCTGTAAAGCAAAAGACTGGTAGTGATGTCACAGCAGCAATGGAGTCTATCTTGCAGCAGGGTCGCAAACCAAAAAATTTACAAACCGATCGAGGCAAAGAATTTTACAATGCTACATTTCAAAGTCTCATGCAAAGTTATAGAATTAATCTGTACTCGACATATAGTAATCTTAAAGCATCTATTTGTGAGCGTTTCAATCGTACACTTAAGCACAAAATGTGGGTGCAATTCAGCTTACGTGGAAAGTATAAGTGGCTTGATATCTTACCTAATTTGCTAAATGTGTATAATAACAGCAAACATCGCACAACCGGAATGAAACCAAAAGATATAACATTAGTCAATGAAGCAGAAATACTTGCGACGTATAATCGACAGTCAAAAATATTTACAAAACCAAAGTTTAAAATTGGAGAAAAAGTAAGAGTGAGCAAGATAAAGCAAGTATTTAAGAAGGGCTATATACCTAATTGGTCAACAGAAATTTTTACAATCAGCCAAGTTATGGCTACTAATCTGGTTACTTACAAGCTAAAAGACTATCGCGATCAATCCATTGCTGGCGGTTTCTATGAACAAGAGCTGCTCAAGGCTAATTATCCAGACGTCTACCTTGTGGAGAAGGTGCTTAAGAAGCGAGGAAATCAGATTTATGTTAAATGGTTAGGATTTGACAATTCACACAATAGTTGGATAAGCAAATTAGATATATAAAGGTTAAATAAATAAATAAATGCCGAATAAAAAATGATAGTTTTTTCTTTATTTATTGCCCAATATTTTATTTATAATATACATGTACATATTGAAGATTGATACACCCACCCACACACACACACACACACATACACACACACACACCACACACACACGCACACGCATATATATAACCATAAAGTTGATTATATACATACATACAATCAATCTTCATCTATTTTATATATTTTATAATGCCCCCACGGCAGAGTATCTGTTTCATTTGGTATGAGATATCTCTTATTGTCATGTGGACTCAGAGCTAATTTTATTTGTTTCACAGTACGCACTACATGAGCTTTAGACTGTATGATACACTGCTGTCTGTATTGTGTAGTTGAATTTAGTAAACACTGAAGATAGTCATCGAAAATGATGGTTTTGCTAACAACTCCACTTTTCATACCTTTAGCTTTTTTCATGTGGTCTTGGCCATTGACCCGTATGCTATACATTTTACTACGTAGTCCAACGAATTCTGTCATAATGCGGCCATTGCACTCGTCCTTCATTAATCCTACAACCTTCTTATTGGCTTGTGGAATTCCAAATACATTATTAGATGAATAGTCCGAGTATCAAAATTTGCAATATCGGTCTTAATCACTTCATAAATATCATCATTTCTTATTTCATATATTAAGCTGTCAGTATCAGTATATAGCAATTTACAGCGATCCTCAAATTTCGTTTTCATATATTTGTAGTGAAAATCGTATACTAAAGTTTTCGATAAATCAAGTACACACAGTCCTACGTAAATTGGCTTGTTAATATGCACTTCAGTTTTTGCTAACTCTACAATAGCAAGATTTTCATCGATGATAGTACTGCTATGAAATTCTGGCTGTGCAATGCGAGCTTCTGCTCCATATCGACCTTCCCATTTAGTTAGTAATTTAACATTAACTCTTTTTCTCACATTTTCCATCGTCTTTCCAAAAACAGCATTATTCATTAATTTGTAGAGATTTTTTCAAAATCATTTTTAGATGCTTGTCGCATTCTACTGTTTAGATCAATGTATTCTTTGAGCCAGGGTCTTTGATTAAATTTCAGTATTCTATGAACTTTTTTGAGTTTTAATTCATTTTCTAGAGCTTGCTTCAAATTGCGATAGTGTAGAATGTATCGCGATTTCAGCTCAACAGTCGTGAGAAGTTTAGCTTGTGAGGAGCCTGGTGGTTTCTTGTGCTCTGGACAAAATGGTAGATCTTTATGTGCATCGTGTAAATGTTCTGGCTATTTCAAGTCCACTTCAAGTATGTATCCAACTGGGGAATTATCCGGAATATTGAAATTTATTCGTTCTACATCATCAATCCATTCAAAGCCACCGTAGGGTAGATATTGTTGCATAGCCCAGCCATAGAGATTATTTGCATCAAAGTACATGAGATATTTGAACTCCTTATCTACTTCATAATCATTGCCCATCTTTTTTGTTATTGGCTCGAGCATAACGGTTGGAACATTGACTCACTCCACCTCGTATACCGCTTTCAATGAACATAACCTGATCAATATCTGTAAGTAATTCGAGCTGTATTTTCGTATACTTGAGCATAGCATTCCAAGTTAAGCCTGGATTTGTGTAATAATGTGCCGGATCTAAACCGTAAGCTTTCAGACAGCTGTCGCGGAAATTTTCAAATACTTCTACCAGAACCGGCCTAGCTTACCTACTAGAGATTTACGTGAAAGGACTGGAGAAAAGTAAATGGTTCAAGAGATTTTTCCCCGATCAGTAAGCTATTTTTGTTATAAAATTATTTTCATAAAAAAGTTTTCTCATAATATTTTTTTAATTTACAGATTAATTACTAATATCGAGGATATGGGATGTCCTTCATTGAGAAGTTTACCTCCAGAATCAGTCTCATGTACCAATCACACTGCCTGTAACTTTCCAGTATGCGCACTTCGAAACGCGCTGGTTATGAAAAGATGGATGCTCGAGCAGCAGCGTAGCAAAAACATGAAGAAATATCAGAATCCTTTCATTTCATGTACATTTGAATAATGTACATTTGAATAATGTACATTTGAATTATATATTCTGTACAATTATTACCAGTCAATAAATGTATATTTTTTTTTAATTTGAGTTCTATTTTTAAACAATAAGCAGTGGGGATTCCATAAAAGAATCTTGTGTAGAATTGCGTGTCCGAGCTAAAATCGTAAACTAGCGAATGACAATTTTTAATTAGAAAAAACATCTCAAAAAGTTATTATAAAGATTGTATACAAAAATACACATAACCATCCGCTAAATACCCCACACTGTCGTCACGCACAATTTCTGTACTTTTTAAAAAGTATTCTCGTGCAAACTACACAATTTGTACCTGATCTACCGGATTCATTTCTAGGAGCACCATATCTCCCCGATAAAGCTGGTATTTCTTTTTTCGTGCACACTATATAATTTGTCGGAGCACCACGTCGATCCGAGAAAGCTGCTATCTCTTTGCGTACTTCCTTGTGCGTCTTAATTTCTGAATCCAATATTGCTTGTAATCTCTTTATTTGCCGTAATCGCGATTTTACGGAAAAATTGACTGATTCTTCTTGTTTCTGCAATTTTTCTCTCACTTCTCTTGCACTGATCTTAGTTTCTTTGCGTACGACATTGCCGCAGAGGTGGTTATCGAATGTTGGCTTGATCGAGTGTACCCTTGCTATTTATCCGGTGGTAAGCGTAGCGTTAAGGCGGTATCAGATGCGTGATTTCGGGGTCCAGCGCTGCATAGCTGTTCGGTTTCCATCGCACGAGTATGCGTATAGTATTAAGAGTATACCAAAAGCACCCCGCACTGCTCGAACGCGTTATCTGATATTCGGCTTACAATTAAAATTGTCGTAGTAGTATACAAGAGATAAAAATTCGTACACCGGATACATATAGGGCGAAACGTGAGGGTACGTGTTACTTATACGTTCAAGGATTCTCGGAAAAATATCAAGCGAGCGGTGCGTATCATTACGTTGTGTATAAGACTACACCAAAAAGCGTGCCGCACTCTGCTTGATCACGTTATCTTATACTTAAAATCGGCACTGCTATACAGTATTGTAATCGAGAGCGGCAAGCGGCGACAGGATGTATAAGATATTACAAAAGCTAAACAAAAAAACCGTTACATTTCGAGGAAATAATAAAACATGAGAAGCACACGAGGCAGGGTCTTCATATTGCACATAACGATAAATTTTTATCGGAGGTTCAGATATAATTCAATTTTGTTTTTTCAAGATAGTACGTAACTAATACCCTAACGTACACGTTACGCACTATCGCGAAAAAACATCCTGCGCACGTGATTGAATTATAAGACGAAACTGATATAACGTGAGGAGATTAGTTTCGGCGGTGCGCTTTTGGTGTATTCTCTTACACAGCCTATTGATTCGCACCGCGCGCTTTTGTGATGGAAAAACACGTACACGTTACGCACTATCGCGAAAAAACATCCTGCGCACGTGATTGAATTATAAGACGAAACTGATATAACGTGAAAATACGTTGGAAACACGTGGGGTTAGAGATAAAAATAACGGTTTCGCAGAAAAATGCGAAGAAATTCTTATATGTAACCTAACCTTACTTTTGGCATAAGCTTTCGCATCGTATTCGCGGTAAAGAAAGTACGTTGGGCTTAGAGAGTAACGAATACAAGATAATAGTTACCGAGAAAAAATTCTTAAAAGTAACCTAAGCTCACTCACGCACTCACGCACGCACGCACACACGCACACACTCAAGCACACACGCACACACGCACACGCACACACACTTTCATCGATCCGCAGTAATTACAGCGTCCGCGGTAATACCCACACTTACCCTAAGAAATAAATCTCTTAAACTTCGAATTTATAATATGTAAAACTATATAGATTATTACGGTATGTTATATACTTAATCTAAAAAAATACATCCAAAACGAGCCAAATTTCCACACATTCTTGGCCCAAAAAAAAGTTTTAAATGGTTACTTGACAGAAGTGCTGACCGATGCAGCTGACAAGCAGCAGGCCGCCCGCCACCGACAGTTGGCCGCCCACCGCTGCTATTTACCGATGTTATGATATCTTAATTGCTTGTTTATAAAAACAATAACAACAGGCTATTAAGGTATCTTAATTACTGGTAAACAGAGAGGGGCCGTCTCTCCATGGCGTCATAGGTGGCCCAGAACCAGCCTAGAATCTAGGCTGGTTCTGGGCCATCACGTGGTGGCCTAGAACCAGCCTAGCTTATATATACTACCCCATTCAACAAAAAATAAACATAGTCTATAACCTTGTTGATAGGGCCATTTCTCTTTCACATAAAAATTTCATGGAAAAAATCTAAGAATGGTTACTCAAATCCTCAGAAACAATAATTATCCTAACAAATTCATTAACCGGTATACACGTATGAGAATGTACACTATTAAACATAAACAATCCCACAAAACAACACCAGTACGCAATAGATCGATTCCTACATCTCTTTACCTTTTAATGATCAATATTATAAAATAGCAGCAATCTTAAAACCAGTCAACTTTCGTGTTCTACCCATAGTTAAAAATAGTTTTAATTTAGTTATTAAATTAGGTAAAGATCATACAGACAAATGGGATCGGATCAATATAGTTTATAAGTTTTTCTGTAAGTCGTGCCCAGCGTCATATACGGGAGAAACTAAACGGACTCTGAAAACGAGCATTAAGGAACACCAAAAAAATAATAATCATAATAATAAAATAATAATAAGTAGTGACACAACATATTAATAAATTTTCACATGACTGGGAAAATAGCAAAATTTTAGACTACGAATTAAATTATAAAAAACACACTCTTTCCGAAATGATTCATATTAAATGTAATAGAAACAATATTAACAAAAAAGAAGATGTAAAATCATGAAATAGTTCTTATTTTCCGTTACTGCGCCTTTTAAATTGATGCCATGTATTATGCTCTGTTCTTTGGTCTTGTTTGTAAACACAATCATTTTTGTACTATAAATACGACTGTACATGACTGTATCGCTTAGATTGACGCGATGTGTTAATAAGGTATTAATAATTTTGTTTTTGTGATAGTTTAATTTTGTTATATTGTAATAAATTTTCTGTTTTAATCAATAAATTACTGCCTGAAGAGGTTGGCGGACCATGCCAACGAAACGTTGCTTAAATAAAAAAGGAAAAAAAACTTTGGTTTTTTTTTTTCTTGTACCTGCCTCCGTCAGATCGATTTACTACTCCAATTTAAAAGATGAATATGTTAAGACTATAGATATGTTACGTCTGTGACGTATCTCTAAAATTAAAATCTATATTCATATTCTCATCAGTAATTTCCTGACCTACAAAATGATGTTTGCGAATTTAAACGACACAGCATTTCGATAACGCAACCGCGTGAAGTAGCGAGCCACCAACTTCGCGAAGGCATGCGCGTGTCGTAAATTTGTGCACTCAGCATTTCTCGACTTCGAAATTGAACGATTTACGCCAAAATGTTTACTAAATTTTTTTAAAAAAGATGATTTTGATCCAGCGTCAAAATCGTCTTTAACCTAATTTACTCGCTTAATAAAAACGGCGACTTTCACCACACACGTCAGTTATTCGCGCAATGATCGCGAGCTCCGTACCCTCCAATCGACAATAGGAGAAACGATTATTTTTATACAGGCCAATACGAGCCAATAACAGTAAAGCAATTATATTAATTTAATACGTTATCGGTATTATATATTGTTTAACAAAGTTAATAAGTTGTAAATCGCATAGTCTTATTTATAAAACTCATATCATTCAATAAATAGTGCATCTAACTAATCAGCTGTTTATTATTTACGAGAGCCTACGTCCAGAATAAAGGTAATATAAACCAAATAGCAATTGAATATATATATATATATATATATTAGGGGGGCTGCGCCCCCTACTCGCTCCGCTCGTCAACCCTCCAACTTTGAAAAATAAAACCTTGAAGACTTTGAACCTACTTATTTTCAAGGTAGTGATTTTTTTGAATATATAAGGGTACATTTACGCTATCAATTTTGATTTAAAAATCTTTTGTTGTATTTTATTTTTATTATTTTATGTATAAACTGAAACTTAAATAAATTCGTATACCGATTTCATTTTAGCTATTGATTTAGAACTCTTATAATATCGTTTAAACAATTTCTCATTTATTTTATACTATTATTGCGTATATTTTATATTGTGAAATTTGTTTTTTGAAAATATAAGAGCATAATCACTTTAAAAAGTTTGATTTAAAAATCTTTTCTTTGATTTTATTTGTATTTTTATATGGATCAAATCGAAACTTAATTAAATTTTATATACAATTTTCATTTAGTTAATTATTAAAATCTCTTATCATTCAAATATTTTCTCCTTTATTTTATACTTTTATTGCGTACATTTTATATTGAGAAATTTGGTTTTTGAATATATATGAACATATTTTTTAATAAATATATGCAATAAATATATATACATATTTACTTATATAACTAATTGTTCTTTTTTAATTATCAAGAATTTCTTCCCAAACAATATTTTCAATTTCTAATGAATTTTCTAAATTATTTTGTATATATGCGACGTTTCATGACAAATCGATCAAGGCTCTCGCCAAAATTTGGGGACACTTACAAAACTGATTTTTTGCTGAAAAAATTTGTCTTTCCAAGTACTTTAGGATGCTATATGGCAGAATTCATAAATCCAATATGGCGGCCCAATATGGCGCCTGGAAGTGTAAAAAAAATCAAGATTCATCCAATAAACTACCGCCAGTGAACATATTATTGATGAATCCCCCTCCAAATGACCTTAATAGGGCTTTCGAGATCGCTGTTCATAAATTTTGTTATTTTCAGACGATTCAAGATTTTTATATAACTGCTTAGTAAACCATAAATCACAAAATTTGTATGCAAACAAAGATCAATGGTCGATTTTACAGACAAAACAAGTTAGGGTAGTCATTTCGTATGTTTTTAAAGTCAATTAATCATAAATTTAAGTCAGTTCGACAGTATCGTATCGCTTTGTGATCCTAACCTCAAAAGATATTGAGAAATCAGGACTTATATCCATATCGCGAATTAAATCTACTTACGATAAGACTACTTATTTCTCATATTTTTGGGATTGCTAAATCGTAATTTAAAGCAGGTTCGATAGTAACATGCCACGTTCTGATACTAACCTCAAAAAGATTTTTTTAATCCTCGTAATGCTCGACATTCTTAATGGTTGGACTGCACACTGATTAAATCAAGCTGTTAAATTGTTACACGATTTAGTAGGAAAAATAGCTTCTGTCAAGTCTTTTTGGTGTTTAGGTTAAGAATGTCGAGCATTACGAGGATTAAAAAAATCTTTTTGTGGTTAGTATCAGAACGTGGCTTGTTACTATCGAACCTACGGGGGGGAGGGGGGGGTCCAGAGTTTCGACGATTCACTATAAAATTGAAGTCAACTATAGATGTTTTTCAGTTCCACAAATGATAATGCAGATTGTTCTTAATTTCGAAATTCTAAATTACGAAAATCATATTTACAAATGTAACACTTCACCTACTGTCCAAAACATCGAATTTCATTAATACGACCTCAAAGCAAATATAAGCTGTTTTTAATGATTTATTTCGAAGTATCTATATTGTACCCCTATTAAAATTCTATTAATGGAATTCGATGTTTTGGACAGTAGGTGAAGTGTTACATTTGTAAATATGATTTTCGTAATTTAGAATTTCGAAATTAAGAACAATCTGCATTATCATTTGTGGAACTGAAAAACATCTATAGTTGACTTCAATTTTATAGTGAATCGTCGAAACTCTGGACCCCCCCCCCCCCCCCCGAACATACTTTTAATTACGATTTAACAGTCTCAAAAATATGAGAAATAAGTAGTCTCTAATGATTTAATTCGCGATATGAATATAAAGTCCTGATTTCTCAATATCTTTTGAGATTAGGATCATAAAGTGATACGATACTATCGAACTGACTTAAACTTATGATTAATTGACTTTAAAAACATACGAAATGACTAACCTAACTTGTTTTGTCTGTAAAATCGACCATTGATCTTTGTTTGCATAAAAATTTTGTGATTTATGGTTTACTAAGCAGTTATATAAAAATCTTGAATCGTCTGAAAATAACAAGAATTATAAACAGCGATCTCGAAAGCCCTATTAAGGTCATTTGGAGGGGGATTCATCAATAATATGTTCACTGGCGGTAGTTTATTGGATGAATCTTGATTTTTTTTACACTTCCAGGCGCCATATTCGGCCGCCATATTGGATTTATGAATTCTGCCATATGACATCTTAAAGTGCTTGGAAAGACAAATTTTTTCAGCAAAAAATCAGTTTTGTAAGTGTCCCCAAATTTTGGCGAGAGCCTCGATCGATTTGACGTGAAACGTCCCATATATATGTTATCTGGATTTCTACATCGTGATAAAGCAACATATAATTGACCGTGTGAGAATAATTGCCGTTTGATGTATAACCCTAGATAATCAAAACTTTGTTCCTGAGATTTATTAATGGTCATGCAAAATGCTAATGTTAATGGAAACTGTTTTCTATAAAGAATAAACGTTAATGAAGAAGATTCTCCTATATTTAATGTAATTCTTGGAATAAAAAATCTATTACCTACTGTTTCTCCTGTTAATATTTCTGCTTCAATATTCTATCTAAATAATTTGGTTATTTTAAGTCTAGTACCGTTACAGAAACCTTCGTGTATACTCAAATTTCTAATTAACATAACAATAGCATTAACTTTTAAATCTAATTTATGAGGTGGCAAACCTTCATAAATATTGTTTAATATTTTTATTGGAAAAAGTAGATGAAACTTGTCATCATTTTGATCAACACCTTTATGAGTCGCATAATCTGTACTATAATAAGTCTTCTTATCACCATTTAATAACATTAAAATTTTTTTCTTCAAAAATTTAATGACTTCATTATGAGGTGCTAAAATAACACGATCATAATCATTTACTTTATTAATATTTTTATAAATTTGTAAGAAAACATCGTTAGTTCTCCTATTATTAGGTTTTATAAAAGGATTTATATTACCGTCTCCAATTTGTAATAATAATTTTGAGAATTCATTATTCTGAGAACGAATATAGTGTTTTAATTTGAAAATTTTAAATAAATGCCAAAGTTGAGAATATTTAATAGTGTCTTCAATTATAGCACTTCTAAATCCGTTTTTCATTACTGGGAGTATTTGTCGAAAATCACCTCCTAAAATTATTAATTTTCCCCCAAAAGGTAAATCGTTTGTACATAAATCTCTTAAAGTTCTGTCAATAATTTCTAAAGCTTTTTTGGGTATCATAGATGCTTCATCCCAGATTATGACTTCTGTTTCTTTTAATTTCTTTTTATCTGATTCTAATTTTAAAAAAGGATTTTCAATACTATTTAAATCTAAGGGTAATCTAAAGGTTCTATGAGTAGTCATTCCTTTGAGTAATAGAATAGACGCTATACCAGTCCAAGCCACTGATATAATATTTTTTCCTTTTGATAGAAAATAATAAATTAAAGTTTTATATAAAAATGTTTTACCCGAACCTCCAGGACCGTCTATAAAATTTATTTTATTTATATTTTTTATAAGTTGTTTGAAAATAAATTTTTGATCTTCATTTAATTTTGTAAACATATCTTCGAATATTTCCTTACTAATTGAAATTATTTTACTATCGTATTTTATATCATTTATGATGGGATCAGGTTCAGGTAATCCAAAATCTGTACAAGATAAATCTTCCAACAATAATAATTTATTTATATGATCTAAAGCTAAATTATCTTTATTTTCATGAAAATCTTCACTAAAGTATTTTTTTAAATTTTCCCAAATAATATTGGCTTGAATATTTTCTGTTATAACAGTATGACTCCTTCTACATAAGGGAAATTTTTGTAACCGGCATGCTGCTTCCATTGGGCTCAAGTACCGGCCATCAATATATTCAGTAGTTTCATCATATATTCCATTTCTTTTGTCATCATTTTTTTTAATCTACAAAAAGCTCTATCACTACCTTTATGTATATAATCAAAAATATATTTGATGCTTTGAATTGAAGCACAATATTTAACATTAATATGACATTTATATTTTTCTAATAAAAATTTATTGTAAGGAACTACCATTGAATTATCTACTGGAATAATTTTTTTACTTCTTTTAAGTCGATATGTGTAATTATCAGAAGAATTATTTGTTCGTTTATATTGAGGATAATCATTTTTTTTAAATGTTGTTGACGATTGAAAAGGTTGACGAAAATTTTTTTTACGAACGTCTTTACATTTATCGTAACACGGAGAATTTTCACTATGTGGTCCATGTAACATATGTTTTATAACTAATTTTTGTAATTTTTTATCATTATTAGAAAGTATCTCAGCAGAAATGTGTTTATTAATAGCTTCGGGTGTCATTAATTTATTTTTATGATCTAATGTTACTACAAGATGTGCATGCGGTAATCCTCTTTTCTGAAATTCAATAGTATACACATAAGCTAAAGCATTTCCAAAAATTTGATGGTTTTCTATATCGTTAAGTAAACACTTAAATTTTGTATAAAATAATCTAACTGTAATATTTGGTATATCATTGGGCGTAGTTCCGATAGGAAATGTCGTTAATACATTTTTGAATTCTTTCCTCTTAGGATTATACGTCATAGTTATAAATAAATCAGGTCGACCAATATTTCTTACTATTGCCATTGCATCTTGATAATGTTGCTGCATATATCTAGGACTACCTATATAAGTTGCTGGTAGTACAAAAATATTTCGTAGTCTTTCTTTTTTTTCAAAATTTTCTGATATATTTAATACACTATTTATAACATGATCCCTCAAACCTTGATAACATTCAGTACGTAATTTTTTTTGTTTCTGGCTAAAATAATTCATTCTATTGTTTTCTATTATAATATAGGCATGTAAAAAGAATTGTTGGGTTAGTCTCTCTCCAAATAAAAGTGGATTGAAATTTTCTGAATTTGGTCTGTAAGCTAATCTATAAGTGTTTGAGTAAGCCATAATTATATGTGAGTAAACATGCTGTGGGTGTTAAAATAAATTTAATTCACACACAGAAGTAAATTGAAAGTAGAAATTATGTTCACAAAGGTCACTTCGTAAATAAATTACAAATTTGGTTCATAAATACATTTCAACGTCGACTAATAAATTCAAAATCTGTTCAATAATTAACATAAATTACAAAGGGAGTTTAAATTACATTTATTTGAATAAGTTGTAGGTGAGTAGTGTGTCAGCAATTCCAAAATATGAGTGCTGTCAATAATGGAGTAGTAGTCTCTCACTAGAGACAACTAACCTGTAATATTTGAGTATGTCTTCGAGTGTAATGAGATTGTCCATTGAGAGTTCCTTGAGTTTTTCCTTAAATTCCCTCCTGGGCTCACGCACAATGAAGCTGTCAAAAATGAGTAATTGAATTGCTGCCTTGAGTTTTGCTAATTCACACATGTTTACTTTTACACTTGCCGCCGGTGCCAATACGTGGTTGGCAACATAACCTCTAGTATGGTGAGAGTTTTTACTTTGCAATAGAGTCGATTTTACTAATCGTCGTTGCACCTTGAGTATTGCGTGAGTGAGGAGTGATGTGAGTTTTCAGTGAGAGATTGAGTAGAGCCTGTTTGAGTTGATCCAGTGTTGAGTTGAGCCAGTGAAAAACTTGAGAACAACCGATGAGATTTCGCAGGTGCGCAGCGGAGAGATGCTCCTCGTGGCACGGTTGATGAAAAAGAGAGCGAGGCCTTGATCCACTTCCTTCTTCTTGGTCTTGACGATTCACTTCGCGAATCAAACTAATTCCTCTCACATTTACATGTGAGAGCGCGAGAGAGACCGAAATAGCGCGAATATACCTTGTTAATCAGTGTAGCGTCCCGGCTGTTCCGCCGGGAGGCCGCGAGGTGCTGCCGCGCCGTGGCAGCGCCGTGAGTCGTGCCGAGCTGAGTGTAACCGCGGGAATTCAAATTATTGAATTCCCAAACATTCCGCTCGCCATCAACCGCCAGGTTGATTTAATTTCCGATTGGCACTGGCAAGATGGCGAGTTTTGCAATTGGGCGGGTGAGTTGAGTGGTGGCCGTCTTTATTGTTACAACTCTGGTAAGATTGTCAGTTCCAGGATGAAGTTGAGTGACTCTTGCGAGTGGCCATTTCCTTGGTGGTGAGTGTTCATCCGTGAGTAGTACCATGGAACCCAATTTTATCTCATGAGAGGGATGATGCCATTTTGAAATTGATTGAAGCCATTGAAGGTATTGAGTTGACCAATGCTTCCAAAATTGCTGAGTGACCCGTTGAATGAGTTGCCATTTGGAAAGCCTTGATTCCTTGAGGGTGAGTAAGCTTGGTTCAGGCACTGAGTTCAATGCCTTGCCGATGAGAAAGTGTCCGGGTGTGAGTGCATTTATGTCTTCTGGGTCTTCACTGAGTGGTTCTAGCGGCCGTGAGTTGAGTAATGCTTCTATTTGAGTGAGCAAGGTCGCTGAAGCTTCAAAGGTGAGTTGAGTGTCCCCAATGGTCCGTCGCAGGTGAAATTTGACTGATTTCACTACTACTTCCCACTTGCCTCCCATGTGAGGTGCAGCAGGTGGGGTGAATATCCATTGGGTTCCCTCGTTGGCTAGTGAGTTGTACAAGATTGAGTTTTCATGTTGGTGTTGAGAGAATAGAGTCTTCAGTTCCGTTGCTGCTCCGATGAAGTTCGTTCCACAGTCTGAGTATAGTTTGGAGGGTATCCCTCTCCTTGAGGTGAACCGTCTATATGCCGCTAAGAAACCGTCCGTTGAGTAGTCACTGACCAGTTCTAGGTGAACAGCTGACGTTGAGAAGCACACAAAGATACTAATCCAGCATTTGTATGTTTTGGATCCACGTCCTTTCCATGAGTTAATGGTGATTGGCCCGGCGTAATCGATCCCAGTGTGAGTGAAAGGTGGTGATGGGGTGACCCTGGCCATGGGTAATTGCCCCATGAGTTGCTGAGCCCGTTGAGCCCGATACCTTGCACAAGTCACACACTTTAAAATATGTGACTTGACCAGTGCTCTGCCTCCGATTATCCAAAATTCCTGCCGAGTGTGTGCCAGAGTGAGTTGAGCGCCACCGTGCAGAGTTGAGAGATGAGCGTTCCGAATGATCAGTGTGGTGAGTTGACTGCTCCGCGGTATAATTGCTGGGTGTTTTGAGTGATGATCGAGTTGAGTTTTTTGAAGCCGCCCTCCTTCTCGAACAATTCCTGTTGAGTCTATGTAGGCAGTCAATCGGTTGAAGACATGGTGTCTTGGGACTTGAGAATTTTCCAGCATAGCAATTTCTGAGTGTAAATGAACCTGCTGAATTTTCTTGACCCAAAAGAGTTTTGCCTTGATGAGTAAATCCGTAGTGAGTTTCGATTCATGGTGAGTTTTTCCATTAGCCTTAAATAGATCACATGCGAGCATTACCCATCCAGTTATTCTTATGAGTTGAGTGAGTGATGAGTAATGATCGATGATGTCCCACATTTTGCTTGAGTTTGACTTGCCTGCGGTGAGTGTGACCTTAGCCCTCATTTCTGGAAGGTTGGTTTCTTGGATAAAGGTTGCTTGAGAAGGCCAAGCTGATTCTTCCTGGCAGAGCCAACTTGGTCCATGCCACCATAAGTGATGCTCTCTGAGTTGTGAAGTGAGTAATCCGCGCGAGGCACAATCCGCTGGATTGTCTGCTCCAGGCACATGTCTCCATTGTGCTGTTGGAATGAGTTCTTGAATTAAGGCAACTCTATTTCCAACAAAGTCCTTCCATTTTGAGGGGTGTGAGCGTATCCATGTGAGTGCTACCTTTGCGTCTGTCCATAAATGTATGTGTGAGATTGGCAATCGTGAGTAGTCCAAAACATGTTTTGCCAGCTTAGTGAGTAGTACTGCCGCTCCCAATTCCAATCATGGGATTGACAGTCGTTTGAGTGGTGCTACCTTTGTTTTGGAGATTAGAAATGATGATGTTGAGTGAGAGTTTGGTGTTGTAGATTTAATGTATAGAACTGCAGCCATTGCTTGTTGTGAAGCATCCGAGAAGCCATGAAGTTCTACAATTGAGTTTTCCTGAATTCCTAACCACCTGGGTAGGGCGATTGTCTTCAGGTGAGTGAGATCTTCTCGGATGTGCAGCCATTTCTTCACGATTGAGTTTGGCAAAGCTTCGTCCCTAGAAAGCTTGTGTAGCCACAGTTCTTGTAGGAGGATTTTTGATGTGATTATGACCGGTGAGATTATTCCAATGGGATCGCATAGTTGAGATACTTCTGACAGTATAATTCGTTTTGTTATCATTTTCTGAAGAGGTGGCAGAGTTGTTCTGAATGTGAGTTTGTCCGAGTTTGGGAGCCAGTTCATCCCGAGTATATTTGTCGCGCAATCGTCTAAAAGCACAGCTTCTTCAGCTGTTGGCTCTTTGAGAAATTCCTTGAGGAAGCCGGATGAGTTTGAGTTCCATTTTGCTAATGGAAAGCCGCCCGCCTTGCATAGTGCGGTTAACTGCTTGGCCTTGTCAATGAGAAGTTCCTTTGATGCAGCTCCACCGAAGATGTCATCCACATACCTTCCGAATAGGAGCGATTCAATGGCAAGTGGATAGTTGTCTCCTTCATCCTTTACCAGCTGAAGAAGTGTCCGAATTGCTAAATAAGGAGCTGCTCGTGTTCCATAGGTGACTGTAGTCAAATGGAAGTGAGTGAGTTGACCCGTTTCATCTACCCACAAAATGCGTTGCAGATTCCAATCTTGTGGGTGAACCTTGATCTGACGATACATTTTTGTAATGTCAGTTGAGAAGACAAATGGGTGAGTTCGAATCCAGATGAGAACATCCACAATGTTGGGTGAGAGATTAGGTCCTGTATGCATGATGTCGTTGAGTGAGTTTCCATTTGTTGTGAGTGCTGAACCGTTGAATACTGCTCTGAGTTTTGTCGTTAAATTATCTTCTTGTAATACTCCATGGTGAGGAAGATAGTAAGATGGTTTGGCGGAGATTTTCTGTTGAGGGATCTGCACCATGTGGCCCAATTTGCAGTATTCATCCATGAAAGCGTAGTACCTTTCCTTGTAGATGCTTTCTTGATTGCATTTTGTGAGTATTCTCCTGAGGCACGCTTGAGCTTTTCCAAATGAGTTTCCAAGTACGTCTGCAGATTTTGTGAGAGGTAATCTGACTTGGTAACGTCCATGAGTATCTCTCGTGTGAGTGTCAACAAAGTGTTGTTCACACAATGCTTCTTCCTTGTTGAGTTTAACTGCAGACGCTGGCGGTGGTTCTTCTTGAACCCAAAAGCGTGTGAGTAGTTCCTGCAAATCTTCAGTGTTGATTGAGGCCGTTGTATGATGAACTACCTTGGATTGCACAGCTGAGTTTGATGGACCTATTAGCAGCCAACCGAAAATTGACAATTGTGCGACAGGTTCAATCGCACTCCTCTTTATTAGGTTCGGTTTGATGATTTGGCCGTAATAGTCCGCTCCGATAAGTACATCTACTGGTTGAGGTTTCCAGAATGTCGGATCAGCCAAGTTGAGGTTCTCTGTATGTTGCCACTGACGTTGCTCAGATTCTTCTGATGGTAATAGTGTTGAGACTTGGCGTATAATATGAGCTGTGATCCGAAACGTGAGATTTTTGTAGATGGTGCGTAAGGTGAGTTGAGCCTTTCCGAGAGTTTTTGTTGTTTGCGTGCCGCCAACTCCAAGGATTGGTATAGTTGAGTGTTGCCGCTTAATGTTGAGTAAATCCACAGAATCCTTGGAGATGAATTTGAATTCCGAGCCTGAGTCAATGAGTATTCTTAATTTATGAGATGTCACCGGTGAGTCGTACCATGCCAATGCAGTTGCAAGTAAAGTGAGTTGAGGAGTTGAGTAATCATGTTGAGTTTGACCGTGATGTAAGATGATTGCGCCGTTGTCCTAATTTTGAGTTGATCCGGATGCTGAGATGGTTTGAGTTTTCCTTTCAGGGTCTCTTGGCCCATGAATCATGGTGTGATGATTTCCATTGCAGTGCCTGCACTTATATTGTGACTTGCAGTTCTTGGCTGAGTTCAGACCGAGGCAGTTATAGCACAGCGGCTTCTCCATTACAAATTTTCTCCGTTGTTGTTCAGTCAGCAGTTTGAACTTTTGACAAGCCACAATAAAATGCGAGTCACCACAATACGTGCATGGATGTTGAGCAATCCGAGGTGAGTGTGTCACCTTATGTGAGTCTTGCCGTGGTTGAGTTGGACTAGTGACGTGAAGACTCCTTGATGTCTTTGAGGTTTGAGTGTTAGCCGGCTTTTGAGTGGATGTTGGTGAGTCAGCTGCGATTTCCAACGCACGCACCCGCGCGATCAGGAAGGACTCATATTCCTCAAATGTTGGCAGCTCAGTGTTGGAAATTCGAGAAGTCTCCCATGCTTCTCGAGTTGACCTGTCAATTAGCCTTGACAGGCGATGAGCAAATATGCAGTCTCCTAGCTGCTCTTGCGGTACCAACATGTTGAGTGACTTCCGAATTTTTGAGATCTCCAAGATCAATGTGTTGAGTGTGGCCGGGTTTTTTGATGTAACCGCAGTCAATTCAGATAAATGATCAAGCTGATCATTTAATAGCACCCGTTTATTTTCAAACCTTGTCACTAATGTAGTCCATGCAGGTGTTAGAGACTCATCGCTGAGTGAAAATCCTTGTATGAGTGTGAATGGTGTTCCGCTGAGAGAGCTGCGCAGGTAGTGTAGCTTCTCATAATTTTTGAGTCCAGGCCGATTCAGAATTAATCCAGAGAACATTTCCTTATATGAGGGCCACTCAGTATATGCTCCGCTGAATGTGGGCAGCTTTATTTCTGGCAGCTTGCTTAAATGAGTGTGTTGAGTTTCTCCCAGTCTTCCTCCAAATTGCTAACCTCGAACACAATTGTATGGTACGATTCATGGATCGACTTGTGAAAGTCTGCCTTGAAGTAGTCGTTGTCTGCGAAGGCTGCTGGATAACTTGTCTCTATGAACGCATGAATTGACCCTGGAGATTTTGAGCGAGTCCTTATGTGAGTGTCAACCACAGTGAGTTCAGGCATGGTGAGTGGGCGCCTGCCAGTCCGCTTCACTTCCCCCTTCGTTGCAGCTGAGGTGGCTGGAGTCGTATCATCCTCCTTCTCCTTCTCGATAACATCCTCCCTTTCAGCAGCGACAATGCCTGCTTGCTCCAACTCCTTGAGGTCATCCTGGTTTGAGTGTGCCATGATGATAATCTGTGATAAATTTCCATAATGAGTGTTTATTCACTGGCTCGAGTCACACCACAGCATGTAAATCCGGCTCGAAGGACCAAATTGTTTGAGTAAGCCATAATTATATGTGAGTAAACATGCTGTGGGTGTTAAAATAAATTTAATTCACACACAGAAGTAAATTGAAAGTAGTAATTATATTCACAAAGGTCACTTCTTAAATAAATTACAAATTTGGTTCATAAATACATTTCAACGTCGACTAATAAATTCAAAATCTGTTCAATAATTAACATATATTACAAAGGGAGTTTAAATTACATTTATTTGAATAAGTTGTAGGTGAGTAGTGTGTCAGCAATTCCAAAATATGAGTGCTGTCAATAATGGAGTAGTAGTCTCTCACTAGAGACAACTAACCTGTGATATTTGAGTATGTCTTCGAGTGTAATGAGATTGTCCGTTGAGAGTTCCTTGAGTTTTTCCTTAAATTCCCTCCTGGGCTCACGCACAATGAAGCTGTCAAAAATGAGGAATGGCAAACAATTGTAATTGAATTGCTGCCTTGAGTTTTGCTAATTCACACATGTTCACTTTTATACTTGCCGCCGGTGCCAACACGTGGTTGGCAACATAACCTCTAGTATGGTGAGAGTTTTTACCTTGCAATAGAGTCGATTTTACTAATCGTCGTTGTACCTTGAGTATTGCGTGAGTGAGGAGTGATGTGAGTTTTCAGTGAGAGATTGAGTAGAGCCCGTTTGAGTTGATCCAGTGTTGAGTTGAGCCAGTGAAAAACTTGAGAACAACCGATGAGATTTTGCAGGTGCGCAGCGGAGAGATGCTCCTCGTGGCACGGCTGATGAAAAAGAGAGCGAGTCCTTGATCCACTTCCTTCTTCTTGGTCTTGACGATTCACTTCGTGAATCAAACTAATTCCTCTCACATTTACATGTGAGAGCGCGAGAGAGACCGAAATAGCGCGAATATACTTTGTTAATCAGTGTAGCTTCCCGGCTGTTCCGCCGGGAGGCCGCGAGGTGCTGCCGCGCCGTGGCAGCGCCGTGAGTCGTGCCGAGCTGAGTGTAACCGCGGGAATTCAAATTATTGAATTCCCAAACAATAAGAATAGTGCTGTAATATTGTTAGAAGGTTTTCTTTTGAATCATATGGTTTTTTAGTATAACCAAAACTCCAGCCTAAATCTCCTGAAGGAAAAAATAATGGAAATATCATTGGGTCAACATGATGTGATAATTTACTTAAATATGTGTATTCTTTTTCATTAGAACTATTTCTTGGATAAACGCATAGATCATAATTATGAGGGATTCCTGATTTGGAAATAATTATAGCTGCACATTCCGACGTTAATGGTTTAGTATAATTATGTTTATGATTATTATTCTTACGAAAAAAATATAATTTATAATTTGAAAGTTTCTCTGTATTAGGTATTTCGTGTAAATATTTATACTGTTTAGCATAAGGATTACTATTTAAAACTTCAGTGAATAATTTTAAATGTTCTTGAGTTAAATCTTTATGACTCTTTATTTTCATTTCAATTGCAGTATTGTAATCATATATGCATTTTTTTTTTGGTAGTAAAGTATTTGGCGTTATGTGACAAACCTGTCTTTGAATTTTTAAATTATAAATAGCTTTTTTCTTTTCGTATTTTACGTTTGCACTAAATGTAGCAAAGCAAAATAAGTTATTATAATATCTGATTAAAGTTGGAAAATTATTATCATATAATAATAGATTCTTTAGTGTTTTATTATATATACTTAGGGGAGACAAAATTATTTTACCCTTACTGCAACAAATTGATTTATGATTTTCTTCTTTCCAATATACTGCCGAACAAAATTTACAAACATAATTCATATTACCAAAATATGATTCATACTCTAGATTTTTATTTTTACTACATTTCTGTTTATTTACTTTTAACGTAGAAAAGGATGATGACGCGAGATGTTCGAGGACGAGCTCGGCAACGGCTCTCCTACACTATATGTATATAAGAGAAAGAGAGAGAAGAAGAGAGAGATAGAACAAGAGAGAGATAGAGAGAGGGGGAAAGAAAGAACTAACGAAGGCACTCAATCCGTCTCTCGCCGTTTTCTCATGCTCTGTTTGCAGTTGCTGCACTTTTCTTTGGAAAGAAAAAATACGGACAGCGTTCGACTTGTAATTGAACTGTCAAATGAATGCGCATACGCCGCGCTGCGGTCGCGTGAGTTTGGCGTTATCCTTGATTTGAATAATTAAGAAGTTTCCTTTCAAAAAGTTGCTCTGTAATTAATTGGTCTCGTTAATTGCGGAGAAAAGGCGCGCATTATAATAAATGCGCGAACGCGCTTCTTACGCTGATGGCAGGAGGGTGGCTTAGTTTGTTTTCAGAAAGCAGCCTGTTATTTGTGTATCGAGGTGAAGAACTGACAACGGAGCGATGCAAAAGTTGTCGACAGAAGTGTCTTCTGCATCACAGAGAGTTGTAATTAGAGAGACAATGCGGAGGGACAATGCGGAGGGACGTGGAGGGACGCGGAGGGATGCGGAGGGACGCGGAGGGACGCGGAGGGATGCGGAGGGACAAGACCCTTTTTGCGGAGGGACGCGGAGGGACATGCGGAGGGGCAATGCAGATCCCAAATAACGCAAAAAAACAGTGAATTTTACGTTATTTTGTGGAGGGCACTTTGCGGTGGGACGCGGAGGGACGCGGAGGGACGCGGAGGGTTAACGACTCAATTCAGCTTACAACTATATAGTATAGTAAGATATATATATATATATATATATATATATATATATATATATATATATATATATATATATATATATATCGGGTTCCCAAACTAAGACGTACACGAGATTTTCTCTCATCCAAATTGATCAATTCGTCAAAGTCTGAGGACCCTAGGGGTTTTCGGACCCAAGGAATCGAATGGCGCTATCAAAAAATTCATAAAATGCCAAACACAAAACGTAAAAAAATTATTTTTTCGAAAAATATTTGCAGCACGGCTTTTATGATAGTTTCTTGTAGTTTGTTCAATTTGGAGGCTATACCACCTTTACCTGATAGCATTTCATGTAATAATATTTATTTAACGCAATTTTGAAAATTGTATATTTTACTTTGGCTCGGACCGCAAACTCGCGTCCGAGAAAGCGGAATTGCGGAACTCGGAAAACGCGAAACTTTCCAAACTGTGACTCTAGCAAAGAAGCGGCAACTTCAAACGAACTATCTAATCATTGATACAACATAATAGCATGATATTCATAACGTTTTGATCAATAGCTATTTATTCCAAGTACATATTATTACTGTAGCGCACAACGTAATACGTAATTTGTAGGCTAACGAGCAATGTTTACAAATGGTGAACATTTGCGACGGCGTCCAGAGATGGCGCCAGTACGACTTACGTCTCACCGTATGAACGCAGCGCGCAGAGTCACGGCCGTAAATGAGCTCGTGGTGTCACGCGTATATGCGTATTTCTGCAGTACTTATTTTCAAAGAAACTAAACTAAAGAATCATAGTTTCGTTACTGAAAAGTAATAATATCCAATTTGTTTTGCGCGTCCTTACTTCAGTAATGTTCCCATTGAAATTAACCGCATACTGAAACATGTTCTAATACTACTGCCTTTCTGGACTAGTAATTAACATACATTTCATGGCTTAAGTTAAGCATGTTTTTCTTTTTAAAAATTTTTCCCAAACCTGATATAAGATTTCTTACTTTCAAGTAAAATTAATACAAGCATTGTCTTAACTGCCGATACGCGTAGAAAAATACACACAAGCAAGGTCTTATTTAAATTTTTCTTTTCTTTTACCTTTTAACGGAAAATTATATTATTTTCTATTACAATCGTTCACGCATGAATAAATGGTAACTTTGAGACAAAAAATAACTTAATATCAATATATTTTCATCCTATTTTCATTTACTGTGTATATGCACTGTGTATATGTACTGTGTATATGAATGAACTGCAGCGAAGTGTTCTCTTGATTTTTTGTGATTTTATGTATTTTATTTTTAATAAGCTTGAAACTCTGCCAATTGCTTGGTCGGTAATGGTAGGACTATGTCACCCCGTTAAGGTATGGCTGAAAGTATGGACTAAAGAATGGCTGGTAATATGGCTGGAAGATATGATTAAAAGTATGGCTTAAAGAAGGTCGAAAATATTGGCAATATATTGAGTATGTATTGGCAATATATTGGGAATATATTGGCAACAAATTGGCAACAAATTGGCAATCTCACAATCGTTACATACAAAATTATACACAGTTTGTACAAAGATCAAATTTAGATAAAGTTTAAACAAAGTTTAGACCAAGTTCAGAGCAAGGTTATAGAAAGTCTCCAAGTCTTAATGAAAATCTCGCTTAAAGTGTCGCATACAACGTACGTTTATATGAAGTTCAAACAAAGTTCAGGAAAAGTTCAGGCAAAGTTTGTACAGAGTGTAGATAAAATTTAGATAAAGTTTAGATAAAGTTTATACAGAGTTTAGACCAAGTTTATACAGAGTTTAAATTAGGTTTAGATATAATTTAGATAAAGTTTGGATAAAGTTTAGAGCAAGTTTAGACAAAATTTATAGAAAGTTTCTCTTAAAGCGTTGCATTCAAAGTTTATACACAGTTTACATAAAGTTGAGATATAGTTTGGATAAAGTTCAAACATAGTTTACAACATGTTTGACGAAGGTGATAGAAAGTTTCAAAGTCTTCAAGCCAAAGTTTGAGCCGGACTTCGAGCAAGACTTTTAGCGAGACTTAGAACGAGACTTTTGGCGAGACTTTTGGCGAGACATTGAGCGAGACTTTTGGCGAGACTTCGAGCAAGACTTCGAGCAAGACTTTTAACCAGACTTTTAGCGAGACTTCGAGCGAGACTTTTGACGAGACTTTCAGCGAGACTTTCAGCGAGACTTTTAACCAGACTTTTAGTGAGACTTCGAGCGAGACTTTTAGCGTGACTTCGAGCGGGACTTTTAGCGAGACTTTGAGAGAGACTTTTAGCGAGACGTCGAGCGAGACTTCGTGCGGGACTTTTAGCGAGACTTTTGGCGAGACTTCGAGCGAGATTTTTAACCAGACTTTTAGCGAGACTTCGAGCGGGACTTTTAGCCAGACTTTTAGCGAGACTTCGAGAGAGAATTTTAGCGAGACTTTTAGCGAGACTTCGAGCGGGACTTTTAGCCAGACTTTTAGCGAGACTTTTAGCGAGACTTCGAGAGAGAATTTTAGCGAGACTTCGTGCGGGACTTTTAGCCAGACTTTTAGCGAGACTTGGAACGAAACTTTTAACCAGTCTTCGAGCGAGACTTTAAGCGAGACTTCTATAAACTTGATTTAAACGAGGTATAAACTTTGTTCAAACTTTATCTAGACTTCAGCTATACTCTATAACCGTTGTATGTATAAACTTGGTCTAAACTATGTATAAACTTTATCTAAACTTTATCTAAACTTTATCTACACTCTGTACAAACTTTGCCTGAACTTTTCCTCAACTTTGTTTAAACTTCATATAAACGTTGTATGCGACACTTTAAGCGAGATTTCCATTAAGACTTGGAGACTTTCTATAACCTTGTTCTGAACTTGGTCTAAACTTTGTTTAAACTTTATCTAAATTTGAACTTTGTACAAACTGTGTATAATTTTGTATGTAACGATTGTGAGATTGCCAATTTGTTGCCAATTTGTTGCCAATATATTCCCAATATATTGCCAATATATACTCAATATATTGCCAATATTTTCGACCTTCTTTAAGCCATACTTTTAACCATTATACTTCCAGCCATACTACCAGCAGTTCTTTAGCCCATACTTTCAGCCATACCTTAACGGGGTGGCATAGTCCTACCATTACCGACCAAGCAATTGGTAGAGTTTCAAGCTTATTAAAAATAAAATACATAAAATCACAAAAAATCAAGAGAACACTTCGCTGCAGTTTTGAACGTTCTATCACCCAGTAAAAGTTTGCTCGTAATATTTTTCTAGGTTTGCTTAATAATCTGGAAGAAGCTCTGAAAAAACTGTCGGGGTATAAGTTCGATTTTACGAGTTAGGATTTCTTCGAAACATTTGATTTGTATAAGCAATATATGGGCAATAGCTGCCCAAGATATATCTAAAGATAGACAATATGTGGCTCCGGCGCTGTGGCATTATAAAGCCAATATTTCGCCCATATATTGTTTCTTGTAGGCCACATCTTGCCCATACTTGGCTAATACTATGTGAAATATTTAGGCCTTAGTAACTTTTTTCAAGCTGGGAGGTTTATGTTTAATTATTTAACACTATGAATAAATAATTACGAAAAAATTATAAACTCATAGTAATAGTAATTTCAAGAAAAAGTTATGAATAATAAATTCTAAGAATAACAATAAATTAATTATTAATCACTATGAATAGTAACGTTACTGTCTGATGTTATATGGCTAAATATGATTTTGTGTATTATTTATTAATTTATTTGCGATTTCTCACTCGTAACAGTATAAAAGTATGTCTGATTTGGAAAGCTTCGTTACTTTTTTCATAAATAGTATATTACGCACCTAGGGAGGAAAAAACTTAGACAGTCCATATCTCGTGTAAACAAGAACATATCTCGTGTTAACAGGAAGTAAGGAAGCGCAAGACAAATTGGGTATTATTACTTTTCAGTAACAAAACTATGATTCTTTAGCTTAGTTTCTTTGAAAATAAGTACTGCAGAGATACGCATATACGCGCGACACCACGAGCTCATTTACGGCCGTGACTCCGCGCGCTGCGTTCATACGGTGCGACGTAAGTCTACTGGCGCCATCTCTGGGCGCCGTCGCAAATGTTCACCATTTGTAAACATTGCTCGTTAGCTTACAAATTACGTATTACGTTGTGCGCTACAGTAATAATATGTACTTGGAATAAATAGCTATTAATGAAAACATTATGAATATCATGCTATTATGTTGTATCAATGATTAGATAGTTCGTTTACTTTATTTAGTTGTGCTCATATATTGCGTGTTGACGTTGCCGCTTCTTTGCTAGAGTCACAGTTTGGAAAGCCTGGCGTTTTCCGAGTTCCGCAATTCCGCTTTCTCGAACGCGAGTTTGCGGTCCAAGCCAAAGTAAAATATACAATTTTCAAAAATGCGTTAAATAAATATTATTACATGAAATGCTATCGGGTAAAGGTGGTTAGCCTCCAAATTGAACAAATTACAAGAAACTATCATAAAAGCCGTACCGCAAATATTTTTCGAAAAAATAATTTTTTTACTTTTTGTGTTTGGCCTTTTTTGAATTTTTTGACAGCGCCATTCGATTCCTTGGGTCCGAAAACCCCTAGGGCCCCCAGATTTTGACGAATTTATCAATTTGGCTGAGAGAAATCTCGTGTACGTCTTAGTTTGGGAACCCGGTATATATATATATATATATATCATTCAAATATAACCATAGTAAATGCTAGATTCAGCGAAAAGAGTGCCTGGAACACAATCGTTTCCCTGTGTCAGATTATTAGCTGACATTAAAAAGTTAGAACTAAAACGATTTTCAACATCCGAAGATTCTCAATTATATCCACCAGTTAAAAAACCCGAATCCTCTAAAACTCGAATAAAAAGAAACATGAGTATCGTGAAAAGACGAATAAAAATAATCGCAAATAAAAATAGAAGCATTAAGAATTAAACGAAAAATTAGTATATTTAAAACGTAATATATGATTCACTGATAAACATTGTGTAATGCTTTTAAATAGGTAACAACGAAAATATGCACTACGTTTATAAAAGCACACTCGGGCCCAGCGCAAAAAGCTTGCGCAGCCGCTCGCCGCTGTCTTTTTAATCTTATTATTTTTGAACTCTACGTTTCTCCAACTTGAAAATTTAGGGTTTTGTAGCTTCTAACTTGTACTTTCGAATGGTACTATGCATTTTGAAGAACAACATGTTATTCTTTAAGAAAAATGGTTCTGAACTTTCCACTCGAAAAGTGTTTGGGAGTAAAAGGAATAAGAAAGTGCCATCTCAACGCCCAGTTGGAAAAGGAGTCATCTTGGCGCCCGGTTGGAATTGGAGTCATCTCGGCGCCCAATTGGAAAAGGAGTCATCTCCGCGCCCGGTTGGAAAAGGAGTCATCTCGGCGCCCGGTTGGACTTAAAGATGCTATCTTCGCGTCCGGTTGAAAAGGGGTACCTTTGATTGAGATTTTCAGCACTGCCAAAGTATATTTTTCGGAAGAGCTTTATACCGCTTTCTATAAAAATAATTACTGTATAAAACGATATAAAGCTCTTCCGAAAAATATACTTTGGCAGTGCTGAAAACCTCAATCAAAGGTACCCCTTTTCAACCGGACGCTGAGATGGCATCTTTTCCAATCGGGCGCCGAGATGACTTCTTTTCCAAACGGGCGCTGAGATGACTCCTTTTCCAACCGGGCGTCGAGATGACTCCTTTTCCAACCGCTCGCTGAGATGACTCCTTTTCCAACCGGGCGTTGAGATGACTCCTTTTTATTCGGGAGCGACGATATATATAACATAAAATTCTGTAACATTATTTATCCATTTAAAATCTATTTGAATATAAAATTTATTTGAATATTTTTAATATTCTTCATTTATATATTAGTATAATGTCCGTCATTAATTGTATTACCATGATAAAGAATTGAACTTACAATTTTATAATTTTTATTGCCTATTGTTATATTTATTTGTGGTATAATTTCAATATTATAATTTATTATTTTTTTTAATTCATATGAATCATTTATTATAAATAAGGACAATTATATTATTTTTTGGTTGTATTATGTTTTGTTGCTGCAAAATACATTTACAAATATTGCATTTTCCTTCTATGTCTGTAAATTTATTAAAATTATAGTTAATATTTTGTTGTAAGTTATGTTTATTTTGATTTTGAAGTGTAGGTAAATCTAATATAATCACATTATTAATATTTGATTGTTCATAAATGCCATTTTTAAATTTTGTTTGCACAATGAGCTTGTGTCCTATTGTATATTTTAATACAGGAGATTTTAAACATATATCCATTATAAATTCAGGTACATCTTGTTGACGTTTTTCAGCATACTTTTTGTCTATAAATTTTCTAAATGAAAATGAATAGATAATTTAGTAACAATACATATATTTTAAATAATGAACGAGAACGAGATTAAAATAATATAAAGAGAAATATGGACAACTATCGAATAAAAAAAAATTAATATTTTTATAGATATATATTTGTACTAATAATTTTTAATTTTATACATAATTTAAAAAAATATTTAATATTTATACATAAATTTAATTCGAATTATGTCATAAATAGGTCCATTAATTTTCAAATTTGGCTTTAAAAATTAATTAAATGAATCAATAAATTAATTTTGAGGAAGCCACGTGCCAATGATTTGGCAGCGGTTTTTTCATTTCAATACATTTGTAATTCAGTTTCAGAGCGTAAAAGTTAGATTATTATAACTTTTAAAACATCATAAGGACATCTAATGGATTACCACCACATAGATTGACATGAAAAGAAAACAATCTCCAGTAAGACTTGCTCATGCAATGACTATTAATAAAGCTCAAGGCCAATCATTTCAAAAAGTTGGGGTTTACTTATCCAATCCTGTATTTAGCCATGGTTAACTGTATGTAGCCTTTTTTCGGGTGATGAGCAAAGAATTTTAAAAAATTTACTCACAGAAAAGTCAATAATAAACATAAAAAAAAAAAAAAATATCACAGAATGAAGTTTATACAGAAAATATTGTATATAAAGAAGGTGTTGTGAAATAATCAAAATTTTAATTTTTGTTTATAAAATAATATTCAAGTTTAAACTATGCTTTTGATAAAATTAATTAAAAATAATTTATTTATACTTTGAATAAAATTATATAGTTTATTTTCATGTAAATTTTGAAAAAATATTCTTTTAGGAAAGGAAGCAAAAGAATCGTTTCAAGATTCTTCATAAATCATTTCCAAAAAATTATTAAGAATATTACAAACGAATTATAAATTATTTTAATGATTTCTCAAATAAGCTTTTTTTTAATTATTAACCCTTTTTTAACCCCTTTCTAACCCTTTTTTGACCCTTTACTTAACCCTTTTTTAACCCTTTGGTCGGGAGAATGACGCTCCTTAATAGAATAGAAGATTTCGACTCGGCAAAAATTAAGAGAGCAAAGGTGGAAAAGGCTTCATCTATATCTGTACTTTAATAAATCTTTTGCATATATTAAAAGAGAGATAGGAAAAGCGAAGTTAAGTTATTAATTTACGCAATTTATTCGCGAAGGCAGACAGTAAAGAAAAATACGTAGCTTCGGCAGTTGATGCAGGCTCCATTGAGGATGATGGCCTCAGCATTTCTTCACCGCTAAAGTTCATGTCATGACGGCGTCGAGGCAATCTAGGCCAATCAATAGAGGTTTTTTGCGTGCCATAAATCTTATTAGTAAGCGGTAAACGCTAATGTACGCAGAATAATCCACAGTATAAGTGGTATATAAACTCGACTAGCAGCTCCGTTCTATATATATTGTTATTAACAATTTAATGCAAAAAAAGCGCTTTTTTATAGTTTTTTGCTTTTATAGCCGAAACTAGTGGACCGATCTTGATAGTCCAATGAGATAAATTGTAGTAAATGAAATTACGAACAAAACTAGATGTTGATCGAATCGATCGGACGATTAGTTACGGAGAAAAACGTGAAAAACCGAAAAAATGAGCGTTTTTTGAAAAATTCATATATCCGCCATTTTTAAAGATGTGGCGGATATCTCTGGCGAATTGATAGTAATTTACATGTACTTTATGTGTGCGAAAACCAGGGACTGTGCGATTATTAGTTTTTGCGTAATCGCGATTTCAATTTTTGAGTAGGCTATTTTTGAGCGAGGCTGTATGCTCTACGGGTTATCCGATTTCAATTATCAAAAATGATTTTGAAAGTTCAAATGTTGAACTATAAAACGTCTATCTTGGATTTTTCATTAAGTACTGTTTTATACCTGAAAACAGCTGTCAAAGTTGACCAAAAACGCCCGAGCGCACGGAAGTGGCGGAGAGGTGGGGGGCGCGCGGCGGCTGAGGGGAGCCGATATATATAGTAATAGAACGCGCTGCGCGCAACACACAGATCTTTGCTTTTAATTTCCTCAGCAACTAGAGGAGCTATTTTAATCATTTTTTTTTATTTCGGGGTAACTCAACCCAACTAAACCGATTCTGCACTTTTATTTGATGAAAAACGAACAGAAAGGCAGTTATTGGACGTTTTAATAGGTTGATAAAATAATAAATATAAACTTTCCATTTTTCTTAATCTACATTATATTTATTAGAAAAATTTACAGTGTTACTTATAAATAAAAACTATGTTACATTAATTAGTTTTTTTCCGCTTCGGTGGTAGCAAATCGATTTCATCCTCGCAGTGATACGAGTCGAGTTCGCATTCGTTCTCGTCACTCGAATCATCTTCTAATTCTAATAATGTTTTATTTAGGACTAAGTTATAACATGTATCTTCGTGGCAGTGTGCACAAAGATTTGTGCACTCTAAGCCGTGCTTTTTGCAACTGCACGAAGCATCTATACATCCCTTTCTCGAGCAAGTGCATGAAATTTGCGATAATAATTTTTGGGGTATCGGCGGATCCGTCGTTCCTACCGGGAGCAAACATTTATTTTTTATTTGCCAACCCCAATCAGTAGGTATTAAAGAGTTATTACCTAACCATAATTGGAGTTGGTAATACACTCTAAATGCATGTTGCTTAGCGGGTCCCTGCGTTGGTGGCAAAGTTTCTAAAGCAAATTTCGTTTTCGTTTTGGCTTTGCAAAAATGTAAGTATCGCAAATCATGCAGTGAAAAATTACTGCTTTTTTCAATTAATTTCTTTTCTGCTTTGTTGCTGTACAGGTCGATTATTAACTTATAGGCATTGCTAGCTATTTTTTCAGAACTGGCATTTTTTTCATAAAATACTGCAGATAAATCTAATAATTTTTCGTGGTTAACTGTATCTATTAATTTATTTTTGCCTATTCTATAAAAACAAGAGGTTGTATCGCAGTCAGAAAATGCATGTAAAAATGTTATTCTATTTCTTAAAAAGGGATATTTGAAACTATTACTATTAAAATACTGATTTGGTGTTGAGCCTTTGTTTTCTTTACAAAAATAAATGTTGTTAATGTTCTCTGCCAGTTCTGAAAAAATAACTAGCAAGTCTATGTCTTCGCCCACAATCACCACAGTTGTTTTATAATCAGCGCGGGCATTATTTATCGCAGTCATTACTATTAACCGATCCGCGTCCTCCGGGGCTATTTTTGTTTGAAATCGTACAGCATTTAGAGTTAAACAAAGCATATTTATTAATCTCGTTTTATTTTTTTCACTGCTCAAAAATTGCTTTTGATTAACAACAATCGTTGTATTGCTATTGAAAGCAATTTCACGACCTATATTCTTCAATTGCCTACGCGAACGCTCTACAGATTTTGTTGATGTTTTATTGTCGTCGGGATATCCATAAAAAATAATATAACTATTTTCGCTGTAATGTCTTGTCGCATACGAAACGTAGGTATTTATTATTTCTGCCATTTTCATGTTACTTTGCCACACGACTCTATGCAAAAATAATCCGCTGTCGACAACATGTGTTATCTTTGATGGTACGTTTATACTCGGTAATGAATCAAAATTGAGGTAGAATGCGGATTTAGATGTTTCCCGCATGCCATTTTCATCAAACAATGACAGCGGAATCGGCGATAGTTCATACGAACTACAATACTCTTTCATATCGTCTTGGTTTTGAATATTGAGCGAAATTTTTTGGAAAATTAGCAACGGTGAGATATACACATCCTCATTTGCACTATTTTTTATAGTGGAGTTCGCAGCTGCCAAATGGGTAACTTTACTGCTTCTCTTATATTTTACGTCAGTAAACTTTTTATTTGACGCCTCATCCATCAAAATCTTTCCTAATTCAAAAGCTTTGTGGCAATTCACGAGCGATAAATCACCAATCACTCCGGAATATATACCAATTAATTTATCGCTTTCTGGGAATGGATCAAATGTATTAAAAAAGTCCTGCAGTTTTTTTAAGTCATCTGCGTCTCTGGAGATACGAGAAACTCGATTGTCGACATGCTGTTCAGATGTAGCAAATGTCATGTTGCAAAATAGCTCTATGGCATTGCTGACCTCTAATGCAGCTGCCCTTGACAACACCCATTTTCCAATGACATTTTCCCTGAGTCTACGGCCGTGTGTCAAGCCTCCAGCGCATTTCATTGACCGCATCTAAACCTGCTCGATGGTCATATCAGACCATAATCCGCACCAAAAGCGATTTGAACGTCTTATCGTATGAAAGCTCTGCTTACAGAATTTATCATATTCCACTATATCCATGCTTTCTTTTAAATTAACCATCTGTTGGACGTACAAAAGACACGCCTTAGCGTATAAATGATGACCTGAAGCGAAAAAAAAGGTATCATTAACGTTACTGTTTCTACATGTTGGTCAAAATTACCAGAACGTTCTGCATCTATGTATCTTTGCAGTAAATAAATTAGTTTAAAATATTGTAGCCACAGTTGACTTGTTGGGCCATTATTTTCTAAATTCGTTATTACCGATGAAAATTTTATTTGTACGCTTTTCATTAAGAAAGTCATTAAATAATTTTCAAAATTTTCGGTTCCTACTTTTTGTAAATTATCATCTAAAAACGTTTTCTCTTCTTCTGTAAATTCTATTTTTTCTAAAATAATAGTAGCAAGCGCAGCTTGTACTAAAAGGTGACCTCGCACAGACCTCGAAAAAGCATGACCTGTTAAAGCCTTATCCGCTGATAATTCGGCGTATATGGTCGAAAAAGCTTCTTTCAGGCCGCTACCTGCCATTATATTACCAATAGCGCCAAGAAAAGACATCGCAAGATGAAATCCTCCTAATCGTGGGATTACGGAGCGGATATTATGGGGATCGTTATCTGCCTCTATAGAAGTGACGATTTCGCTAGCTTTCATGTATAAAGGCAAATCAAACGTTACAAAGCAGTGCTTTTAATTATTTGCATTTGCTCTCCGTCGTGCATCGATTAAAGATGTTAAAATTGTTGTATGGTCGCTCGGTGGCGCTTTAATAAACGGCAAAGCAATAATTCTCGTCGTACAAAAATCATTATTCAATAAATGAAATTTATTCATAAATCCGTGCCAATTCGGGGTCTTCCGTGGTGCAGTATGCTTCCCGTAAAAATATAAAAAATCGATCGCTTTGATTTCAATTGTAAAGTCAGCACGATGTATTTCTTTCCAATTACGTATAGTTATATTATCTAATTTGAATGGCTTGTTATTCTTAAAATCGGTCAATGGAAGGAAACCGAACGTGCCATCAGTACTAGTAGATAATGTTCCTTTTAAACAAGGCACACAATTATTAAAATTAACCGAACTTGATGGAGTCGCACACATAATACCGCCCATACAATGAAACGTATTTTTGCCATCAATGGTGGCTGTATTATTGTCCGCATTATCGTATACGAATTGCAAATAGGTATCTCCAATGAAATCGAAATGTTCAGGGTCATTAACGAGGGAGTTTTCGAATCGTACTGTTTCTGCGTAGGACTCACAGAGCCCAATATTGTAGAGACAATCTATTAAACCTCGTGCTGCAAATTTCGTATGTATCATACATGAAAGTCCTAATAATATAGGCGATGAAAAGGATCGTGGTCGCATAGGTGATATTAAAATATGGGCTGCGGTAACAATTCTGTTTTCCCACTTATCCCAAGTTCCATTTTTTCGCTCATGTTTATGAGTTTTTATAAGAATTTCGAGCATTAGTTGCAACGTTTCCGGAATATCTTTAATATTATTTAAGAAATCCGTTGGCGTATTATAATTCTCTAAGTCAACTTTCATAGCCCTAACATCTTGTAGAATAAAATGACTGGCTAATTCCACTATTCTCAACCTTTCTTCTTTTTCATTTACTTTGCGATTTGAATACCAGCTATCTTGTATACATTTACCTAACGTTTGTTTAAAACAAATAAAACGATCATTTGAGCTAGAATAAATTACTATTTCATCTTCAAAATGATTTTTTAAAAGTATTTCTATGCGACCAAGTTGGGGTAGATCAGTATCTCCGAACTTATTTACATATATTTGTAATATATCTTTTAAAGAAAATTGACACTGATCGCTATTCTCCAATAAATAGTTGATAATAAAAGATAATATTACTCATATCTTCGGTTATCGGTCTACCCTTAACATTACAAGGACTATATGAGTAAAATACGCTTAAGCATTTCGAGTGATAATAAACGGTGTTTTCTATATAATAATTATCAGATTCTTTTTTCAAATTAGATAACCGCGACGCTAGAATTTTATTCTCTTCGCTTTTAGGGAGAGCTTGTAACTGCGCCAAAATATTATCGATAGTCTCCTGCTTTGAAACGCGGGTTAAATTTTGCTTACAACTGTGACATAGATTCGAACAAAAAAAACAATGAGTTGAGAAAGCGAACCCTCGTCCTTCTTTACAACGATTTCGGTCTTTTAACCATGTTAATGCCGATGCTGCTAACGCCCTTTTTATATTAGACTCCCTCGTATAGAGAGTTTGACAAGTTTTATGTACTGTGATTTCTTTTAATTTTTGTAACTTTAAATGCTTCTTATCTTTTCTTTTATGACTGGCTAGAATAACATTATTAATGGCCCGTTCTTTCAATATGTGCGATTTAGATGGTTCATTAGGCTTGTCGCAAAGTAAACAAATTTCATCGTCATCAAGCCACTCCTGTTCGTCTTCCACAGCTTGTGTATTTTCATCGTGCCTGAATAAAAAAAATATTAATGGAATACGTAAAGTTAAAATTCATATATGTGCAAATCTCACGAAAGATGCGACAAAACCTGAAATCACGTTTTGAAAATTTTTTTTCGAGCACACCTTCGAAACCTGATTTTTCCTATTGTTTGTAGTATATAAAATGAAGATCCGCAGTTGTACAGCGTCCATCAAGTTGCCTATTTTTTCTAGAACAACTTCTTACTTTTTAAGAAAATGGCAAAAAAAGCCCTTCTCTTCAAACCTCAGCTATTTAGCCCAGAAACGATCTACTCAAAGTTTTCAAACAGAAATTAAAACTAGCAAAAAAGAGCTTTAATTCCTTTTTTTAAAAATTAAAAAATGTTGATCATAAAAATGCTCTCAAAGTCGGCGCGTCCGATTCCTGCGATTTTTTGCATTTTTATGCTTTTTCGACGTTCAACTTCAAATCCTTGTAACTTTTGAAGGAATCAACATTTTTTAACTTTTAAAAAAAGGAATTAAAACTCTTGTTTTCATGTTTTAATTTCTTTTTGTAAACTTTGAGTAGATCGCTTGTGGGCTAAATAACTGAGGTTTGAAGAGAAGGGCTTTTTTTGCCATTTTCTTAAAAAGTAAGAAGTGGTTCTAGAAAAAATAGGCAACTTGATGGACGATGCTCAACCACGAATTTCTCTTATACATACCACAAACAACGAGAAAAACCAGGTTTGGTAGGTGTGCTCCAAAAAAAATTTTCAAATCGTGATTTCGGGTTTTGTCGCATTTTTCGTGAGATTTGCACATATACGTTCGTCGTGGAGAAAATTAGTAGATGCACCACGGGAGTAAGTAAAGAATCCATCAGATCGCATATAATTGTCGCCCGAGCCTTCGGCTCGAGCGACAATTATATGCGATTTGAGACATTTTTTACTTTTACTCCCTAGGTGCATAATCTACTATTAGTGTGAACACGACCGAGTAAATAATTTTTCATTTAATTTTAATAAGACTGTTTAATTTGGGTGTTTTTGCAATAACATTTACCTAACATTCGTAGATGTAGATGCTTCTGCCTCGTCGGTAAGCTCCATTACGATGTTTTGTATACTGATCTTGTATACTAATTATCTAGGAATTTTAATCAAATATAATTAATATTTACAACTCTTATATTAAATTTAACTAATGAGAATCAGTATTATATACCACTTGTATAACAACACACATCGAGTGTTATAAATACTTTCAAAGTCTTATTAACAATCTAAATTATTATTAATTTTTAATTGTTATTTATAATGTAAATTTATAAAGTAATGTTTCTTAAACTCAAATAACAGGCACAAATTAATAAAACAATTATTGGAAAGAAATTTTGAAATATATAAATATACATACAAATACGCCACACTTACACACTATATACACATAAATAAAAAAAAAAAAATAAAAAAAAGAATTAGAAAAAATGGAACCGTGATAGTATCGGGGATCGAACTCCGGCCGCTTGAGTGAGAATCAAGTGTCTCTGCAACTTGGCTATCCTTCACACTGCTATTTGCTCTTTCTACTCGAATGATTAAACAGAATGCCGGCAATACCGATTCCATTTATACTCATACACTTTCAAACTTATTCTGTTCATGAAGCTATATTACTTATAATAAAATTTAAGTTGATTTAAACCTCAAGTTATATAAAAAAAACGCTACGAATTAGAAAAAAAGTTTTTCAATTCAACAAAGATTTTTCAAAAACAAGAACCTAAAGTAACCGGATTTTAACATGCTACTGATAAACTAAAATATTTTACAAGAGACTACTTGATTAAAAATTATCCTGTTTTGATTTCTGATTGTTACAAAGACTTTCACCTATACTACTTATACTACAATAAAAATTATACATACTGTTGTGTGCACCTCGTATAATGAATGTACAGTACGGTGTCGACTCCACTCCAAAAACTTGATATTACACAATAAAATCACTGAACTTATTATTAATTTAATACAATTAAAATTAAGAAAAATTAACAATTTTAATATTTTAAAATAATTAAAATATTAGTAATAATTAAGTAGCTATTTATAAAATAAACACATGTATCAAAGATGCTTTGCAAAGGTATAGTAGCTAGAGTCTCGGTGGCAACTGTAGTATAAACAGCTGAAAAGACCGTTGGTAGCGTCGCTTTCTCCTTCTTTGACCGGTTCAGTCCACGATATACAATAGTATGGTATAGTGGAAGAAAGTGGGGACAGAACAGAGTGGAGCAAATAGCATTACTATACTGTATATACAAGCAGATGTTCCGAGCTTAAACGTCCTTGATTATATAATACACGCCCGAGTAGATACGTATATACCTGCTTCAAATCTCAAGCAAAATTAGCGTTTCTGTTCATTTTTCATCAAATAAAAGTGCAGAATCGGTTTAGTTGGGTTGAGTTACCCCGAAATAAAAAAAAAATGATTAAAATAGCTCCTCTAGTTGCTGAGGAAATTAAAAGCAAAGATCTGTGCGTTGCGCGCAGCGCGTTCTATTACTATATATATCGGCTCCCCTCAGTCGCCGCGCGCCCCCCACCATTCCGCCACTTTCGTGCGCTCGGGCGTTTTTGGTCAATTTGACAGCTGTTTTCAGGTATAAAACAGTACTTAATCAAAAATCCAAGATAGACGTTTTATAGTTCAACATTTGAACTTTCAAAATCATTTTTGATAATTGAAATCGGATAACCCGTAGAGCATACAGCCTCGCTCAAAAAAATAGCCTACTCAAAAATTGAAATCGCGATTACGCAAAAACTAATAATCGCACAGTCCCTGGTTTTCGCACACATAAAGTACATGTGAATTACTATCAATTCGCCAGAGATATCCGCCACATCTTTAAAAATGGCGGATATATGAATTTTTCAAAAAACGCTCATTTTTTCGGTTTTTCACGTTTTTCTCCGTAACTAATCGTCCGATCGATTCGATCAACATCTAGTTTTGTTCGTAATTTCATTTACTACAATTTATCTCATTGGACCATCAAGATCGGTCCACTAGTTTCGGCTATAAAAGCAAAAAACCATAAAAAAGCGCTTTTTTGCATTAAATTGTTAATAACAATATATATAGAACGGAGCTGCTAGGCGAGTTTATATACCACTTATACTGTGGATTATTCTGCGTACAATAGCGTTTACCGCGTACTGATAAGATTTATGGCACGAAAACGCTGATTTTTTTCTCTATTGACTGGCCTAATCATGCTTCTGAACGACACTCGCTTACGGCAATGAACAAAGCATCTTCTTTATTACAGTTCACTTGAACTCGAAGTATGCTCACCCGATACAATAAAACGCATGGAAAATAACAAAATAGTAAGCAAAAGTACAAAAATAGGAGTGAGCTCGGACGCTGAGGTGAAGAACTCTCCTCCTGACTGTCAATAAAAGAAATTAAATAAAATAGCTCCTCCCTCCTACACGCGATAGTAACACGGTGAAAATCCACCATGTTACAGACATTTGGGCGTTTTCTCGTAGTCTCATATGACTATTTGGTTTCAGGTATAAATGAGTCTTGAGAAAAATCTAATAAAGTTTTTTGCGTACAACCAAACATGGGTGAGACTGATTGTATATTAATATTTAATTATCAGAGATAAACTTAATGCGACTAATGTAATTAAAATAAATGTTAAATAATTACTAAATTAATATTTTGATGTAAATAGTCTATGTATTTTTGTAAATCTTAAATCTAAAAAATAGTTTCATATTTCTGTATTTTTCATGAAAAATAATCATTTACTTCTAAATCAAATTATTACTATCGCCAGAGCATATTATTCATAGATTTATTTATTTGTCGAGAGATAGAATCAAATAGAAAAATGATAATTGCTATATTGTGATTAAAGATTATTTTGCAATAGTAGGCGGTTGTGAGGAATTATGCCTATTCTTCTATTTTGAATTGGATTGCAATGTTGAATTGAAATTAATAAACGAAAAATAGTTTAGGAAATGGTTATACTTGATAAAATAATATGTAATTATCATATTTAAGGTAAGGCGAGAGTGGCTTAGTAGATATAAAGTGATAGGCATTTGTTTGAATGTGAAGATCACTGTAAGAAAACTGAATAAACAAATACAGCTGAAATTTCAAACATTCCATAACGTTATTTTTTGACAGAAACCCATTGATCAAAAAATATGATCGGTGATATGAGTGCAAGCGAGGCCATTTGATTTGAAATGGATTCGATCAAATATCAAATATCAAATATTATCATACAGATTCTGGTGTATTTGAAATGAAGAATTAAAAATTTCAATGGTTAATAATTTCTACAAACAATCATCCTCAATTACTTTTCAGCACCACCATCGCCTTTAGCTGCAACCAATGCAGACGCTTTGGAATATAGTGGAAATAACACTATTTCTCATAGATTTTCGCACCAGATAAATCGTAATGAAGCAAACAGTCCTCCATTGCCACCACCTCCGCCACCAGATCATGATGAAATTTCTCAATTCGGTCGATTAACATCCTGCAGTGGTACAATACGACCAATTGTACCAGAAGAAGAAGATTTACCTGGATGGGTACCAAAAAATTATATTGAAAAAGGTAATTGTTGATTGTTTATTTTTTATGAAAACTATTAATCTAAATAGTGTTTGTATGGATAACAACCCTGGCTTATAAAAAGAGATGTATGAGTGGAAACTTAATCATATTTGCATATATTTCGGCATCCTAAATATGAATCTGAGGTCAAAATAACTAAGACGCAGGATATTTGAATATCCAAAAAATAAAATCCGCATACCTGCGCTTTGTATTTTGATATTCCCAGGCCACTTGAGGTAGCAAGCCTTAGTTAAGGACATTTTCCGGGGGTAGTGGTGCTCAACTTCATCAATTTCACAAAAATTGTGATCTAAAAATATTATTTATAGTAGAAACCTTTCATAACTTTCTATACACCACTCCAAAAATAATAAAAAATGACGGTGTAAGAAAAAATGTGTCAATACAATATTTGAAATAAATACTACTTTTTGCCATACCCTGGCCGAAAGTGCCACCTTCCCTCCCGGCGCAAAAACGGGAATGCTGGAATATTGAAAGCCATTTTTCTCAAAGTATATCATGTTTTTTTCAAAATAAACTACACCATTGGAAAGTACAACTCTTAAGCTTCAAAACCCTATCTTGGAGAAGTTGGAAAAATAAAGGGTTTAAAAATAACAACATGAAAAAGACAGCGCCGAGGGTCCGCGCGAGCCCCTCGCGCCCGTGCGGAAAAGGTAATATTGTTATGTCAGATTAAACAATCTATAAGGTTATTTTAAATTTCTGTTTCACTGCTTTCAGTGCGTTCATGGATATTTTTATGTTTAATATATTATGTTTTTCAAATTTTGTTATATAAATGAACAAAGTTCATTGTAATATTATACTAACTGTTACAACTAGATCCACAAAATTATGTCCACGCATTGGCATTGTAAGTTACAAAACATTTTATATTTACAAAAAAGAAAGGGCGAAATAGCACATCGCGTGTATTAATCCGCCCTTGAGCATAGCGTAAAAAGTTCGGGCAGCCGCTGTCTTTTTGATCTTACTATTTTTGAACTTTTCATGTTTCAACTTAAAAATATAATATTTTATAGTTTAAGACTTGTACTTTTGAAGAATATAATTCATTTTGAAGAAAAGACTGATATTTTATTGAAAAAATAGAGTTTAAACATTCAAATGGAATTTTCAACTAGAAGGAAGCATTTCGGAATAAAAATAATAGCACCATTGGAAAGAGCAGGAAAAAATCTATCGATATATGTCCTTAGTTCTTTTTTCAGAGACTTGGTACACGATTACTAGCGAATTGAATAGAGCGTGCACTTAAACGTGCCGTACGCACGGGCGCGAGGGGCTCGCGCGGACCCTCGGCGCTGTCTTTTTCATGTTCTTACTTTTAAACCCTTTATTTCTCCAACTTCTCCAAGATAGGGTTTTGAAGCTTAAGAGTTGTACTTTCCAATGGTGTAGTTTATTTTGAAAAAAAACATGATATACTTTGAGAAAAATGGCTTTCAATATTCAACTCGAGTTTTCATCCGGAAGAACGCGTTTCGCAATAAAAACAATGGCGCAATTGGAAAGAGCAGAAAAAAATCTATCGATATAGGTCCTTGGTTTTTTTTTCAAAGACGCAGCATACGATTATGAGCGAGTTAAACAGAGCGCCTTTTACGCGAAAAAAGGCAACGCGCGCGCTCGGTGGCCCGTTTCTGCTGGACGCTCCCATATATAATGTTCTATTTAATGATCTATCAAAATTCAGTGGTACGGTTCATGCCATAAGATGTATGAATAATATTCGGTTTCATTAATCGTGTTATCAAAAATTGAAATTATGGATTTTCCTTGATATTTCAAAAAATTGTAATTTTCTTCCCTTTTCGGCCAGTGTTAATCAAAAAAGCATTTTGAAGGATTTTCGAAGAAGAATACAAAAAAAAATTTGTCAAATAAAAAATATTTAGCTGCAGCCTCAATATCCTTCGCTGAAGGTATACTAATTGTAAGAAGCAGCCAATCAGAGACTTTCAAAAGGGTCATAAAATAAATACGGGCACATTCTACAGAAAAAATGCAAACTTTTTGCCAATCAATGTTCTATACAAAAAATTTCAAGATTTTGAGTTAAAAAATGAATAGTCTTGGATTTTAACCAAAAATTGCAAAAAAATTGAATTTTCAATCTTGCATAGCTTTTTCATTTTTGCAAATATCGACATAAAATTTGAGGAACATTTTTTTTTTCATAAAAAACTAAAAGAAAACGAGTTTTGAACGATTTTAAAATTTTGAGCTGCTGACTTCACCTGAAATATCCCATATATATTTTTGTATTACTTTTCAGTCAAAAAGCCGTCGGGGGGAAGGGGGCGGGGAGATGAGGAAGCCTGGAAACTAGTGTTGCCATTGAAGCAGCGCGAAAAAGCGATGCGAGAAAGCCACGCAGAGCCTACTGCGGGCCACTTAGGCTGAGCGAAAACGCATGCGCGTATCAGGCTCTATTATTACAGGCCTTCGTTGCGCAAAGATGTCGCTGCTTTGTACGGAACTGCTTGATTTAACAGCAGCCTTATGGGCAGCCACCGCGCACTAAGCCCGATCGACATTATGGGACCCTTCTCCAGGTCAACTCGAGGTTATGAGTACCTGCTGATCTTCTTAGACTTATTTACTAGGTGGATTGCTGCTTGATTTAACAGCAGCCTTATGGGCAGCCACCGCGCACTAAGCCCGATCGACATTATGGGACCCTTCTCCAGGTCAACTCGAGGTTACGAGTACCTGCTGATCTTCTTAGACTTATTTACTAGGTGGATTGATTGCTTGCCAATTCGTAAGGCAAACGCATGAACTATCCAAAAGGAACTGGAAGAGCGGATTTGCCTGCGCTTTGGAGTACCCCAAGCTTTTCATTCCGACAATGAAACAGAATTCAGGAACAAGGCTCTTGACTCTTTCCCAACCGAGTGTGGAGATCCGCATACGACGATTCCCCTGTATAACGCGCAGGCGAATCCTGTGGAAAATCGCACGGTGAAAACCATGATTCATCTCTCTCTCTCTCTCTCTCTCTCTCTCTCTCTCTCTCTCTCTCTCTCTCTCTCTCTCTCTCTCTCTCTCTCTCTCTCTCTCTCTCTCTCTCTCTCTCTCTCTCTCTCTCTCTCTCTCTCTCTCTCTCTCTCTCTCTCTCTCTCTCTCTCTCTCTCTCTCTCTCTCTCTCTCTCTCTCTCTCTCTCTCTCTCTCTCTCTCTCTCTCTCTCTCTCTCTCTCTCTCTCTCTCTCTCTCTCTCTCTCTCTCTCTCTCTCTCTTCGTCTCTCTCGTGGTCGGGCGTCCTTCCGCGTCGTCTGCAGCTATAACATCTTAAAGGAATAAGTACAGTGATTATACGGGGAGAGAGGAAAATGACGGAGAATAATTTTCCGTCATACGCCCCTTCCTCAGACGCTGGTTACGGGCGACGTACCAGCTCAGTCGTATCTCTCTCTCCGTCATGCAACATGCAATAAGGGGGCCAGCGCTTCTGCGAGCCATGCAATAATCTTTAGGAGCGCAAAAGGAAAAAGATAAGTAACTGGGATTCCCTTTTACAAGGTTTATTGAGTCCTATTAGGCATTTCGTACCTACAAAGTCCAAGGTACTCAGGTGCGTGTCGCAGGGCTTCGTCACTATAGCTGCTCGCAGGCATTGGGTCTTGTGCGATCGGGGTGCATCGCGCACTGCGTGTACGCTCTAGCAGCTCATCCCGGGATGGTTTGACCTGTTGGGGAAAAGGGTTGGTCACTAGATTTGTTGGTAGGGCATGAGGCCAAGGGGGTTAGGGACACGTAATGTAATGTAATGTTTATTGAAAGACTAAAGACCCAAGGTCCAAAATAGTCATGAAGCTGAAGTTACATGCCACACATTCTATCCGCCGGAATACCCGTACTAAAATAGTGGGGCAAAATGAGCCACGTCAAAATTTCGCATTAAATATTGTTTACAAGCATGCGAGTCACACATAAGTGATGACAACCCATACTAGCAATGACAAAATATATCAACTTGCAAAAAAAACATAGAATAAAATGTTAATAACATAATTGCATAAACAACATTTATGCGGCTTACATGCATAAACACATCCAATAAACGCCGTCCCTCAAGTTTTGATGCCAATAGTTTGATGAACTAAATGTAGACGAACACATCAGCGTCAAACAATTTTTGGTGCAAATTATTTAAATAAACAATTAAGCGGCTCACTTGCATAAAAAGCAAGGATATTCGCCGTTTTACGAATTATGGTGGCTGTACCTTCGTTTGAAATGATGACCGGCAAATGAAACTGCGGGAGAATGTTCTTCGGATGTAGGTGAACACATCCGCGTAAGAGAATTTGTGGCACCAATTATTTAAATAAAAAATTAAGCAGCTTACTTGCATAAAAAACAAGGATATTCGCAGTTTTTCGAATTTTGGTGGCTGTACCTTTGTTTCAAATTATGACCGGCTAACGAAACTCCAGGAAAATGTTCTTCTGACGTAGACGAATATATCCGCATAGGAGATATTACGGCACCAATTATTTAAATAAACAATTAATCAGCTTACTAGCATAAAAAACAAGTATATTCGCCGTTTTTCGAATATTGGTGGCTGTACCTTCGTTTCAAATTATGACCGGCTAACGAAACTGCAGTAAAATGTTCTCCTGATGTAGACGAATACATCCGCGTAGGAGAATTTGCAGTACCAATTATTTAAATAAACAATTAAGCAGCTTACTTGCATAAAAAACAAGGATATTCGCAGTTTTTCGAATTTTGGTGGTTGTACCTTCGTTTCAAATTATGACCAGCTAATGAAACTGTGGGAGAATGTTCTTCGGATGTATGCTGATACATCGGCGTAGGAGAATTAGCGGCACCAATTTTTAAATAAACAATGAAGCTGCTTACATGCATAAAAATCAGGGATATCCGCGGCTTTTCGAATTTTGGAGATGTAACTCCGTTTCAAATTATGACAGGATAGCGAAACTGCGGGAAAATGTTCTTGTGATGTAGACGAATACATCCGCGTAGGAGAATTTGCGGCACCAATTATATAGATAAACAATTAAGCAGCTTACTTGCATAAAAAGCAAAGATATTCGCAGTTTATCGAATTTTGGTGGCTGTACCTTCGTTTCAAATTATGACAGGCTAATGAAACTGCGGGGGAATTTTCTTCTGATGTAGGCGGACACATACGCGCAGCAAAATTTGCGGCACCATTTATTTAAATAAACAATTAAGCATCTTACTTGCATAAAAAGCAAGAATAATCTCGGCTTTGCGAATTTTGCAGCTGTAGCTCCCTTTCAAATTATGAGAGGATAACGAAACTGCGGGAAAACGTTACTCTGATCTAGGCGAACACATTTGCGTAGGAGAATTTGCAGCATCAACTATTTAAATAAACAATTCCGCGGCTTACTTGCATAAAAAGCAAGGATATTCGCGGTTTATCGAGTTTTGGTGGCTGAACTCCATTTGAAATTATGACAGTATAACAAAACTGCGGGAAAAGATTCTTCTGATCTAGATGAACGCACCTTCGTAGGAGAAATTGCGGCACCAAATATTTAAATAAACAATTAATCCGCTTACCTGCATAAACCCCTCAGGGGGCCGGCTGGGCGGTCCGGGGACCTCATCCACCCCCGGATTTTCCCTCCGGTTACGGGCTTAGCGAACCCGAGGTGCCTGAGCTCTGTAGGGAATGTGAGATTCGTTTGGGAACTTGCCCCTATTTGGGACATGCTTCCCTTGCGGACGTGCATCTGGGGAACCTGGTCTGTCCCCAGTAGTACTTCAAGACCCGTGGTAACTCCGGCGATACGAGGAGTTAGAATGTCCTTAACAGGCGTCGATCAGTGACTATTCTTGTCTGTTGGAGGAGTCCGACGGGAAAATAGTACTTTGGTCAGGTGGGGAGTGCCGGTTTAGGGCGCCGGCCGGTCCCCATCCATTAATCCGAAGCATGCGAGTCCATCGCTATAGCGTAAGGAACATCATGAGTCTCAGTCAACCGATGCTGCTATGGGTGATTGTGGGATCACCAAATTGGTAGTGCTCCTGAGTGAGTACGAAACTCGACCGAGAGTATAACGGTGCCACGGGTACTGGGGGCCCCAGAGGGGACGCTCTCTGCCCGGTAATGGGTACTGGATTCGTGGTGGCAGTCGTTGAAAGCCTACATCGCGGGCTAGGGTGACGTGCTTCGGCATAAATCCCGATGTGTGAGTTGCATTTCAACTCGGGCACTGACACGGCAGAGCCAGTAGAGATTTAGGAGGTCTCGACACCAACCGAGTGGCTCGGGGACCTACATTTCCCTTGGCGTCGGTAGGTCGTCCTGTGTGGAAGAACAGCACTGGGCGGCCGCGCTGATTGAGCATATCTCAATCCGTTGTCCGACGGGCGGATTAGGCCCCCGATTATGTATGAATGTGTTTTTTGAAGTATGATTGATAAAAAGAAGTGGGTAGGATAAATGTGATGACGGGGCCTATGAAGCCCTAGCGGCCGTGTGGATAACCCGCAAGGGAGGCGCCGCACGTAAAACTAAACTTGGAAACTTACCTGCATAAAAAACAAGGAAATTCGCAGTTTTTCGAATTTTGGTGGCTGTACCTTCGTTTCAAATAATAACGGGCTAACGAAGCTGCGGGAAAACGTTCTTCAGATGTAGTCGAATACGTCCACGTTGGAGAATTTGCGGCACCAATTATTTAAATACACAATTAAGCAGCTTACTTGCATAAAAAGCAAAGATATTCGCAGTTTTTCGAATTTTGGTGGCTGTACCTTCGTTTCATATTATGACCGGCTAAAGAAACTGCGGGAGAATGTTCTTCGGATGTAGGCTGATACGTCCGCGTAGGAGAAATAGCGGCACCAATTATTTAAATAAACAATGAAGCCGCTTACTTGCATAGAATCCAGGGATATCGCGGTTTTTCGAGTTTTAGCGGCTGAACTCTATTTGAAATTATGACATGATAACAAAACTGCGGGAAAGTGTTTTTCTGATGTAGATGGACACATCCGCGTAGGAGAATTTGCGGCACCAATTATTTAAATAATCAATTAAGCAGCTTACTTGCATAAAAAGCCGGGATATCCGCGGCTTTTCGTATTTTGGAGCTGCAACTCCGTTTCAAATTATGACAGGATAACGAAGCTACGGGAAAATGTTCTTCTGATCACGACAAACACATCAGCGTAGGAGAATTTGTGGCACCAATTATTTAAATAAACAATTACGCATCTTACTTGCATAAAACGCAAGAATAATCTCGGCTTTGCAAATTTTGCAGCTGTAACTCCGTTTCAAATTATGAGAGGATAACGAAACTGGGGGAAAACGTTATTCTGATCTAGGCGAACACATTTGCGTAGGAGAATTTGCAGCACCAATTATTTAAATGAACAATTACGCGGCTTACTTGCATAAAAAGCAAGGATATTCGCGGTTTATCGAGTTTTGGTGGCTGAACTCCATTTGAAATTATGACAGTATAACAAAACTGCGGGAAAACATTCTTCTGATCTAGATGAACGCACCTGCGTAGGAGAAATTGCGGCACCAAATATTTAAATAAACAATTAATCAGCTTACCTGCATAAAAAACAAGGAAATTCGAAGATTTTCGAATTTTGGTGGCTGTACCTTCGTTTCAAATAATGACCGGCTAACGAAGCTGCGGGAAAACGTTCTTCAGATGTAGTCGAATACGTCCACGTTGGAGAATTTGCGGCACCAATTATTGAAATAAACCATTACGCAGCTTGCATAAAAAGAAAAGATATTCGCCGTTTTTCGAATTTTGGTGGCTGTACCTTCGTTTCAAATTATGACCGGCTAACGAAACTGCAGGAAAACGTTCTTCAGATGTAGTGGAATACGTCCACATTGGAGAATTTGCGGCACCAATTATTGAAATAAACCATTAAGCAGCTTACTTGCATAAAAAGCAAAGATATTCGCAGTTTTTCGAATTTTGGTGGCTGTACCTTCGTTTCATATTATGACCGGCTAATGAAACTGCGGGAGAATGTTCTTCGGGTGTAGGCTGATACGTCCGCGTAGGAGAAATAGCGGCACCAATTATTTAAATAAACAATGAAGCCGCTTACTTGCATAAAATCCAGGGCTATTCGCGGTTTTTCGAGGTTTGGCGGCTGAACTCTATTTGAAATTATGACATGATAACAAAACTGCGGGAAAATGTTTTTCTGATGTAGATGGACACATCCGCGTAGGAGAATTTGCGGCACCAATTATTTAAATAAACAATGAAGCATATTACTTGCATAAAAAGCAGGGATATCCGCGGCTTTTCGTATTTTGGAGCTGCAACTCCATTTCAAATTATGACAGGATAACGAAGCTACGGGAAAATGTAATTCTGATCACGACAAACACATCAGCGTAGGAGAATTTGTGGCACCAATTATTTAAATAAACAATTACGTATCTTACTTGCATAAAAAGCAAGGATATTCGCGGTTTTTCGAGTTTTGGTGGCTGAACTCCATTTGAAATTATGACAGTATAACAAAACTGCGGGAAAATTTTTTTCAGATGTGGATGAACACATACACGTAGGAGAATTTGCTGTACCAATTATTTAAATAAACAATTAAGCAGCTTACTTGAATAAAAAGCAAAGATATTCGCAGTTATTCGAATATGGTGGCTGTACCTTCGTTTCAAATTATGACCGGCTAACGAAGCTGCGGGAAAACGTTCTTCAGATGTAGACGAATACGTCCGCATAGGAGAATTTGCGGCACCAATTATTTAAATAAAGAATTAAGCAGCTTACTTGCATAAAAAGCAAAGATATTCGCAGTTTTTCGAATTTTGGTGGCTGCACCTTCGTTTCAAATTATGACCAGCTAATGAAACTCCGTGAGATTGTTTTTCGGATGTAGGCTGATACATCCACGTAGGAGAATTAGCGGCACCAATTATTTAAATAAACACTGAAGCCGAATACTTGCATAAAAAGCAGGGATATCCGCTGCTTTTCGAATTTTGGATCTGTAACTCCGTTTCAAATTACGACAGGATAACGAAACTACGGGAAAACGTTCTTCTAATCAAGGCGAACACATTTGAGTAGGAGAATTAACGGCACCAATTATTTAAATAAACAATTACGCAGCTTACTTGCATAAAAAGCAAGGATATTCGCGGTTTTTCGAGTTTTGGTGGCTGAATTCCATTTGAAATTATGACAGTATAACAAAACTGCGGGAAAATTTTTTTCAGATGTGGATGAACACATACACGTAGGAGAATTTGCTGTACCAATTATTTAAATAAACAATTAAGCAGCTTACTTGCATAAAAAGCAAAGATATTCGCAGTTATTCGAATATGGTGGCTGTACCTTCGTTTCAAATTATGACCGGCTAACGAAGCTGCGGGAAAACGTTCTTCAGATGTAGACGAATACGTCCGCATAGGAGAATTTGCGGCACCAATTATTTAAATAAAGAATTAAGCAGCTTACTTGCATAAAAAGCAAAGATATTCGCAGTTTTTCGAATTTTGGTGGCTGCACCTTCGTTTCAAATTATGACCAGCTAATGAAACTCCGTGAGATTGTTTTTCGGATGTAGGCTGATACATCCACGTAGGAGAATTAGCGGCACCAATTATTTAAATAAACACTGAAGCCGAATACTTGCATAAAAAGCAGGGATATCCGCTGCTTTTCGAATTTTGGATCTGTAACTCCGTTTCAAATTACGACAGGATAACGAAACTACGGGAAAACGTTCTTCTAATCAAGGCGAACACATTTGAGTAGGAGAATTAACGGCACCAATTATTTAAATAAACAATTACGCAGCTTACTTGCATGAAAAGCAAGGATATTCGCGGTTTTTCGTGTTTTGGTGGATGAACTCCATTTGAAATTATAACAGTATAACAAAACTGCGGGAAAATGTTCTTTTGATGTAGATGAACACATCCGCGTAGGAGAAATTGCGGCACCAATTACTTAAATAAACAATGAAACCGCTTACTTACATAAAGACTAGGGATATCCGCGGCTTTTCGAATTTTGGAGCTGTAACTCCGTTTCAAATTATGACATGATAACGAAACTGTGGGAAAACATTCTTCTGATCTAGACAAACGCACCTGCGTAGGAGAAATTGCGGCTCCAAATATTTAAATAAACAATTAATCAGCTTACTTGCATAACAAGCAAGAATAATCTCGACTTTGCGAATTTTGCAGCTGTAACTCCGTTTCAAATTATGAGAGGATAACGAAACTGCGGGAAAACGCTATTCTGATCTAGGCGAACACATTTGCATAGGAGAATTTGCAGCACCAATTATTTAAATAAACAATTACGCGGCTTACTTGCATAAAAAGCAAGGATATTCGCGGTTTATCGAGTTTTGGTGGCTGAACTCCATTTGAAATTACGTTACTGTTTATTTTACTAAAACATATTTATTTTTTTTAAAGTATCGCTTGGGACCTCGTTTTAACTTCGTACCCCTTTTCCATATTTCCTCTTTAGGTTTTTGTTCGTCTTTTATATTATTCTTCATGTTTTCCTCCTCATTATGAATTTTGCTTTCGATTTCAGATTTATTTGCATTTTTTTTCTGTCGCGTTGTTTTTAATGGATACCTCCTTTCAGTTACTTTACCTCTAATAATTTCTTCGTTTTTCTGTATGAAGCGTGGAATGAGCATTTTTTTCTCTTTAAGAACTTGATGTTTCAAGATTTTAAATGCATTCTCGGCCGTGGCATTACTATCACGTAATATACCAAATCTTGTCGCTATTCCTGCTGCTGACCATACAGAAAAGTATACCATTAAGTAATTTACGACATATTTTATTATGCTTTCATTGTAAAATTTATTTCGCACTTGATGAGTCTTCATATTAATCAGTGCCATGTCCTTTAATTGATTAAACTTTTAATATTAAAGCGAGGATTTCATTTTACCTTCTGTCCATTCAGATAGTTCGTTATCATCATCATCTTCATATTCATCTAAATTTATCTTTGAGTGTGTTTCTTTGTCATCTGTATATCCAATTATACTGTAAAGATTTACATCTTCGTTTGGAGAGCCATAAATCCGAATGAAATTCTGAAAATGAATTTTAGCAGTATCGAAACAATCACTGTGAATCATTTCAGATATTAATACTGAACACACGTATCGCTCTACTTTTTGTTGTTTTTTGTCTGGGAAACATGTTTTAATTTTTTTTTCTTACAGTTTTTATTACATGCGATGAGCATACATGAAGTATGGTTAAGTTTTTGTCTAATTCATTACCTTCTTCGGCTTCATTAAAAATTTCATTCATATAAGTGTATAGACTCATCTCATTAAAGGCCAGACATGATGCTTGTAAAAGAACTAAATTGAAATCCGTTTCAATTTTCTGGATTTTTTACTACTTATCGTTCTGAAATTGTCATAGAACGTTTTTAAAAAGAACAAAATGCTTGTTTCTGTATGAGAAGACATTAGTGCTTTAGCAACCTCCAGTGGACTAATATCTTTTTCCCCAGGTACAAATAAACCATAATAGTAAACTGACATTTTTCGATCACTGTACTTCGGTTGTGCTACAATATTGCCCGTTGCGTCCAAATGGAGAATAATTGATTTCAAAGAGCTAAGGTATTTCAGTTGGCTTTCGGTAAATAAAAATATCATTAGTGGGTCAAAAGAATTAAACTGGATGTAGCCTTTGACTTTATGACCATATGACTCTCTATACTCTTTTTGCAATTTATCCATAAATTAGTAGTAATCAGAATCCAAATCATCTTTGCTTCTATTGTCACTGACGATCTTTTGTAAAATAGTTGAACTAGGTACATTATTAAAGTTACCTTGTATTAAAACGTCTTCGTCACATTTAATTACCCTCTTCCATTTTACTACAGCTACAGAATGTTTAGAAAGTTCCTCTGAGAGTTGAACTCTTCTATCTCTTTTGTGGAATCTCCGATGTTGTTCTATTCTATCGTGATATATTTCTTTTTCTAAAAAACTGTCACTGTATTATCAGAGACTGGCGAAATCGGCTCGGTTACACCGAACTTAAACGCTGTACAAGTAGAATTTTTACAGATTGCGAGCGCGTAAAAATAGATATTATTCTTCGTCTTTGATGAATAATATCTGTGATCTTTAAAAGATAAGACACAGAAGCGGTAATTTTTTTTCAAAGATATTATTAAACTCATCTGTTCATCCGTGTTTTAATCTATATTTACCATTTTCAGGAACGTAACTTTTCCAAAATTGGAAATAAAACATTTTAGGATATAAAACATTCTCACTTTCTGGAAGATGTATATCAGTGTCTGATTCAACATTTCTTTTAGAAATAACATCAACATTTATGTTTGTTAATTCTGTTATATTATTTTCTAATTTAGGATATGAAATATTCTCACTTTCTGGATGATGTATATCATTGTCTGATTCTACATTTCTTTCAGAAATAACATCGAAATTTTTTTGAATTTGATTTGCATTTATTGACATTAAGTTATCTTTGATTTTCTTTATATTATAATTAAAAATTTTGTAGCAACGTTTTTTGTATGTCGTAACAGTTGTAGGGGTATAATGCTGTGGTAAAATTTTTGTACATAATTCAAACCAAACGTCTCTATGATAAGTTTCTCTTTCAAGAAAACTTATAAAGGCATCAATACTATCGAAATATTGGTTATAAATAAGTAGTATCGCACTGCATATTTTCTCGATTTCAATAGTTTTTATTTTAACCATCTTGTAAATTAATTTAACAAACAATTTTTTAAATTATGGCATATAATTTCTCTGCTAGATTTAGATTATGACTACCTCTTTGTCATATTGCTCTAACAATTAGAAATTTCAAACTAAACAGATCAGTAATATTTCTTAAGAAATAACTTGTAAAAACTGCAGTTCCGATTTTCTGCTAAAGATGTTTTATAATTAATAAATTTTTTTTTCTTAAATAAAAAAAGGATAGAATATACAACGTTTATAACTTTGAAGAGAGACTGATAATTTTCAAAAAAGTAATATAGATATTGACAAAAGAGAAATATAAGTATGAATACAATTATGCAAAGAAGTTTCTAAGGGAAATTTTAATATTTCATAATACAATAGCAACAGTCCCAATACTGATTTGATTTTTATTACTTGCTAAAGTACCACACATATAACTCACTGTCAGAGAATAAAAAATTATAAATATATTTATACTTGGAAAAAATTATGACGAATTCAGTGTTAATTCGCCCAAGTCTGCTTCTACATTTTACAATTGACCAATAATTTTCAAATTATTTTTTATGCAAGTAAAAAGAACTTGAAATGATATTTTTCGAAATTAAATATAGGTCTATGTATACAGAAAGTGAATTCGGCCAGTTGTAAACGTTTATTTATAAAATGTTCGATAATTTTTCTGTGATACATTTTTTTTTAGATGTACCATCTCTTTAATATTCGAAAATCACAAATTTTTATATTTTAAATAAACTTCTAGTTAAGAATTGCTCTTCCTTACGAGATCGAACGTTCTAAATAAAAAAGAAATTTTTTTTAGGTTTTCTTTATATTTCTTATATTTCTGAGAAATCTGAAATATTGTTTAATATAAAAAAAATATTCTTTAAGCTTAAATGGTTTTGTCTATCAAATAATTACGCGACATTTAATTACTTATTGGTTTTTAAAAATCGTTAGTATCTTAGACATAGTATCATTTAAAAACATAAACCACGTGTGTTGATACGACACGATTAAGTTTTGTAATAGTTATATAAAAAAATATTATTGTAAAAAAAATCGTCTATATACACCTATTCCATTTCTGAATCATTTTAAATACAAACAAATCATCATTAGATGTCACATAATAACGTACAAAAATTTTTTCATTCGTCTGCTACAAATCTCCCTATTTAGATTATTTCTTCCAACAGCTCTCAAAAACAAAAGAAAGCAAATAATCTTTCTACAAAATGGGACGGATATCACTAGTTGTTAAGTAACAAATGGTGACCAGACGTAATAATATAAAATTTGAAATATTATAATACGGTATTACAAGTGTACAAAAATTGAAAACTATTCTAAAGAATAAAAAACATAATATTTCTATATATAATTACAAAAATATTTATGATATAACTTTTAATAGAAAAATAAAACAAAGTGAACCCAAATCATACATATACACTAAAGACTATAATACTACGAAAAAATAAATGTATAAGATATTTCAAGGAGATAAGACCATATAACGACGAATAACTTTATTAAAACCGTAGTGCCGCAAAGAAATATATAAATATATAAAATCACTGAAAGGTATGCCAGCCAAATGTAAACTTAAGAAAGAGTATGGAGCAGGAATCCGGTTATATATGTTCAGATAACAATGAACCGGATATATAAATGATCTTTTATTAATAAAATACTTAACTGCAGATCAATCATAATTTTAGATGAATATACAGACCCCGATGTTTCGATAATTTGCGATAATATCATTCCAATTTACAGGTTCAGAAACTCGCAATACCATGTGTATAGGACTGTTATTACAAGAAACCCTCATAATTGTTTGGAAATTAAAAGTCATCACGCCACAAATTTTCTCATTTCGATATGTGTTCGTATACAACAGAAATCCCAAACATCGGATTTTTTCGCAAGTAACTCGCTTACTTGTGTATTAAAAAATTTGTTTTCGCAAACTCTCATATTGAAATATAAATCTCTGAACTAGAAAAACATTCCCTACAAATATCACTTACTTATCACAATTTTAAACGTAGGTAAGCGTACAAAATCGCGTAAAGTCCTAAACATTCGATTATTTTTGCAAGTAAAAGGAAAAAATTTAGATATCAATAAATACTTTGTAGTACCGATTTTCCGGGGTAGATGTGTTCGCATCGACAAGGAGCAAAAATTCTGCCAATTTCAAAGGCCTATCATAAATTGAAACAAAGTTACAGCCACCAAACCAAGCAAAATTGCAAATGTCCGTGTTTCTTATGCGAGTAAGCTACATAATTGTTTATTTACATAAATGGTGCCACAAATTCTCCAACATAGATGCGTTTCCCTACATCAGAAGAACTTTCTCCGGCAGTTTCTTTAGGCTGTCATAATTTGAAACGATGGTGCTGCCATCAGAACTTAAGAAACAGCGAATATTTGTGATTTTATGCAAGAAAGCGCTTAATTGTCCTTGTCAATTTCGCTCCTGCGTAACTCCGTTTGAAATTATGACAGGATAACAGAACTGGGGGAAAAGATTCTTCTGATTTAGACGAACACACCCACATAGGAGAATTTGCAGCACCAATTATTTAAATAAACAATTAAGCAGCTTACTTGCATAAAATGCACGGATAGTCGAGGTTTTTCGAGTTTTGGTGACTGAACGCCATTTGAAATTATGACAGGATAACAAAGCTGCGAAAAAATATTCTTTTGATGTAGACGAATACACCCGCGTAGGAAACTTTGCGGTACCACTTATTTAAGGCGGTCTTACACCTAAAAATTTTGAAAAAATCAAATTTTTTTATTAAATTTTTTGATTATATATGTTATTTAGAACCTAAAAGAACTATAGTTTGAATCAATAATTAAAAAAATTTTAAATAAACCGCTGGAAGAGCTTACTATCTTTAAAATGACGAGAAAATTGATTTTCTTGTTTTTTGCCTTTTTTACACGGAGAGAAATTTTAGAGTAAAAATTACCAAGGTGCCTTGGTAGCGCATGGATAGACTGTCAAAAGCCGTGATATTCCCAAGTTTCTAATACAATTTATAAGTTTCCCAGGAAAAACTACCATAACCACTTAAAAAAAATACCAAATTATCGGAATAAAAATTACCAGACACACTGGTAAAAATTGAGATCTAGTCATTTTTACAAGGTAACCTAAGAATTTTTGCTAAGAAAACTGATAAATTTTACCAAATAACCTGGTATTTGTGTATTCGCGCATGCGCACTGCGCATTATTGTGTTTCAGAAGATTGATACTAGAGGCGTGCGCGACGTTAAAATGAAAACAATACACATATTTTCAGTAAGTAATAACGGCGATTCAAATGACTGTTGGTAACAGCTTCCGTGGTGCAGTCGGTAGAACGTCGGACTCTCAACCCAAAGATCGTCGGATCGAATCCCGCTTCCGTAAAAATTTTTTTTCAGTTTAATGTTTTTTCATCCTTGTTTCTGTTTCTATTTCTATATTAAAATACTATATATCCATCAATATGGATAAAAAAAGTTAATTTTTTTAATTTAAATTAACTAAAAAAAAATTTTACGAAGGCACTTTGGTAAAAAGTTTGAAATTGTCAGTCTGTCCATCCATTACCATAGAAACTGGTAATTTTGTCTCGAATATTTGTAATTTTCACTACAAAATTTCTCTCCGTGTATAGACTTCTGATAGGAAAACGTTATTTACTTAAATGTGTTATAAAATATCAAAAAACATTATTTATATATGTATATACTTATATAAATCCTTATATAAGGATAAAAAAAATAATTAAATTCACATACAGTATTTATTATAAAAATTAAATAAACCATGTTGTGGAATTCGAAATCCAGTGGAATCGTCTTGTGACCATTTCCCACTTCTGCTTCTAGTAAAGTGACCATTCCGTGACCGAAATTCGACATCAATTCACTATATTAATACTCCCTTTTGTACCTATACCTACATATATAACTAATGCCAGTGTAAACACAGTGGCACAGCCGCATAGCTGACAGCTCAAAAGCTCAAATGAGCAGAGATACATAACTATGTGATTTCAACAGTTTGTTTTGCAGAGTTTTGGCTTCCTCAAATAGAAAGATTTTTTTCATAATGTTTCATTGTTTGTATTCATAAGTGAATTTAGGACTGAAAAATTAATGAATTATATGTGAAGATATATATGTAAAAGTATTTATAATTGTGATTATAATACAAGCATGCAGTGACAGTTTTGTTTAAATTTGGAAATTATAGCTTCAGTTTAAGATGCTTGAGATTGCTGTATGAAAGTTAATACAGAAAAACAAGTGGATTTAGCTAAGTATTCGAAGGAAGAAGCTGTAATAATTCTTTACGGATAAAAATAAATACATTTTTTTTATAAAAAAGATGAAAGTGAAATAATTGACTTTGGCTTACTATAGGATATAATTCAATTCAGAAGAGTTATGAATTACAATAAGTGTCAAGATGTATCTATGCAGAAAAGCGACAAGCCTGCTTAGCACACAAGAAATATATAATACAGGCTTGAATTCAAGATATATTTAATATACAATATGCGTAATCAAGTGATCATTGACAAAATGGGCTTATCGGCTTTTATATATTTATGTACTTTTGGCCATAACAGTGATGACTTCTTAAGTTGCGATTAGGATTTCATATTTCATAAGACCTGCTGCATATTCTACATTAATCTTAGTATAACAAATAATAATATAACTCAGTATAATGTGTTAAAAAGTGACTCAACAGTGGATGAATCAAAAGTACAAAGGCGAAGGACAGATTGTTAGCAATAACTTTGAATGGAACGCATGCTGTTAGATTAGCAATAACTTTTAAAGGAACTAATGGCTGGTTATTTTTGAAGTTTTATGGTATTTTTCTTTGTAGGTTTATTTCTCAAAATATCATTTTTTAAAGTTTGGCGTTACTTTAAAAAAAACTATTCCATTGATTTTGATGGGAGAGGGCCTGAATTACTTGAAATTTATTCATCTATGGCACGAAGAGTTGGAAATATGAAAAATATTTTATTAAATAATTTTAAAATGGTAAAATCCACAAAAAAACATAAAAATTTATAAAATTCATGAATTTAAAGCAGTTTTTTCCATAAAAAAAATATTAATTTTCAGAAATTTTATTTTTCCAACTCTTCCTGCCATAACTGCATGAATTTCAAGTAATTTAGTTCCTCTCCCATGAAAATCAATGGAATAGTTTTTTTTTAAAGTTACGACAATTGAAAAAAATTGAAAATGCTATATTTCTGAATAAAATTGGTCTACAGATTAAGTCGTGGACCATATTATCAGAAATAGTGTATATTTATAGTATATATATACACACACACACACACACACACACACACACACACACACACACACACACACACACACACACACACACACACACACACACACACACACACACACACACACACACACACACACACACACACACACACACACACACACACACACACACACACACACACACACACACACACACACACACACACACACACATTTGTTTTAACAGATTTATGGAGCCCTTTTATACACATGAGCATATTTATGGAGTCCGTTTTCTTTTATGGAGCCCGGGTCCCATAAAATATTTTTCTCGGGCGTTTATGGAGCCCGATCTAGAGTCTATAACCCCAGGGTCCATTATTTCTTTAGTCACTTGCCATAGGGATCTCTGGGCTGTAGGTACTAATATACAGGGATGGGCTCCATAAACGGATGGGGGGATAATTATATATATATATATATATATATATATATATATATATATATATATATATATATATATATATATATATATATATATATATATATATATATATATATATATATATATATATTGTATTTTGTTTAAACTACATTTCTCTTTTTTTTATACCTCATTTTGACCTCAGAACCCACTAGGTGTAAGACCACCTTAAATAAAGAATTAAGCGCTTACTTGCATAAAATCACGAATATTATTCGCTCTTTCTCAAGTTATTCCAAGAATATCCTTGCTTTTTATGCAAGTAGGCTGCTAAACTGTTTATTTAAATAAATGGGGCCGCAAATTTTCCTACGCGGATGTGTTCGTCGACATCAGAAGAACATTTTCCAGCAGCTTTGTTATCCTGTCATAATTTCAAATGGAGGTCAGCCACCAAAACTCGAAAAACCGTGACTATCCGTGCTTTTTATGCAAGTAAGCTGCTTAATTATTTATTTAAATAAATGGTACCTCAAATTATCGTACGCGGAGTTCGCTTAGTTCAGAAGAACGTTTTCCCGTAGTTTCGTTATCCTCTCATAATTTGAAACGGAGTTACAGCTCCAACATTCGCAATACCGCGGATTTTCTTGCTTTTTATGCAAGTAAGATGCTTAATTGTTTATTTAAATAAATGTTGCCGCAAATTTTGCTACGCGGATGTGTCCGTCTACATCAGAAGAACATTCCTCCGCAATTTCGTTAGCCGGTCATAATTTGAAACGAAGGTACAGCCACCAAAATTCGAAAAACTGCGAATATCCTTGTTTTTTATGCAAGTAAGCTTCTTATTTATTTCTTTAAATAATTGATGCCGCAAATTCTCCTACGCGGATGTGTTCATCTACATCAGAAGAACATTTTCCCGCAGTTTTGTTATTCTGCCATAATTTCAAATGGAGATCAGCGACCGAAACTCGAAAAACCGCGAATATCCTTGCTTTTTATGCAAGTTAGCTGCGTAATTGCTTATTTAAATAATTGGTACCGCAATTTCTCCTACGCAGAGGTGTTTGTCTAGATCAGAAGAACGTTTTCCCGCAGTTTCGATATCCTGTCATAATTTGAAACGGAGTTACAGCTCCAAAATTCGAAAAGCCGCGGATATCCCAGCTTTTTATGCAAGTAAGCTGCTTAATTGTTTATTTAAATAATTGGTGCCGCTAATTCTCCTGTGCGGATATGTTCGGTCACATCAGAAGAACATTTCCCCTCAGTTTTGTTATACTGTCATAATTTAAAATGGAGTTCAGCCACCAAAATACGAATAGCCGCGGATATCCCTCTTTTTTATACTAGTAAGCTGCTTAATTGTTTATTTAAATAATTGGTGCCGCAAATTCTCTTACGCTGATGTGTCCGTCTACATCCGAAGAAAATTCTCTCCCAGTTTCATTAGGAGGTCATAATTTGAAACGAATGTACAGCCACCATAATTCGAAAAACTGCGAATATCTTTGCTTTTTATGCAAGTAAGCTGCTTAATTGTTTATTTAAATAATTGGTGCCGCAAATTCTCCTACGCAAATGTGTTCGCCTATATCAGAAGAATGTTTTCGCACAGTTTCGTTATGCTCTCATAATTTGAAACGTAGTTACAGCTCCAAAATTCGCAAAGCCGTTGATATTCTTGCTTTTTATGCAAATAAGATGCTTAATTGTTTATTGAAATAAATGGTGCCGCAAATTTTGCTACGCGGATGTGTTCATCTGCATGAGAAGAACATTTTCCCGCAGTTTTGTTATCCTGCCATAATTTCAAATGTAGTTCAGCCACCAAAACTCGAAAAACCGCCAATATCCTTGCTTTTTATGCAAGTAAGCTGCGTAATTGTTTATTTAAATAATTGTTGCCGCAAATTCTCCTACGCAAATGTGTTCGCCTAGATCAGAAGAACGTTTTTCCGCAGTTTCGTTATCCTCTCATAATTTGAAATGTAGTTACAGCTCCAAAATACGAAAAGCCGCGTATATTCCTCTTTTTTATGCTAGTAAGCTGCTTAATTGTTTATGTAAATAATTGTTGCCACAAATTCTCCTACGCGGATGTGTTCATCTACATCCGGAGAACATTCTCCCGCAGCTTCGTTAGCCGGTCATAATTTGAAATGAAGGTACAGCCACCAAAACTCGAAAAACAGCGAATATCCTTGCTTTTTATGCAAGTAAGCTGCTTAATTGTTTATTTAAATAATTGTTGCCCCAAATTGTCCTACGCGGATTTATTCGTCTATATCAGAAGAACATTTTCCGGCAGTTTCGTTAGCCGGTCATAATTTGAAATGAAGGGACAGCCACCATAATTCGAAAAACTGCGAATATCCTCGTTTTTTATGCAAGTGAGCTGCTTAATTGTTTATTTATCTAATTGGTGCCGCAATTTCTCCTACGCGGATGTGTTCGTCGAGATCAGAAGAACGTTTTCCCGCAGTTTCGTTATCCTGTCATAATTTGAAACGGAGTTACAGCTCCAAAATTCGAAAAGCCGCCGATGTTCCTGCTTTTTATGCAAGGATGATTCTTAAATTTTATTTAAATAAATGGTGCCGCTAATTCTCTTACACGGATGTGGTCGTCTACGTCAGGAGAACATTTTCCCATAGTTTTGTTATCCTGTCATAACTTGAAACGAAGTACAGCCACCATAATTCGTAAAACGGCGAATATCCTTGCTTTTTATGCAAGTGAGCTGCTTAATTTTTTATTTAAATAATTAGCACCAACAATTTTTTGAGGCTGATGTGTTCGTCTACGTTTTGTTCATCAAACTATTGGCATCAAAACTCGAGTGACGGCGTTTATTCGATGTGTTTATGCATGTAAGCCGCATATATATTGTTTATGCAATTATGTTATTAATATTTTATTCTATGTTTATTTTGCAAGTTTATATATTTTGTCATTGCTAGTATGGGTTGTCACCACTTATATGTGACTCGCATGCTTGTAAGCAATATTTAATGCGAAATTTTTACATGTCTCATTTTGCCCCACTTTTTCCGTACGGGTCTTCCGGCGGATAGAATGTGTGGCGGGTAGCTTCAGCTTCATAAAATAGTCCAGACATATGATACAGAATTAAAATTTACATACAATTCATACAAAAAAAAATGTAGTTGCCAAAAGTCGCAGGTAAAGCGTACGAGACCGGTATAAATAATATAAAATAAAATGAAACAAAAATATATCATAAGAAAATAAAAATTAAAGCGTGACATAGTATATATGCGCAGGTACATGTACCGATTAAAAGCATGCAGATACACGGAGAGAAAAATAACGTAGACGTTACCGGTGACTCAGGCCGTTTTTGCCTGAGTGACGCGGGTAGTAGGCACAAAGCTATCGCTACCTATGTCACCCGTAGTATTTGCCTGACTAACAAGCAATGACTAGTGTAGAAGTACATAGTAGCATTTGCCGTATTTATAAAATAATAGATGGATTACCAATATGCGTAAAAGAGAAGTGTGTATATTTTATACGATCCTGTGGATATATAATAATATTACTGTAGTGCAAAATTTATAATAATTTTAGCTTATTTAAAAAAGTAAGGATTTAAATGTAACGTTGACAACATAATCCCAAAAGCACAACTTTTATATGGGCATTCTGCTCTCGTAGTATAAAATACGGGTTTGAAATAATTATAAGAAGATTTTTAGCTCATATGTAATATTTTTTACATATAAGATAAGCGATCTTTTTATATACAATCAGATATATTTATAAATACAAAACTCATGTAACATAATATTAAAAATGTATAAAAAATATTTCAATCAATATTGCAATATTTTTATTATTTTTTATATCAATTAATATCAATAGTATCTAGTTTTTTGGATTTATAAGAAAAATTAATATTTTTCAGTAATTCTTTTTTAATCGAAAAAAAAACAACATTCACAAATTTTTTGTAGTTGAAAATTTCAAGTATTTGTTTTGGGCGTTAAATGGTTAAAATTCAATATTAGTAAAATTACAAACCAGAGGAAATTAACTATAGAGGAACGATGGCTATGTAAGAAAAATTCAATGATAAGTTAATTAAGTTTTGTATTTATTTTAATAGAAAATCTTGGTTAATATATTAAGATACGTTATATGCATACAAAATTAAAGAACATATTTTGTTGCAACAAAATGGGAATTATTTTTTTCTATCATTAAACAGGGATGTATATCTGGTAGTTCATCAGCTCTTTTTAAGATATTTAAACCACAAACCTCTACAGAGTACGCGTAATAATGCTCGTTAAAACATATCGTACTGAGTGGCTGCATCAATATTTATTTATTTATTTATTTATTTCCAGAAAATATTTACATTACATTATTATATACGAAATATACATAAGTAAGTAAATCCTACTGAGGCAAATATTATTGCCTGTGTGTAGATCTGGTACACAGAAAACTTACAAACTAAAAAAATATTACAAACTACAAAATTCTTAAAAAAACTATATAATGTTATGTGCGTAGTGTTAGTTAACATCGATAAAATCCATTGTAGTACATAAATAACAGTTAAATAATTTGTTAGATATATTGGTTAAGATTTAATTATTATTTTGAAATTATATTGCATCTTTTACTATAAACATTTTTAATTTTTTCTTCATTAATTGTCTACTTAAATTCATAACTTTGAGATCCTTAGATAGCCCATTAAAGACCCTTATAGCTTCATTGTAGCTATTTTTATCACTAATTCTTTTATCACATTTAGGTAATTGAATTGTTTTGTTTCTGGTCTTGCTCGCACTGTTTATATATTTATTTCTTAATGTAGAATAATGTAAGGATATTGACTCTAACTGGAATAATTTTTTTATTTCAAGAGGTGGATTAGTTTGAGAGAATTTATTTTTATTTATGATTTTCAATATTTTGTTTTGTGTTGATTGTATTAGTTTCATATTATTATCGTACGCACCACCCCAGGCAATTACCCCATAATTGATTAGACTATGAAAGAAAGCATAATATATTATCATTAATGTTTTTGTATCCATCATATTTTTATCTTGGCAAAGACAAAAATTAGGTATTTGGTTTTTTTAATGATATATCTTATATGCTTATCCCATTTCATATTGTAGTCGAAATACAGCCCTAAGTATTTATGACTTTCAACTCTTTTTATTAATTGCGTTCCTATTTTGATGTTTAGTGTGCCAGGTACACTATCACAGTAGTTTCCGAGAGTCATATAGACCGTTTTATCTATATTTAGCGACAGTTTATTTTGTGCAAGCCACTTGGCCACATGATTAAGGTAAGCACACATTTTTTTCTTGAGCTGAGGACCACATGTTATCACTTGATATGATAACCGTGTCATCAGCATAGGACATGATTGTGTCATTTTGCATACTTCCTAGTAAGTCATTGACATAAAGTATAAAAAGTAATGGTCCTAATATAGTTCCTTGGGAACACCCGTGGTAAATTCTTTATATTCACTTTTACAGTCTTGAATTTTTACTCTTTGCCGCCTATCTGTGAGATAGCTAGTCATCAGTTTTAAGGCACTACCCCTTACTCCATATCGTTCAAGCTTATCTAATAGAACTCTATGATTAACAGTGTCAAATGCTTTGGCTAAGTCTAGAAAAGCAACAATTATTGGTTTACTTTTATCTAAGTTTTCGTATATGATATTTGATATATAATTTAATGCGTCAGTAGTTCCCCTATTTTTAACGAAGCCGTATTGTTTTTCTGATATTATGTTATGTTTTTCAAAAAAGTGGTATAATCTATTATAAATTATTTTTTCAAAAATTTTTGCAATGTTCGATATTAAAGAGATTGGTCTGTAATTATTGATATTAGATTTTTCACCAGCCTTGTAGATAGGGACTACCTCAGCATTTTTGAGCGCGTCAGGCCAGATAGATTTCACAATACATAAATTGAAGATATATTCTAAGGGCACACATATATATTCAGAGAGAATTTTCAATGATTTAGCGTTAATATTGTCTACACCTCCAGATTTATTTTTCAATGTATTGATTATTTTGTATATCTCAGCAAAATCTGTCGGACGAAAGAAAATAGATTCAGGATTCCTATCTGGAAGTTTCAGGTTATTATTATTTATATTAGCAAATTGAGCACTCAAATTTGGTCCTATTTTACAAAAATAGGTGTTCATAGCATTTGCTATATCAGTTTTATTTTCGATTTTTTGATTGTTATCGTATATATATTTTATTGGATTATCATGCACACTATTTCTCCCTAATTTAGTTTTAATTATGTTCCATAATTCCTTAGAGTTTCCGCTATTTCGATGATGATAAATAAATATCATTTTGTTTTACAAATATTTTAATAATTTTTCCAAAATTGAGTAAATCACTGTCTCCCATTTCGAGCACCAAAACCATATCGATCTTGTAATCTCGTCCTTGAAATTCTGCAAAAGTTGTCGAAATAATCTTTTCTTCTAATTGACTTGCAGGGAAATACATTTTCTGACTTCTCACATCAATATCTTCCTGATTATGTAGTTTTATATAGTCGTCGAAACATTTTAAATATTTTTCAGCCTTCAAATATGCGAGTCGTAACTGACTCTTTATACTGAGCGTTTTCAAAATATTCACCCTGCTACTTGTAGCAGCTGCTGTTAATTTATGCTCTCTGTGCTTCGATTCGAATCTCATGGTCCAGTAATGTATCAACGGTCCATTATCAATAATAGCGCGGACATAGTGAGTCATATTATGGAATTTATATTTTAAGGCACCAAAAAGTTCTTTATACAATGATAAAAAATCAGGAATCATTATATCCAATTGATATACATGACCTATCGCTAATCTTGGTGATGTGATAATTGATATAATTTTCCTTAGTATTATGTACAAAGTCCACACGCTGCTTTTTCTTTTCTCTTTCTCTTCGTCAGCAATAATATTCATCACCTTGTTGCCAACAAGCAGTGAAAAGTATCGACAGAAACAAATCATTTCGGATGACGACATTTTTAGTTTTTTTTTTTTTTTTTTGAAGAATATGAATTGCTTTGATACCTGGAATTTTGTTATAACTTTCAAGCTCCTTATATGGAAATGCTTCCAGTCTACTGTTTAAGAACTCCAAAGAAAATACTTTCAATTTATAAATTAATTCATTCAAGACATTCACCATAACATAATTTGCAGTACCTTCAAATATATCGTGCATAATATCTAAGCTGATATTTTCATAGACATGGAAACCATTAACACGATTAAATATGCAGCTCTCTTTAATCCCAGTGTTAGGTGGACATCTCAAATTACAATTTTCTGTGTATGATTGCTTTGTTCTTAATAAATGTTCATTTGTAGTTGTTAACGTTTTCATTTCGTCGACTGTTGCACGGCATATCCGGCAGGGTCTTCCGTGATTAAAGTTATCAACAAAACCTAGTATGTTGTTGAGACCTAAGTTATCACCCAATACTAAAGCTAACTGGAAATAAATCGTATATGTTTTTCCAGCAACATTAATTTTTAAGCCATCTTTATTTAATGTATTTAATTCCGATATAAGAGTTTTGAACACCTTGTTTCCAGCAGTTTTCCAGTCATTTGCGTAAAATAAAATAGCTAATACGATATTATTCAGCTTTGAAGCAATGTGGGGAGGGAAACATGGTATTTGAACATTAGGCCAGTCAAATTAGTTTTTCCACCAACTTAACTGTAACTAGAGGTTTGCGAGCGGATACTGGTCGGGGGGGGGGGGGGGGGGGATCAGGTACAATGATCCGGTGAGTGTGTCCAAAAATTATGTCAGGATCATTTTTTAAATAATGAATTAATGATCGAAAAGTCAGTTTTTTGACGACAGAAGAAAAACTACTGACTTTACAGAAAAAAGTTAAATGTAAACTTTGTAGATATTGAAAAGATCTATCAAACGCAATTTACAGATTTACATTTAGTTAATTTGTTTATCTGTAAATCGCAAAAAACCGCTGAAAATAGCCATTTTAACGATTGTTTATAACTCCGTTAAAAAATTTGCTAGGTGCTTGATAACTCGCTTTAGTATAGCTCTTATAGTACTTAATAAGCAGTTAAAATTTTAGCTCAAAATATTCAATAGTTTTTGCATAATTCCATTTATTTATTAGATTTTGGTCATTTTTGCGCGATTTTTCCCAAGCCGTGGGACGTCGTACGAGGATGCAGTAAACGGATTTTGAAAGTTTAACATCTCTACTTTCACGAACAATGAATAGCTAAGCAATTATTTCAAATTTAGTTATTAAAAATCGCAAAATAAAAAAGTCATTTTTTTTGTTATAAATAAAAGCAATTGCAACTCCTGTATTTGTCGGAGATAAGCAACAGTAGGTTCGTTGGAAAACTCGCATTTTTCCCCAAATTTCAACGTCCCTACGAACTCTCTAAGTGCTCTAGAAGCCGAGATAATTTTTTTTTTTTGTAAAAATCGCCGTGTCTTCAATTATTAATATTAAGAAACGAGAGAGGCGCGAAAAATCGAATTAATAGTTGTACTCGCATAAAAAAAATATTGCGTCACATTAATTGCAAAATTACATTGTTATAAATAATCACAAAGGTGCGGGTCAAAAATGGAGAAGGCTACAGTGTCACGCGAAAAAAACTGAACATAGGAACTTCAAATCCGACGCGCTCGAAAAATTTTTTATATCTCGGTAACTTATTGACATAAAAACTTCATTTTTTTTTAATTTGGGATGGCTCGCGAAAATAATAACATCTGGCCCACTTATTTCCTCGAAAAAGTTTATTTAACAATACTTAATTAACAATAATTATTTGAATTAACTTTTTAATGTTTTTTTTTCATAAATAAATAATTAATTACATTTAATTTAATGCAATGGTACATATTACTAATTAATTTAACTTATTTCTATTTAATTCTGTGTATGTGAGTATATGTGTGCGAGAGTAGTTTTGAAGTCTGCCGCTCTTTTATGTGTTCAGAATAATGCGTTCAGAAAGACATTCAAGATAGAACCTTTGCTTCGTCCTTTGTGCGCATGTCCCCTCCAAATGGAGCGTTGCTTTTATTTGTGTTAGTTTGACAGTTGAGGTGTTAGTGACGCTATCCAGCACGTGAACAGAAAAATATTTTGTTTCAAATACTGTTTGATAGTGTTTATATACTGTTTCAATTATTGAATGATTTAGTGCATTAATGTTCTTCTGATTTCTAGTGCAATTACGAAATCTCACAATAATTTCTGTACGAAACTTGTGTAGTTTGTTTTTTAACGACAATTCGAATCGGTTTAAATTTACAACTGCAATATAGCAACAACTGCAGAGATATATTTTACGGAGGTTTAGTGCATATCGCACGCAGTACATATATAAAACCATTGGTAAGTACATTAGCATTATAATTATTTATTTATACTGTTTTTAGAAAATTGATTCATAATTTATTTGTCATTGTCAAAAAGAATATATACAGTTCTTTTATGTTTGTAGTGAAGATAGATAATAAACTCCAATCTAGTTTCAATATTAAATTAGAACTGCAAGAGAAATATTTTATGGAGATTTAACGAGATTGACGTACTGCATAATCGAACCATTGGTTAGTACATAAGCATTATAATTATTTATTTATAGTGTTTTTAGAAAATTGATTCATAATTTATTTGTCATTGTCAAAAAGAATATATAGAGTTTTTTATGTTTGTAGTGAAGATACATAATAAACTGCAATCCAGTTTCAATATTAAATTACAACTGCAAGAGAAATATTTTTTGGAGATTTAACGAGATTGACACACTGCATAATCGAACCATTGGTTAGTACATAAGCATAAAATTTCGCATAATGTAAAGTCACAGGGTAACTAAGAGAAAAGCATAATACTATAATGTATCAGAGCGCAGCTGAACGTGTGTACTACTTCACACATGGACACACACACATACGTAATTTCGCGGGGAGAGGGATCATGCATACATATAACACTTTGTTTTGAATCAAGTTCTTTGCTTTTCTCTCCTGTGACTTTAAACGGGTCGGTATAAAATCATATACAAGCTATTGTATTCTTATCTATCTTTCCGAATTATATTTTGACAACATTTTTAATCTCAAGTATTTTTAATAAGTGTATTTATGTATATAAATGTCAATAAGTGTATATAAATCTTGTAATTGGAATACGCATTTACATTTATTTATATTTATATACTATAAAGGGATACGGATTTGGGGCTAGTCGGCGCATAGATTCCTGCTATACCGGCCCTGGCTGCGACATTTAGTGTCGTATGTACCACTGTACTGCCAGTGCGGTGATAGCCCGGCGGTACGGGCACCTTGCTTCTCACCCGGGTGAATCGAGTTCAATTCGCGATGTCTCCATTTTAGTTTTTTTATTTTTATCCTTAATCCGTTACAATATATTTTTTAAAATTTATTTTTTTTAATTTATTATAAACGTATACTTATAAATGTAAAAATTGTTCCAATTACAACTTTTATGTATACTTATTTATTTATCAATTATTGATTAATTATGGTCGTTACAATATATTACTAATTTTTTTTTAATTTTCAAATAATATATAGTAGTTTCATATAGTTTCGATAATTAAAAAAATTAATTGATATCATTTTTATTTTTTATGCGCATTGTATTATTTCAGATTGAAGCTTTTTGAAAACATGGAAACTCACGATGAGAATATCTGTTTGCTGTGTGACAAAATTATATCCCCCGACCAGCAACGAAATGTCAAAGAAAGAGCCATTGAATCATTGATTGCAGCAAGCTTACAGAGAAAAGACAACAAACACAAACAGCTTGAAAAGTGTGAATCATTAAATATTCACAAGAATTGTCATGGCAATTATGTTAAAGAGTCAAAAATAAAGGCTGCGCAAAAAAAGCTGTAACTTCTAAAGTAAGTTCAAGGAGAGGTAGTATTAGCTTACGAAAATTTGACTTTAGTAAATACTGTCTTTTTTGCGGAGAAGATGCGTCCGATGAGTATGAGGCCAAACGGAAGATTCAAACTAAAATGAATCTTTACAAAGTTCAACATGTTTTAAGCAATACTCTCCAAAATAATATTATGGAAAAAATTAATTCGCGATTAGAAAATAGTAATTTACAAGATATTCGTCAGGAAGAATATAGAAATCTTAAGAAACGCATAGAAAACGTAGATTTAGTGGAACGGGCCGTTCGTTACCATGATCATTGTCTTAGGAAATTTTCAATTCTTAGACTTACTCAGCAGCCTAGCCGACCGATAAGCGAAGGTACATCCGAAGCTGTAGAGTATATAATATCTTATTTGTGCGAATGTAGTGAAGACGAATGTCAATTTTCGATTAAAGATATTTTAAGTGAATACAAAGGAGAAGTTCCTATGAAACTAGATACAATACAAAACAAATTATTAGAATATTTTGGTAGCACAATTACGATTTATAAAGTAAAAAATGATTTAGTGGTTTGTTTTGCATCTGTAAGAAATAAAATTCTCTCTGAGGAATGGTACAGAAATAAAAACTCAAATGAAGATAAGGAGAGTGAAAGGATAATCGAGACATCGGCGAAATTAATTTTGAATGATATTAGATCAAAATATTACGACACAGCTAATTATCCTGCTCCCAATTGTTTTTTACATAACGTTGATGATGACATACCACGGTCGTTACGATTATTTTTAGATGTTTTAATTAAAAGTCACAAATGTTCAGAAAATTCTTATGTTATGTGGGATAAAAGAATTACAACACTTTGTCACATTATAATAAATTCAGTGAGACCTCGGTCATTTTTATCCTCTATATTGCTAGGCCTGTCATCGATGATGTATAAGAAACATGCTTCCAAAAATCTAATTGATTCGCTAGCGTATATTGGCTTGTGCGTTTCGTACTATAAAACGCAACTTTTCGAGTCCTCTATAGTTTGCCAACCCGAAAGTTATGATGCAGGAAAATCGTATTTCCAATTTATTTATGATAATGCGTATCATAATACGTGTACTATCGACGGCAGAAATACGTTTCATGCCATGGGTGGAGTGATCTGTGCAACTCCTGCCTCTGAAATATCGAGGAGTATGAAAATAGAGCGCCTGCGTCGCATTCCATCGGCAACTAATGTAGGCACTTTTGGATTTGTTCCTTTAAAGAATTTTCAAAGAGGTATTCATGCAGGCCTTAAGAATATCAAAATTCAAGACTTCAATGGAACAAATCCAATTGTGAACAATCAAGTGGAGGATTCTGATTTATTGTGGTTTTATGGTAATTACGTACGCCGGGAAAACATGAGCGGCTGGAATAGCTTTATGGAACTATGTACCCAAGTAAAACCATTTCACATATCAAGAATAATTCCGGTTCCATTTGTCAATGCACCGCCAAGTAATTACGATACAATTTTTACTGTTTTAATTGAAGCTAATAATAAATGCAAGAGCCAAGATCAAAAAAATGTTTTCGTCACTTTTGATCAACCTCTATATCAAAAGGCTAGAGAAATCATTGAGTGCTGTAAAGGAACTCAAAACGAAGCAAAGATAAATAAAGTTATTGTTAGGCTCGGAGGGTTCCATATGCTTATGTCCTACCTTGGCGCAATAGGTTTTATAATGGAAGGTAGTGGATTAAAGGACGCATTTTGTGAACTTTATGCTGAAGTTTCAGCCGAAAAAGCATAACTGGCCATGCCTATTCTAGAGCGATCCGGGGGAATATTTTAATTCAAAATGCTTTGGCGAATATTCTTTTTTCTTTGATCGATCTCTCAGATGAAGAAGTACTCGTTCTGAATAATTTGTTTAACCTCGTAGGAAAATCGGAGTTCCATACGTTGCTAAAAAATGATCAGTTCAAAGAAATAAAAAACAAGTTTATAAATAAATTAGAATTGATAAAAGAAAATGGCCCAACTGCACGATTATGGATTCTCTATTTTAATATGGTTGATCTGGCTAAGCAATTTATTCAGGCTGAAAGAAGCGGAAATTGGTCTAAACATTTGCAGTGTGTCCAACAAATGTTGCCTTATTTTCATGCCAGCGGCCATAATCTTTACGCTAAAAGCAGCCACCTATATTTGCAAGATATGAATAATCTTGAAAATATAATGGATGTTATGGAATATGACAAATTTAGTCGTTCACGTTATTTTACCATAAGGCGAATTGAGAAGTTTCGATCTGGTACATGGTCGGACATGATTATAGAGCAAATGCTAATGAGATCGATGAAAGTTAACGGTGGATTGACTCATGGACGTGGGATAACTGAAAGTACTTTATGTAAATGGATTCTGTCAACTATCGTTCTGATTGAAGTAACAGATGCTATGGAGCAATTTTGTAACATCACTTACGTTACTTCGGATCAACAAGTAGACGCAAGTAATTCGCGAATCACGAGAGATTTACAGGACTCCAAAAAGTTGACAGAATTTTTCAAAAATCATAACCCATTTCCCGTGACCGATAATATATTATCGATTAGCACTGGGATAATAGGTGATGATAAAATAAATTGTTACAAAGCATTAGAAATTGGTTTGTCTTCAATGAACAGAATTATTGGTGGTGATTTTGGTTCGGTGAAATTTCACAAAAAGGACAAAGTGCTATCATTGAAAGCAGTAAATTCTTCTGTAAAAATTGATAACGAAGTCGTAACAATTGACCCAACTCTTATATTCCAAAGAATATCATTAAATATTCAAAACAAAACAGATATGCATAAGTTTTTAGAATATGAACTTGCTCCCTACCCTCTTTCTCTTTTTGACGAAGGCGGGATGCGAAAAGGAAGAAAATCATCACTCTATGATAATTTTTCGAAGATTTCTGGTGTATCTCGTGGTCCAAACGATTTTTATGTGGTTGATGGGGGTTTCCTTTTGCATAAAGTTCGGTGGGATACTAATAAATCCATAGACTTTATTATTAAACAGTATGTTGATCACACAACCCATAATTACAGTCGAAATTCCACCATAGTTTTCGATGGTTACCCAGAGGGTATAAATGTTAAAAGCACAAAAGCAGCCGAGAGGTCACGGAGAGAGAATAAAAATTTAGGCCGAGAAGTAGAATTCAATAGAGATACGATTATTACGATTTCGCAAGACAAATTTTTGAGCAGGAATAAAAATAAAAAAAAGTTAATTGAATTACTGTGCGAAGAGTTTGAAAAAGAAAAATGTAGTACAGTCGTAGCGGAAGAAGATGCTGATTTTCTGATTGTGAGTACTGCTGACAAATGCAGCGTAAGCGGTACAACTTGGATAATTGGAGAAGACATCGATTTATTGGTAATATTAACGCAGCACTCACCTATTAATACTATTTACTTTTTGAAACCTGGAAAAGGAAATGTGAATGATTGCATATATGACAGCAACAGTTTTAAATATTTGAAAGTAAAAAAGTTAATAGGTTTCCTGCATGCTTTCACAGGATGTGATACAACGTCTTGTTTCTTCAAACAAGGCAAAAACAAATTAATAAAGACGCTTTCCGATGATGTAGTTCTACAGCAAAAAGCACAGCATTTCTACGATCCCTTCGTCACTCCTGATGTTTTAGCTTCGAGTGCTAACGATATAGTTAGCCAAATGTATGGCACCAAGAAAGATAAAAAGACTACATGAGCGGCGGTTTTTAACTTTCAAAAATCAGCTTTGAAAGGTAGTTTGAAATTAGAAAATTTGCCACCGACTGAAGGTGCTACTAAGCAGCACGCATACATATCGTACCTACAATTACAACAGTGGCTTGGTTATAAAAAGGATCCAACAGCGTGGGGTTGGAAAGAGCGACAAAATGTCATCTACCCAGTGCACACGCTGGAACCGCTTATTCCCGATGAGCTACTGAGTAAAATTAGTTGTAGGTGCGAGACGGGATGCAAAAAGAAAACATGCAGTTGTCGTAAATATAGGCTGCGATGCTCTCAAATGTGCTCGTCATGTCATGGTGATAGTTTCACGAACGTCGAAGAAACCACGATAGACGACAACACAGACATCGGTATTAATGATGATACGCAAGGCGAAGAGTTGATTTTCGAAAAAATGATGCAAATGCCGATGCAAGATGATACTCAACATGTAGACGAAGAAGAAAACGAAGAAACAGAAGAAGAAGAAGAAGAAGAAGAAGAAGAAGAAGAAGAAGAAGAAGAAGAACACGCTTCCCAAATACACACAGATGCACCACACACACAAAAGCGAAAAATGCCAATACAATAGACATTTGTATGTTGAATAAAATTTTTTTTAAAGTGAATATATTATTTTTTATTATTTAATAAACTAATAATACGTACGCAACCACACATATATAATTAATTAATTATTTATTTATGAAAAAAACATTAAAAAGTTAATTAAAATAATTATTGTTAATTAAGTATTGTTAAATAAACTTTTTCGGGGAAATAAGTAGGCCAGATGTTATTATTTTCACGAGCCATCCCAAATTTAAAAAAAAATGAAGTGTTTATGTCAATAAGTTACCGAGATATAAAAAATTTTTCGAGCGCGTCGGATTTGAAGTTCCTATGTTCAGTTTTTTTCGCGTGACACTGTAGCCTTCTCCATTTTTGACCCGCACTTTTGTGATTATTTATAACAATGTAATTTTGCAATTAATGTGACGCAATATTTTTTTTATGCGAGTACAACTATTAATTCGATTTTTCGCGCCTGTCTCGTTTCTTAATATTAATAATTGAAGACACGGCGATTTTTACAAAAAAAAAAAAATTATCTCGGCTTCTAGAGCACTTAGAGAGTTCGTAGGGACGTTGAAATTTGGGGAAAAATGCGAGCTTTCCAACGAACCTACTGTTGCTTATCTCCGACAAATACAGGAGTCGCAATTGCTTTTATTTATAACAAAAAAAATGACTTTTTTTTATTTTGCGATTTTTAATAACTAAATTTGAAATAATTGCTTAGCTATTCATTGTTCGTGAAAGTAGAGATGTTAAACTTTCAAAATCCGTTTACTGCATCCTCGTACGACGTCCCACGGCTTGGGAAAAATCGCGCAAAAATGACCAAAATCTAATAAATAAATGGAATTATGCAAAAACTATTGAATATTTTTAGCTAAAATTTTAACTGCTTATTAAGTACTATAAGAGCTATACTAAAGCGAGTTATCAACCACCTAGCAAATTTTTTAACGGAGTTATAAACAATCGTTAAAATGGCTATTTTCAGCGGTTTTTTGCGATTTGCAGATAAACAAATTAACTAAATGTAAATCTGTAAATTGCGTTTGATAGATCTTTTCAATATCTACAAAGTTTGCATTTAACTTTTTTCTGTAAAGTCAGTAGTTTTTCTTCTGTCGTCAAAAAACTGACGTTTCGATCATTAATTCATTATTTAAAAAATGATCCTGACATAATTTTTGGACGCACTCACCGGATCATTGTACCTGATGCCCCCCCGACCAGAATCTGCTCGCAAACCTCTAGTTACAGTTAAGTCTGAAAAGGAGCTAAAATAATCTAATTTGACTGGCCTACATGTACTCCACCGAGTTTATGTGTTCCTGCATGTGATCCAAGTGCATTGCCAATTTCGAACTCATCATAATAAATAAATAACGGTAATGTAATCTTGTCTTTATCAAAACTTTGTAATTTCTTTTTCCAAAGCCCCCCTTGAGTAAAATTACTAATTATATTAGTCTCCATTTTTAATTCAGCCATGTAGTTTTGTAATATATTAAACAAATTCGGAATTTCTAATAACAATTTTAGGCTCCACTTTAGTGGGATATATTGTATAAATATTTTTTCTTCTTTGAACACTTGAATGTCATCTACAGTTGCTTTTACAATTTTAGTATCAACCTCGTACTGACGAGGCTGTAACATGTAACCTTTGTTTTCATACTGTAGAAAGCGTTTATGCTCTGTACTAAAGTTATCAATAACTGTTTTCGAGGAATTAAAAATTGCTTTCGTTACATCTACAATATGTTGATTATTCCTGTCCAATTGATAACACAGTTGTTGTTGAATAAAAGAGTCGTATTTTTTAAGAAAATCTATCATTATATCCATAAAAATTTGAATAATATTTCTGGGTATCGCAAGATTATCATACAAGCGTAATGTAAGTAAAAAAATTTCGTATTCCAAGGCTATTGCAGTTGATGCCATTTTATTTGAAAATTGAAATTATTTCATGACATAAATTATGCAACTGTATTTCTCGGTATTAACATTTGAACTAATACATATTTAAATACTAATAAAAAAACTCTAAGTTAGCCATGCAGCCTTTTTATCTTTACAAAAATAAATTTTTGTTTGTAAAACATTTCTTAAATATTATAACATTTAACATTTCAGAAATATATTACACAAAGTACTTAACCAATTACCAATTACAAAACTAACTATTAAAATATTCAGGAAAGTTTAATCGTTAAATATACTTCTAAATTTTATAATGGTTAATTATAATCTATGTAAGTTGCCGCATCGATAATAATCTTCAGTCAAAAATTTTTTCTTACTGGATTAGTTTCTGTGTTCTTAAAATACGCTAAATTCATAATTTACGCAAATGAAACATCTTCATCCATAGCACTTGTTTTCTTAGATTCTTTTTCTAACTTAATTTCTACATCATCAATCAACCTATTTACTACGTTATAATTTCTGGCTGATTTTAAATCTATACAATAAAGATACATCTGTAAAAAGGTCCACAGATGTTTACATTCAACAGGAAATTCTATATTGAGAGAAAAAAATGATTTGAAACAGTAATCGACAGCTGTTAAAATACAATTTGATTTGATCTTAAAATCTATATTATTAATAACTACAAAAGTACTCGCATCCTCTTCGTTTTCTTCGTTTCCTTCGTTTTCTTCGTTTCCTTCGTTTTCTTCGTTTTCTTCATTTCCTCCTTTTTCTAAATTTCCAACAAAGGCTACGTATGGAGAAATTTTAGAGTTTCTTACTATGCTTAATTTTTCTCTTCGTTCTTTAAAAGAAACAAAATCTTCGACTGACTAAGAAAAATAAAAATTAAACACAATTAAACATCAGTACTAAAAAATAATTATTTATGAATTAGAACTATCTTACTTAAATTTTAAACTGTATGTACAAAATAACTATTTTTTTATTTAACAAGATATGTTTATGAATATAATTATTACCTTTGCATAATAAATAAACGAATCCGTTACATCCTGTATATTATTGCCAAAACAGTTTTCATCACATTTTCTTTTACGAACAATAATGCCCAAAAGTCTGGGCAGACAAAATAAAGCTGCGATACTTTTCTTCTCTGAAATTAAACACAAAGTATTATTGAAAATATTATTCATGATAATTATAACACTACTATTAGTAGAGTACAGATGCCAGATAAGTATACCTTTTTTAATTAAATATCCTCCCAATTCAAAATTTTTGTTTTTCTCTTCTGTAATTGTCAGTATAAATGGTGCAACAGCTTTCCACTTTTTAATAAAATTAATGCTGTCTGTGTAAATGCTATCAAAGTCATGTGCAAGCTATAAAAATAAAATATTTAATTAGTTTCTGAAAAAATAACATTTGTATACAAAATATTTATAAAGAAAAAATTAAAAACATACTAAAATGTGTCCAATGCTCGAACGCAAGCATTTAAAGAAAGCAAAATAGTTTTCAACATTCCTACATCGGTCTCTGTGACTAAATGTAGCATCCCATTTTTCAATTACTTCCTCTTCTGGATCATCATTTTCTTTAAGCCATTGAATTATACTTTCAAAAGCAGATAATGGCGTATCTATAAAAAAATCATTTTTTTATTAGAAAAGATATTTTGTTTTTATAACTTTAGAAAAACTTATAATAATAATTGTGTAATACTAACCTTCTATTATACTTTGGCTTTTGCTAATAATGGCATAAGCTATTAACTTTTGCCTGTAATTCAAATACTTTTCATATAGAACACCTCCTGTATGAATAGCTTTGCTAGTTCTTGTCGCTTTTATGTAAGGAAAGTAAAATGTCTTGGCCACTTCACCTGCTGGTTTAATATTTGTAGCAAAAAATGCTCCTAGTTCTGAAGATAACTCTAGAAATCTTTCTTTAGTTATTCTATAAATAAACATAATATTCATATATAAGCTAAAATATTAAATATGATTTGTTGAATTTTCTTTAAAAAATCATTTCAATTTTTCTACTTTTTATAAGTAAAATTGTTTGTAATAATGGTACTATAGGGAAAACTGCAATTCAAGTATTCTAATAAAATCAATATTCGCCTATGCATATAAAAGTATTAATATTATTACCTATAACATTCTGTAATGTCAAACTCATAGTCAATAACCAATCTTGCAACTAATCGATAATCAATACACTTGTATATCTTAAATATTGCCTGTATCAATTTGCCTTGAGTTGTGCTTTCCAACAATTCACGAATATTTTTTCTCGTTGCAGCTATTAAAAGAAATTAAAAATACCACTCATACTCATGCATAATGAAAGGAATTTTTTATATGTGTATGCATGAAAGCAAGGATAGGATAGTGACATACGTATGAATGTTAATATCTCGATCTGCATTTACTGCAGTTGTCTCATGAAGTACTGTAGTAGTAGCTGATGATAATGATGAAAGTGATGAATTTAGATGTAATGGGGATACGCCATACAGAGAATTTGAAGGACTTGGATTGATTGGAGATTGAGGCTGTTGAAATGAACCATTCTTCCATTTTTCATATCTACATTCAAATTTTTTTTTAAATCCAAACTCACTCTCATTGAAAAGCTTATTAATTAAGTCATCGTCAATCATTTCTTTAAACACTTCTTCATCAATACCTGCTGCTATAAAAATATGAGCCAATATATCCATGTACTATATATAACTTTCTTAACTTTTACTCAACAATCACATTATTACGTTAGTAAATAATTTTCTGATATTTAAATGATTTTAAGGTTATGTTTATAGGTTAGCTTACCTTCAAATTTCTCGATAAACTTGCCAAGTTTCCAATTACTTAAGATGTTTCTCACGAAGTCATCCATCTCTTGTTTGGTCCTAATCTATTTAAAAACGTTGTCCGATACAACTATAAGTATAACACACTCAATAAAAAACTCACAGTGATGCAGCCGGCTGAGTAAACATGCACGGTAAATGCGCGGGAACGACAACGCAAGACGTGTGTCTGCACGGTAACGGACTTGGAACTGTTGGTAATACGTGGGACTATATGGTAAATGTTACCGTACACTTGTGCACTAGTCATTGCTTGTTATAGTCAGGCAAATACTACGGGTGACATAGGTAGCGATAGCTTTGTGCCTACTACCCGCGTCACTCAGGCAAAAACGGCCTGAGTCCCCGGTAACATCTACGTTATTTTTCTGTCCGTGTACAAGTCGGACGTAACAACCATAAATTACAAACGCAATGGGTTTGAAGATTGCAACGTTGCGATCCAACGAAAATTCGATTTTCGAAAAACCACTTTTTTCCACATAAATAACATAATATACTATAAATAATGGCAAAATACATGAAATTTGATTAAAATAAATCAATTGCAAACTATCCCCTACCCCTAACACGGAATTCGTAAGATGACCTAAGAGAAAAAATTATCTCATTGCGGGGTTTGGCATTTCCAAACTTTTTAAAGCTGGAATTACTTTTTGAGCCTAAAAACCCCCTGTAAAAAAATTACGAACCAAATCGACTCCCCGGGAAAGCCCCAAATAGCTGATCATATAGGAGTCGCAACGGAAAAAAATTCTCTCTCCGCGGCGTTTGGCATTTCCAAACTTTTTACTACTGGAATTATTATTTAAGCATACAAACTACCCGTAAAAAAATTACGAACCAAAACGACTCCCCGAAAAATTTCCAAACTGCCGATTATATAGGGTTCGTGACGTAAAAAAACTCTTACTCCGGGGCGTCTGGCATTTCCACAGTTTTTAAAGCTGTAATTACTTGTTGAGCATAAAAACTCCCTGCAGAAAAATTATGAACCAAATCGACTCTCCGGAAAACCCCCAAACAGCTTATTATATAGGAGTCGTGACGGAAAAAAAATTCTCACTCCGCGGCGTCTGGCATTTTCCAAACTTTATATTGCTGGAATTATTATTTGAGCATATAAACTACCCGTAAAAAAATTACGAACCAAATCGATTCCTCGGAAAAAAAATTCTCTCTCCACGGCGACTGGCCTTTCCAAACTTTTTAAAGCTGGAATTACCTTTTGAGCGTACAAACTACACGTAAAAAAATTATGAACCATTTCGACTTCGCGGAACAACCCCAAACAGCTGATTATATAGAGGTCGTGACGGAAAAAAAATTCTCTGTCCGCGGCGATTGGCATTTCCAAACTTTTTATTGCCGGAATTATTATTTGAACATAGAAACTACCCGTAAAAAAATTACGAAACGAATCGACTCCCCGGGAAACACCCAAACAGCCGATTATATAGGAGCCATGACGTAAAAAAACTCTCACTCCGGGGCGTCTGGAATTTCCACACTTGTTAAAGCTGGAATTACTTTTTGAGCATAGAAGCTCCCGGTAAAAAAATTACGAACCAAATCGGCGCAACGGAAAACCCAAACAGCTGATTATATAGGTGTCATGACGGAAAAAAAATTCTGTCTCCACGGCGTTTGGCATTTCCAAACTTTATACTGCTGGAATTATTATCTAAGCATACAAACTACCCGTAAAAAAATTACGAACCAAATCGACTCCCCGGATAACCTCCAGACAGGTGATTATATAGGGATCGTAACGTAAAAAAACTCTCACTGCGGGGCGCCTGGCATTTCCACAGTTTTTAAAGCTGGAATTACTTTTTGAGCATAAAAACTCCTTGCAAAAAAATTACGAACCAAATCGACTCTCCGGAAAACCCCCAAACAGCTGATTATATAGCGGCCGTGACGTAAAAAAACTCGCACTCCGGGGCGTCTGATATTTCCACACTTGTTAAAGCTGGAGTTACTTTTTGAGCATAAAAACTCCCTGTAAAAAAATTACGAACCAAATCAACTCCCCGGAAAACCCGCGAACAGCTTATTATATAGGGGTCGTGACAGAAAAAAAATTCTCACACCGCGGCGTCTGGCATTTCCAAACTTTTTAAAGCTGGAATTACTTTTTGTGCATACAAACTCTCTGTAAAAAAATTAAGAACAAAATCAACTCCCCGGAAAACCTCCAAACAGCTGATTATATAGGGTCGCAACGGAAAAAAATTCTCTCTCCGCGGCGTCTGGCATTTCGAAACTTTTTAAAGCTGGAATTATTATTTGAGCATACAAACTACCTGTAAAAAAATTACGTACCAAATCGGCGACCCGCCAAACCGCCGATTATATAGGGGTCGTGACGGAAAAAAAATCTCTCTCCATAGAGTTTGGTATTGCCACCCTTTTTAATGCTGGAATTATTTCTTGAGCATACAAACTGACCGCAGAAAAATTACGAAAAAATCGACTCCCCGGAAAACCCTCAAACAGCCGATTATATAGGGGTCGTGACAGAAAAAAATTCTCACTCTGCGGCGTCTGGCATTTCCAAACTTTTTAAATCTGGAATTATTATTTGAGCATATAAACTACCTATAAAAAAATTACGCAACAAATCGGCGACCCGCCAAAGCGCCGATTATATAGGGGTCGTGACGGAAAAAAATCTCTCTCCATAGCGTTTGGTATTGCCACCCTTTTTAATGCTGGAATTGTATGGAGCATACAAACTGCTCGTAGAAAAATTACGAATCAAATCGATTCCCCGGAAAACCCCCCAAACTGCCGATTATTTTTTCTACACTCTTTTTCTTGAAGTAATTCCTGGTTTCTCTTTAAATAGGAAAAATATTGTAACGCATTCGCTCACGCTTACTCGCACGTGCAACTTTTTATCGATGATTGAGAAAATTTTACCGTTAGTCTAAAAACAGTCCATTTCGTCCAATAGGATATTCTTCTGGTACTAGATAGGTCTTAGAATATATATATAGATATCTCATAACTATGGGAATCGGTATATTTGAAGAGATATCAACGTGTAGATCGGTACATTTGAAGAGATGTCGGCATTTTGAAGAGACTCCTCAAATTTCTCAATGCAAGAATCGCGACTTTTGAAGAGAAATCTATACCCCCTTTTTCCAGAGTCGGCAACCTGAGGGTCATTATTTCTTTAGTCACATTATCCGAACTCTGAGCGAAAGGTTCACATCTCCTCAAAAGTACCTATTTACAAATATATATATATATATATATATATATATATATATATTTGTAAATAGGTACTTTTGAGTTTATATATATATATACATCAAATGCAGCTTTTGAGGATCTATGTCAGCACGGATTCGATACTTTGAGGATTTTTCGGACTTTTGAGGGCATCCTCAAAATTTCTTCGGTATGAAATGGTACTTTTGAGGATTTATATTAATACCTTCAACGCAGAGAGGGAGTTATTTCTTTAGTCAAGCATATACGAACTCTGGAGTAAAATACTATGGATCCTCAAAAGTACTGGTTTCCGCAATGTGTGTGTGTGTGTGTGTGTGTGTGTGTGTGTGTGTGTGTGTGTGTGTGTGTGTGCGTGCGTGCGTGCGTGCGTGCGTGCGTGCGTGCGTGTGTGTGTGTGTGTGTGTGTGTGTGTGTATTATAACGGAGTTCCATGATAAAATACGGAGAAAATAAGAATCTCGGTTCTCCGTATTCTATCGAACTCGTTTGACTCTCGTTCCCGCGAATTCACGCATCTCGAGCATTTGTTGACATCGCTCGAACGATGTATTCGCGATCTGCGCGGGGGGCTGCGCGACTTTGGCGGTTGCAAAGTCGCGCTCGATTCATTTTTGAATCAGATTCTCTCGGGCTGTCAAACCGCGCGTACGCGAGTTAATTTGATCGTCCGCGAAGAAAACGGTATCGTGCGTCCTTACCGGTGCAGAGCAGCGCCCGTCCACGTACCGTCCACGGAGAGTAGCACACGTGAACAATCCGAGCCACTCCTGGGGTCCTAAGCGTCTGTAGGTGAAGGCTGGATGTTAGGACTCGGCCTGAATACTCCGAAGTCGACCGGAGGATAAGGCCTGACGCAGGAGCGGATTCGTGAGCGAGCGATGAGAGGAGTGCACTCCTCTCCCGGTAAGCCGTTTTGTACTTCCCGCAAAGCGCTTTATTTGTGTATTTTCGACTCGCAGCGGCGAGTGGCCGGTGGTGCGTTCACCGGCCCAGCGAAAATAGATACCTTGATCCGACCGCGCCGAGCGGCGGATCCCGTCTTCTTGTTGGCGCGCAACGCGACGCGTATTTTTCTGTAAAGTCTTTTTTTCAGTCCGCCCGTTACAATGGCGCCCTAACGTGTTGGGTTTAAGGAGAAGGTTAGCGGCCGGTACATTCGAGACCGGCCTATTCAAATCGCGTTTCGTTTAAATTCGCCCGCGCGCGAATCACTGCACCGGACTAATCAGCAGACGGCCAGTGGCCATAAGCCGTTATAGCTGATAGGGGCAGTGATTTAAACTCGCCTAGTCGAGGTGCCGGGCGTAAACAAACAGACAAGAAGACTCGCGGCGCGCATAGAAACATAAACACAAAACACCAGATTGCTTGTTTTTGTAGGCATTTATGTTTATGCTCGGGCAGTATTGTGTATACTCGTCCCGAGCCTTTTAAACTGCTGTAAAGCCAGGGCGAGAGTATTTAAACGACGATTGTAGTTGTTTTCGTCGTCATATGTGGCGAAATTAAATTCCTTTTTTTTGAAGCGAGATTTTAAGCGATTTTCACGCGATTTTTTTTTTGGAATAGAGTGGCCGTGCCTGTGCGTGCAAGCGATCGAAAGTGAGAACACTTTCATTCCTTTTTTTTTTATTGCGGGATTTAGTCAAATCGGTATCTTCGCTAAATTTTTTTTTTTGGAATTGCCACGCTCTCTCCCTAGCTAGCTGCATCGAGATACGTCGTTCTCGAGCGGCTTGGGACAATTGTGTGTGGTAGTTAGGATTCTAACATTGTAATTTGCGTAACAGACGGCCAATTCGAGAGAGAATCTCAGCAGTTGCGCACACACACAATTCGCCGCCAAATTTTTGTATAATCGGTCTAGCTTCAGAAGATGGAATCATCGACTTCAGAAGAACTAGCCGAATCGATGAAGCAGTGGCGCAAAAATCTAGAGTTGAGCTTCCAAGCTGTAATAGAAGCAAATATAGCTCTAGATTTAAGAAGCACTGGATATATCGAGGGGGATTCTAGGCGAGTCACTCAATGGCTAATGAGAAATTACAACCCGGCCCACTTCACACAGAAATAAGTGGAAGTGCAATTGAGCAGTTCACAAGGAGACTCGAATTGAGGAATAAGTACGTCAACGGAACGATCCTCAACGCAAGCAGAGCTCCAGAAGCGAACTACAACGAAGATCCCTCGACCCACAGCCTGTTTCAGCAATTGACGTCGAACAAAGCAGTCGACAACAACTTGCTGAGATCCATGAAGACACATGTATTGCTGATCATTGAGCAGGCAGTCCTCCCGATGTAAGTAGCGAGGCTCTCACGTTACTATGGAGCCGTTTAATTCCAGCGGGAGGTCCGGGTGAGGTCCAGATGCAACAAAAGTGCAGCACAACCTGGGGGAGGGGAGATTCCCCGATCTCCTCCCAGTCCGAAGAATCCGAGAACGCGAGTCGCTCGGGGAATGCAGACCGCACATAGATTTCGGACAGCTGTGCCGCAACTTTACCATCGCCAGCAATTTCAGCGTCCATCCACGAAATCGACGTCGGAGTAAGCACAGCCTGGGGGAGGAAAGATCCTCCAAGCTTCCCCCTGTTAGTGAAGTCTGATACTCCCCGTCGCTTGGCATATACAGACTACTTGAGGGCACCGAACGGCTGTGCTGAATACTCACAACCTCACGACGACAGAGCAAATACAGCCTGGGGGAGGGAAGATCCTCCAAGCTCTCCCCTGTCCGGAACGTCCGATATAAGCCGCTTGGAGAATATATCGGAAGCGGACGGCTGTATTACCGTCTCTCAGACTCCTGAAGACGAAGAACAGCCAAGCCTTCCAAGGAACAGCGAGGGAAAGATTGACAATCTGGTGACGGCACAACTGGTGGACAGCACGCCGATTATCTCGCAACTCTTTGACGCATCAAGGCAAACAGAAATTGAGCGTCGCTGCGAGTGTAAGTGTAATCGGACGCGCAAATTGGAGGAGGAGAAATTTAGACGCTTAAGCGAAGAAGTGAGACGGCTGCACGACGAGCTGTACCAGCTACGAGTGCAAATGTCGTCGCTTCACGATTCAGCTGCGTCAAACAAGATTCGAGTTGCAGGCGCAACCAAGCGCTCTGCCAAGTCGCGACCTCGATCAAGCCAAGGGACTAGAGACAACCTCAAGTCGTTCCAAAGCCCGCAAAATTCCAGCTCGACAGGAAAAAAGGAGGCGTATGCATCGGCCACGCAACGACCTCCAAGGTCACCCAAAGGAGACCAACACAAGAAACCCTCGAGTGGACCAGGTTCGAACCAAGAGGTGGGTTCGAATCCGTCGGCGACGGTATTTTCTCGACGCCCGAAACGGCGGTCAACTAAGCCAAACTTGGCCACTCGAGAATACCGCTCATCAAGGTCGAGGAACACGCTCGGGTCATATAACACCTCACCACCGAGTCCAACCAGAAAATTGTGTTGGACGTGCCAGTCATCGACGCATCTTTACTGGGCCTGTCCGGAGTGGCAACAGCGCCCGAAGAGAACAAGAAGACGAGACGACCTCCAAAACGCCCTTTCGAAGAGGAGCGAAGGCGGTCGTCAGCGCCATGAAAGGCGACAGCCTCCGATCCGTCAAGCGTCATATGACGAGTCCCGACCACCGTTGGAGTTCAGCGGACTCACGGTGAAGAGCGACCCACCGTGCGCATGCGTACGATCCTTCGACGTGGATCAAGTGGTTGCCGCTTTGATGCAAGCGATAACCAGCGCGTATCCGGGCCTGTCGCTCAGCTCGTCAACGCCGCCGTTGACGTAAAGTCGTGTTGAACGAGAGCCTCGGTATCGAGTTGCTTCTCTCCCGCTACGCAACGTCTGGGAGAGGGGTATAACGGAGTTCCAGGATAAAATACGGAGAAAATAAGAATCTCGGTTCTCCGTATTCTATCGAACTCGATTGACTCTCGTTCCCGCGAATTCACGCATCTCGAGCGTTTGTTGATATTGCTCAAACGATGTATTTGCGATCTGCGCGGGGGGCTGCGCGGGGGGCTGCGCGACTTTGGCGGTTGCAAAGTCGCGCTCGATTCATTTTTGAATCAGATTCTCTCGGGCTGTCAAACCGCGCGTACGCGAGTTAATTTGATCGTCCACGAAGAAAACGGTATCGTGCGTCCTTACCGGTGCAGAGCAGCCCGTCCACGTACCGTCCTCTGACAGCAGCGCACGTGAACAATCCGAGTCACTCCTGGGGTCCGAAGCGTCTGTAGGTGAAGGCTGGATGTTAGGACTCGGCCTGAACACTCCGAAGTCGACCGGAGGATAAGGCCTGACGCAGGAGCGGATTCATGAGCGAGCGACGAGAGGAGTGCACTCCTCTCCCGGTAAGCCTCTTTGTACTTCCGGCGGAACGCTTTATTTGTGTATTTTCGACTCGCATCGGCGAGTGGCCGGTGGTGCGTTCACCGGCCCAGCGAAAATAGATACCTTGATCCGCCCGCGCCGAGCGGCGGATCCTGTCTTCTTGTCGGCGCGCAACGCGACGCGTTTTTGATGTAAATGATTAATTAGAATAGACCTTGTTATTGCGCTGTGAAATAATTGAGGCTATTCTTCATTTATCGACCTTAACCTAACCTTCTCCCGGATACCACCGCCTCCGCGGGAAAACGACTCCGCTGGTCGTTTTCATATCTGAGCGTAGCGGCCGCGCGCTTTAATCTTTGAGCGCGCGCTTTTAACTCAGCGATCCAATTAGTTGGAAAGCGAAGTTCGCGTTCGATCTTCGCGTTGTTTTCGGGATTCCAGGAGCAGATTCCCGGGCAAGTCATTTTAGTCTGACACCCGCGGCACCGTGTTCTAGGGCATCGCTGGCCTGTGGCTTTTTGGGATCTTACCCCAGAAGCCATCCCGTTACAATACATATATGTATACTAGGGGGGTACCCCCTACTCGCTCCGCTCGTCAACCCCCATATAAAATAAATTTAAAAATTTTATATTTTGGAATAAGAGAACAAATCACCCTGATGTTCGTTATTTTAAATTATTACACTTATTTTATTACTTATAAATTATTACTTATTTTATTACTTACTTTATAAATATTGAACAATGTTTTAAATTTAACCAATAACTGTGTTGCGTTAATTCGTTTTATATAAACTTTATTAACTATAAAGATTGGTTGAAGAGACGAACAGTTTTCCACGTCACCCTGGGGGTACTCTTCATGGACCGTTGGATTGTTATTTTAAGTGGCATCCTTCGCCAATAGCCCTACATTACCACTATGCCTAAAACTTTATGAAATTTTATTAAATATATTTTTATATCATTTATATTACATTTTGAAATTTAGGAAAATAATAAATTAAAAATAAATTATATGATTTATATTATCTTTAATATACCCTTGAATGTTTTTATAAGCTTTTTATTATTTAGAACCATATATATTTATTTGTTCCTTTTATATTTTTTTGTTTTTAAACATTATATTGGATACATGAAAGAATTTAATATAATTTATTGTAAATGCTTTTAAAATTAATATAATTTTATTTTTCTTAAATTTCAAATATTCCATTTTCATACTTAATAATAATTTTCTTTTATTTCATTGAATTTTTATATTTATTACTTCTATTTAAAATTTACAAAAATATTTATAAAAAAATAATTTTCAAATTTTTAATTAAATTTTCTTTAACATATCCTGTGACGTTTTTGTAAGCTATTTATAATATGGAAATATTTATTTTTATTTTTTCTGTTATATATATTTTTGCTTATAAACATTATATTGGATACGTGAAAGAAGTTAATGTAAAATAATAGAATTAAAAATTAATATAACTTAAGGTGGCTCATGCGATTTCTTATAAAAAAGCAGATACATCTTAAACTTAACAAATATGTTCTTTAGACATTAAACTTTCGATCTGTATTAAGAAAATTGTAGGTCAACGACCAAATTATCGAAAAAACTGAGTTTATAAATAGGTACGTTTAACACATAGCCTTATGGGAATGAACAGTTTATTGCTTCGTAGTAACTAGTAACAAAGCAGTTTTTAATGTACAATATATGAAATTAAAGATTTTTTTGTGAAGAATCTAATGATATCATCAGAATTATAGGTTAACGACCAAACAAAAAAGATATTAACAATAAACGTTACAAATGTGCTACTGCGCATGCGCACTGCGACCAGTCATATAAATGTCGCGACAAATTAGCAAAGTTTTTACTTATTTATAAAATCTTTTTTTTGTTTGAACAATTAGAAGTTATTTACAATAAATTTACGTAAAATACGTTAACTTAATTTGGCAATAATAAAGAAGCCCCTTGCGGGGCTCCGACTTGATACGGCACCAAACGCATGAGCCACTTTAATACTATTTTTGTGAAATTTCAAATATTTTATACTAACAAATTGAGTTTAAATTGTATATTGAAAATATTATGTTTGCTTTTGATTTATTTTATTTTTCATATTTTTTAATTAAATTTTGTAAATAATTTAAATCATATTCTATAAGTAAATTATTACAATAGTTATTATACTTGTTTTCTTCTTTTTCACGGGTTTCTATTATTTCATTCAATTTGTCTAACTTTGTAGCATCTTTTAAATTATATACTTCTATGTATTTATTTTGTGTTTGATCCCAAATTGGCGGTGTTTGTATCATAGTAATATTGTTATTATATTCATTAGTATAATTATTTAAATGTATTTCACATTCGTTTTGTTCATTTATATGATTCTGTAACTGTTCGTTTAATTCGTCTAATTCTCTTGCGTGTTGTATACTACTCACAATTCAATATACATATTTTGCACAGGATCCAATCTTAATGGACTAGGTTTTTAATCACTTTGTTAAGCCATCTTATATTTTACTAAATAATAGTTAATTACATTAAGAGAAGTAATTTACATTAAATGTATAATTAAAGTAAATTTTAATTATATTATGTAATTAATTATTGTTTTATATTTTTTCTTAAATTATTTTGATCAATTATATTATGTTATTATTCTAATATCGTTAAGAAGATCATAATATTAAAATAGCATATGAATATTTTATTGTATATTTATTAAATTTTAAAATGTTATTATTTTATTTATACCATTATTAGTTTATTATATTATAATCTTATTATTTAAATTAATTATCTAACATTTCTTTCCAAACAATATTTGTTACTTCTATTTTATTTTCAGATTCATTTTGTGTGTGTGTGTGTGTGTGTGTGTGTGTGTGTGTGTGTGTGTGTGTGTGTGTGTGTGTGTGTGTGTGTGTGTGTGTGTGTGTATATATATATATATGTATATACATTTCTCGAAAGGGGTTTATAAAGCCCGTTTTTTTATATATAGGGGTTTATCGAGCCCGATTTTGATTATGCACCCTGGGCTTCATAATATTTCTAAATATAGGGATTTATGCAGCCCGACCTAAAGTCTATAACCCCAGGGTCCATTATTTCTTTAGTCACTTGCCATAGGGAACTCTCGGCTGTAGGTACTAATATACAGGGTTGGGCTCCATAAACCCCGATAAGTGTGTCTATATATATATTGTTTGGATTTTTACATCATGAAAGTGCTACGTACAATTAGCCATGGGAAAATAATTGTTTTTTTTTAAATATTCCTACACTATTAAAACTTTGTCCTTGTGATTTATTAATAGTTATAGCAAATGCTAATACAATTGAAAATTGTTTTCTATACAAAATGAATGGTAACTGTTGGAGGTCGTGGTGAGGTTAATTAGAACTCTTTTATTAATACTTAAAGAAAGACTAGTTTATTGAAGATATAACAATTATAATCGGCACTTGCATGCGCCATGCGCGAGATGTTACATGCTGGGTGTCCGAGACTAGAGAGAAAGTATAGCGCGTCGCTCGCTGCTGCTCGAGCTACCTTCTTACTCACAGACACACTAGGGAGGGGAGACTTACATGTGTGCATACGTGTGTCGCGCGCGCTGCCTGTATTGTAATGGAACTTGAACTCGCTGAGGTTCCTTTCGCACAATGTATATGTATCACATTCCCAACACGCCTCCTACATATATATTGTGTGCTTACATTAATATCTTATATTAGTTTTAGCGCGTTTCTATTGTTAATAAATTTATCCTTACATAGACTCTTAATGAATATATCTGCTATGTTTGTTTCAGTTTCTATCTTTACGATATCGGTAATACCCTTTTCGTAATTCTCATTTACATAATGACATTGTACTTCAATGTGCTTAGAATTTTTTGTTAGGTTACCGAATTTTCCTATTGCTACTGCGCCTGAGTTATCCTCGTATATTTTAACAGGATTTTCAAATGTCGTATTAAAGGCGTCTTTTAAGAGATTAATTACAAATAATATTTCTGTTGTCGCTTCAGACAATTCAATGTATTCGGTAAATGTTGAATTTGTGTTACAGTTTTTTGTTTCTGTGTTCTCCAATAGATTATATTTCCAAACATTCTAATGACAAATCCGGTGGTTGACTTTCTGTCAATGTTATCTCCTGCAAAGTCTGAATCAACCATACAATCAAGTTTACCCTTATACGAATTACAACAATAAGTCAATTTTAAATGTTTCGTTTTGTATAAGTATTTCAATATTCGCATCGCGTATTTAAAATGTGTTGAATCGTAGCAACTCTGAAATCTACTTAAGTAGTTCACGCTGTAAGTTATGTCAGGTCTTGTACCTGTACTAATATATAATAATTCACCTATTAAATTTCGATATTTTATTGTTTCATCTGCTTTATTAGCCTGTTCAAGTTTTAAATTTGTCTCCATCGGAGTATCATACAGTTTCGCGTTTTCTAAGTTGTACTTCACAGCCAATGATTCTATATATTTCTGTTGACTTAAAGTCATTATACCTTTCTTGTTATTATAATCAATGTCGATTCCTATATATGATTTAATTTTTCCTAGATCTTTCATTATAAATCTTTTCATTAAAGCAGATTTAACTTCATTGATTCTGTCTTTATTTTTACAGCATATTAAGAGATCGTCTACAAATACTAAAATATATATAGTATCATCGTCTGTGCTGTTTACATATAAACAGTAATCATAATTGCTTCTTATAAACCCGAGTTTACTCACGCATTTATCAAATGTCTCATACCAAGCCTTTGGGCTTTCTCTCAATCCGTATAGTTCTTTTAATAATTTGCAAACTTTATTTTTGCCGGTTTCATAACCTTGTGGTTCATGAATATAAACTTCTGATTTTACTTTTCCGTTAACAAACGCTGTTTCTACATCCATTTGTTCTATGAACAGATTATTTACGCAACAATGACTTAACAAAATTTTTAATGTTTCCATTTTTCCTACTGGCGAATAACATTTTCTTGACATTCTCTTTGTTGTCAACCTCTAACAACTAACCTAGCCTTAAGAGAGTTATCGCTTTTTCTTTTATAGACCCACTTTACATCAATAATCTTTTTATTTTGAGGTTTCTCAACTACAACCCATGTATTATTTTTCTTTATGCATTCAATTTCTGAATTCATAGCTTTTTGCCATTCTTTAGATTCGCTGGAGTTTAACGCCTCCTCAAATGTATTCGGTACATTTGCATTTACATAATGTATATAAATATAATGTGCTACAGGGTTTCCGTATCTTTGTACCGGACTTATCTTTCTGTTTGATGTTCTTTTAACATTTAAATTTTCATTGGAACGATTGAAAGCATTATCGAAGTTCTCATTCTCATTTTCAATATTTTCGATTTCATCGTTATTATTAATTAAATTTTCATTGTCAAAATCATTTTCAGTCTTATTACTTGTTTCACTACTTGAATCATTTGATTCGTCTAAATTTAATTCGATAATATTTTCATCGTTAACTTTTTCCAAACAGATTATTTCAGTGCCATCTTCGACAATTTGTACATGTCTGGCATTTATTACCTTATTATTTAACAAGACTCTATAACCATTGTGCGTATATCCTACTAATATACCTAATTGGGCTTTATCATCCCATTTTCCTTTTCTTTTATTAAAGCTTCTGGTTTTCTAACGAAGACTTTACTTCCGTATATTTTTAAGTTTTTTACATTTGGTTTGTTTCCAAAAAATATTTCAAAAGGAGTTTTATTTTCATTTGAGTTGGCTATTGTACGGTTTTTCAAATAAGATACTGTTTTAACAATTTCTATATCTTAATGGTATTTTGGCCTCTCTTAACAGACATCTGGCTATATCCATAGCTGCTCTGTTAAATCTTTCTGCTACTCCATTTAATTGATGGACGTAGGGTGGGTAAGGTAATAATTCAATTCCTTTCTCATTGATAAACTGATAAATTTCCTTATTCAAGTACTCTTTGCCATTGTCGCTATTTAATTTTTTAACTCTTTTATTAAATTTGTTTTCAACTAAATTTACACATTCTTTAAAACAACTTGCAGTCTCTGATTTTCTTTTAATACAATAAACTCTACTACATTTACTGTAATCATCAATAAAACTTAGAAAAAATTTTTCTGCATCGGAACCTGTTGTTCTGTGTGGACCATTTAGATCAGTATGAATTAACTCTAAAATTTCTTAAGTTTTACTTCTCTCATTTTTAAACGGTACATTAGCCATTTTACTTTGAATACAATTTGCGCATTTCATTTCATTATTTTCTAATTTATCTGGTAAACCATCTACCAATTTATCTTTTACTAATTTGTTTAGATATTGAAGTTGACATGGCCTAATGCTCTATGCCACTTTTCTTTTTCAGTTAATTTTACAGAGTTTACGACATCATTTTCAAGATCCTTATATATGTAACTTTTCATAACATACAAATCATTTATTTTGTTCTCCCGCAACTAATTCTTTATTTTTGTTATAAATCTTTGCATTATCATTTTTATAAACAATAGTATTATTTCTTGTAATTTTTGCAACGCTTAATAGATTTTTATTAATTCCTTTTACAAAATAAACGTTTTTTAAATCAATTAATTTTTCATTATGATAATTTTTGAAATATGTTTTTATATTGCCTACTTTTGTGGCCTTTAAATTTTTGCCATTTAACAATTTTACTTCAATAGGATTCTTTAATACAATAAATTTTTCATACATTCTCTCATCATTCACAACATGATCAGTGCATCCGCTATCTAACAACCAACTGATTTCGTTGAATTTACCATTCTTTTCGCAATTATAATTATAAACATTCATTTTTCTACTTATATTACCACAATCTTCGCCGAAGCTTGGATTGGGGTAAAGAGAAAACTTAGATTCTACTTCACTATAGAACGCATCACTCACAATTTCACTTTTCACTCTGTCGTGATTGACCTTGATCATCCAGGTCTCAGCTGCTGAGTCTTCGCGGGGTTGACTGGAGTCTTCTTGCCTTTGCTGAGCTGCTCCTCTGCCATGACCGCGTCCTCTGTAGTTGCCTCGTTGATATCCTCGTTGGGATCCTCGGTGGCCTCGACCTCTGCTCTGCGATGCTCCTCTGCTTTGTGATGCTCCTCTGCTCTGGCTGGCCTGTGGTGGTCTCCAACAGTCCTTTATGAAATGACCTCCCCGGTCACAGTTATAACACTGTCCCTTTGTCTTGACGTTGAATGTACTTACATTTTTCCTTTTCTCGTCATCAGGCACTGTCAAATTTTTTTCTTGAATTTTAGACTTAACATAGTCTACCGTTTGTTGAGCTTCTGGGACGAGATCAATGAAACTCCCAATAAAGCTGTAGCTTGCTGGTAGTGCTCTAATTAGATACCGCATTTTTTCTTTTTCTGGTAGTGTGCCTCCAGCTGCTTTAAATTTGTTGCACGCTTGTTCGAACTCTACAAAAAATTCTTCAACTTTCTCATAATTTTTGAGTTTAATATCTTCTAGTTGACTTCTGCATATTATTTGCAGCGCTGTAGATTTAGTAGAGTACATGCTCTTGAATTTTTCCATCATTTTGTAAGTTGTATCAAAATATTCAAAAACATATTCTAATTGCTTGTCTGAAATACTGCTTATTAATATATTTCTTGCTTTTAAATCCTTTTTCTTCCATTCATCTGCTTTATCTGTCTCAGCCCGCTCTCTTTCAGCTTGCTCTTTGCACTCTTTATACTCTAATAGAGTCATTAAGCGAAATTTCCAGCTTGCATAGTTTGCACCATCAAAAATGGGAATTACTATATCTTCGAATTTTGCTTTCTTAGCCATCTCGACTTTTTTTAACTTAATATCTTCATACACTTTTATTACTTTATTTAGCGTAATTATTTTCTGCACTATTTTCACAAAACGTTTTTCGGCAATCTTTTTCTCAATTATTTCTTTGCTTTCGTATTCAATGTCTTCTAGTATTACTTCTTCTTTGGTTTTCACGTGTCCTTTAGTGTCCATTTACCACGTGTATAATCTCAAATTCTGCCACGTGCTCTATTCTTGCACCGTGCCGCATGCTTCACGCAAGAAATCTAATCTGCTCGCATCGGCTTGAATTATTCATAAATTTTTCAAAATTCTTTCTTCTATCACTTATAGACATATTCTATTATTTATTCACACTTGTATTTTTCTTACTTTTGCACTTTTCCTTCAATATTTTTCACAGTTAAACTTTTCGCGAGCCGCGTGCTTTTTCTCTTCCTACAGCAAGGCTGCTACAATACTCGCCGAGGCTTGTATTGAGTCAGAGTCTTTTTGTTTCACTTACCAACCACGCGCTCTGCTACCATATTGGAGGTCGTGGTGAGGTTAATTAGAACTCTTTTATTAATACTTAAAGAAAGACTAGTTTATTGAAGATATAACAATTATAATCGGCGCTTGCCTGCGCCATGCGCGAGATATTACATGCTGGGCGTCCGAGACTAGAGAGAAAGTATAGCGCGTCGCTCGCTGCTGCTCGAGCTACCTTCTTACTCACAGACACACTAGGGAGGGGAGACTTACATGTGTGCATACGTGTGTCGCGCACGCTGCCTGTATTGTAATGGAACTTGAACTCGCTGAGGTTCCTTTCGCACAATGTATATGTATCACTTTCCCAACAGTAACGATGATGATTCACAAGTATTTAATATAATTGTTGATTAGTTAATAATAATTGAGTGGTACGATGAAATGAGAGAGAGATGTTTCTTAACAATACTATTTAATAAAGAAAAGGATTTTACAACTGCGGAGCCTCATGCTCTACGCTCGTGTGCACGTGTTTCCCGTGCGACGGTCACACTCAGTCTCTTTGCTTTTATGTGAGGTTCGCTCGCGCTCGCTTCTTGCGGCGAACCAGGGAGGGGGTATATATGTGTGCGTATATGTATGTGCCGCGCGTCTCGGCCTATTTGAGCTCGCGTGCCACATACTATATTTACTTTATGTAATACAAATGTATCATTATTCCAACACGCCTCCTTACATTTGTATTGCATTTACATTTTCATTTTACATTTAATAATTTTGTTATTTTGACAAACTTTTCTTTACATAAATTTTTTGTTAGTATATCCGCAATATTTTTATCAGTTTCAATTTTAATAATATCGATCACGCCTTTCTCATAATTTTCATTTACATAGTGAAAATTTTCATTTACATTGAAGTGTAAATGAAAATTTACATAATTTTCATTTACACTTCAATGTGCTTAGAGTTTTTTGTAAAGTTTCCTAATTTACCTATAGCTACTGCGCCTGAATCATCTTCGTATATTTTAATTTGCTTGTCGATGTTTACATTAAATATATCTTTCAATAGATCCATAACAAATATAACTTCAGTTACTGCGTCGGATAATGCAATATATTCCACAAATGTTGAATTTTTTGTTACTATTTTTTGTTTTTGAGCTTTCCAATAAATTACATTTCCATATACTCTAATAATAAATCCTGTTGTGGATTTTCGATCGACACGATCTCCTGCAAAATCTGAATCAACCATGCAGTCAAGCTGTTCATTTTTATTTTTGTTAGTAAAAGTTAATTTTAAATCTTTTGTTTTATATACGTATTTTAGTACTCTTAATGCATATTTAAAATGTGTGGAATCATAACAATTTTGATATCTACTTAAATAGTTTACACTAAATGCTATATCAGGTCTTGTGCCTGTGCTTATGTATAAAAGTTCTCCGATTAAATTTCGATATTTTTTGTTTTCGTCAATTTCTGTTGCTTGATCAAGCTTCAAATTGGTTTTCATTGGAGTGTTATATGTTTTCGAGTTTTCTAGATAATATTTTATAGCCAATGATTCTATATATTTTTGTTGACATAAAGTCATAATACCTTCTTTTTTATCATGTTCAATCTCTATTCCTATATATAATTTCAACTTTCCCATATCTTTCATTGTAAATTTTTCCATTAGTTTTATTTTTATATTTTTAATTTTGTCATAATTTTTGCACCAAATTAGAATATCGTCTACAAATACCAAAATATATATAGTATCATTGCTTGAATTATTTACATATAGACAGTAATCGTATCTACTTCATATAAAATTTAATTTTTCTAAATACTCATGTAATGTTTCGTACCAGGCTCTAGGACTTTCTTTAAGACCATAAACGCTTTTATTAATTTACATACTTTATTTTCGCCAGTTTCATAACCTTTTGGTTCATGTATATACACCTCAGACTTTACTGGACCGTTTAAAAATGCTGTCTCGACATCCATTTGTTCTATGTACGAATCATTTACACAACAGTAACTTAATAGAATTTTCAAAGTTTGCATTTTTCCTACAGGTGAGTATACATTTTCCGAAGTCTCTCTTTGTTGAAAGCCTCTTACTACTAAACGCGCTTTATATGAGTTATCACTTTTTCTTTTATAGACCCATTTAACATCAATAATTTTCTTGTCTTTAGGTTTATCAACAATGATCCAAGTATTATTTTTATTTAAACTTTCTATTTCAGAATTCATTGCTTTTTGCCAATTTTTATAATCTTTGGACTCTAGCGCCTCCTCAAATGTATTCGGTACATTTGCGTTAACATAATTTACATAAATAAAATGTGTTACCGGGTTACCGTACCTCTGAATGGGACTTTTCTTTCTTTTAGACGTCCTTTTTACTGATAAATGTTCGTAATCATTGTTTCTTTCATGTTCAATAATTGTATCATCGTTGTTTACAATATTTTCAATTTCGTTTGTAGTTTCATTTGTATTTTCATTACTTTCGTTATCGATTGTTTCATTTGTTTGATCTTCTTTTCTGTCTAAACCTAAATTTAATTCAATAATTTCATCATCATTAACTTTCTCTAAACAAATTAATTCTGTACCTTCTTCAACTATATCTACGTGTCTTGCATTAATTATTTTATTATCAATTAGCACTCGATAGCTATCATGATTATAACCTACTAATTTTCCTATGTTGGATTTATCATCCCATTTACTATTTCTTTTTACTTCTGGATTTCTAACAAAGACTAAACTACCATAAATTTTTTAATTTTTTACATTTGGTTTCTTGCAAAAGAATATTTCAAAAGGAGTTTTATTTTCTACTGAGTTAGCTATTGTACGATTCTTTAAATAAGACACCGTTTTCATTATTTCTGGCCAATATTTTGCATGAATTTTTGCTTCTCTTTGTAAACATCTCCCCGTGTCCATTGCGGCTCTATTAAATCTTTCAGCCACTCCATTTAATTCATGGACATATGGTGGACAGGGTAATAATTCTATCCCTTTGTCTCTTATGAATTTATAGATTCTATGATTTAAATATTCTTTTCCGTTGTCACAACGTATTTTTTTAACCTTTTTATTTAATTGATTCTCAACTAAGTTTACATAATCTTCAAAACAATCAGCTACATCGGCTTTGCTTTTTATACAGTAAATTCTGCTAACTTTGCTGTAATCATCTATAAAACTTAAAAAATATTTTTCTCCTTTATGGCCTGTGGTTTTATGTGGACCATTAAGATCTGTGTGAATTATTTCTAAAATTTCATTTGCACGGTTTCTCTTATTTTGAAATGGTACATTAGCCATTTTGCTTTGTATACAATTTGCGCATTTCATTACATTATTTTCTAGCTTTTCTGGTAAACCTTCAAGTAGCTTTTCATTGACTAATTTATCTATGTATTGAAAATTTATATGACCTAAAGCTCTGTGCGATTTTTCTTTATTCGTTAATTTCACAGTATTTGCAAAAATATCTTTATCACAAATTTTATAAATAAAACTTTTCATTACATATAAACCATTTACTTTATCAGCTACTGCTACTAATTTTCTATTTTTATCATAAATTTTTGCGTTTTGATCTCTAGATATAATAGTATTATTTTCGGTTATTTTTGAAAAACTTAATAAATTTTTATTTATTCCATTAACATAATAAACATTTTTTAAAATAATTTCATTTTCACCGTAATAAGTTTTAAAATAAGTTCTTATATTGCCTATCTTAGTAGCTTTTACATTTTTTCCATCTGGCATTTTTACATCAATCGGTTTTGATAGTACAACAAATTTTTCAAAATAATTTTCACTATTTATTATATGGTCAGTGCAACCACTGTCCAATAGCCAGTTTATTTGATTTGTATTTATTTCATTTTTGGCGTTTACCTAATTTGCCTCTGTGTGTTTAACCTCTGCTAACCACGTCCTCGCATAGGTATCATCGTTGATTTGACTTGTTGTTTCTTCGCCTTGTTGATTTATTGCTCTGCCTCGTCCTCTGCCGTGAAATTTCCCTTGAGTTGCCTCGCTGTTGGCCTCGAAATCCCTGCTGGCCTCTGCCTCTCATGTAGGACTGACTTTGATTTGTCTTCTCGCCCATATTTTGATTTCGATGTGTCTGCGAAGGTATCCAACAGTCCTTTATATGATGACCTAGTCTGCCGCAGTTATGACAATTTCCTCTTACTTTTGTATTAAACGTACTTGTGTTTCTTTTATTTTCAGTTTCTGATTTCAACATATTTTTCTCAAGAATCTTCGATTTCACGTAGTCCACCCGTTCTATCTTTTTCGGGGACTAAATCAATAAAATCACCAATATAGCTATAATTAGGTGGTAACGCTTTAATCAAATATCTCATTTTTTCTTGCTCGCTTAAAGATCCTCCAGCGGCTTTGAGTTTATTACAATTTTTCTCAAAATCCACGAAAAAATCTTCTACTAATTCATAATTTTTTAATTTTACATCTTCCAGCTTTCCTCTACATACAATTTGTAAAGCTGTAGATTTTGTGGAGTACATACTTTTAAATTTCTCCATAATCCCGAACGTAGTTTTACAGTTTCGAATATATTCTAACTGCTTGTCTGATATTGAACTTATCACAAGTGTTTTTGCTTTTAAATCGCTTTTATTCCAGGTAGCTTCAGTGTCACCTTGAGTTCTCTCTCTAATGGCTTGATCCTTACATTCTTTGTATTCGAGAATATTTAATATTCTAAATTCCCAACTTGAATAATTACTGCCATCAAACACTGGAATGTGCACGTCGTCAATCTTCACTTGTTTAGCCATTTCAAATTCTATTTCGATTCTTTTTTCTTTGTTTAATTCGAAATTTTCACTGTTCACCTTTTGTTCCTCTTCACTTTTTTTCTGATCAAGCGCACAATCAACTGACTTCTCGTCCTCTTCACTCTTCATGGTTTTTTTTTTTTTTTTTTTTTGTTCCTGCTTGTCTTACGTCACCAAAAGGTAGACGTACGGCAAAAGGAAAGGAAGACACCCGCGCGACATAACGGAGTCACGAAATCATGGACTGCTACCATGTTGGTTAACTAATAATAATTGAGAGGTACTATGAAATGAGAGAGAGATGTTTCTTACACGGAGAGAAATTTTAGAGTAAAAATTACCAAGGTGCCTTGGTAGCGCATGGATAGACTGTCAAATGCCGTGATATTCCCAAGTTTCTAATACAATTTATAAGTTTCCCAGGAAAAACTACCATAACCACTTAAAAAAAATACCAAATTATCGGAATAAAAATTACCAGACACACTGGTAAAAATTGAGATCTAGTCATTTTTACAAGGTAACCTAAGAATTTTTACTAAGAAAACTGATAAATTTTACCAAATAACCTGGTATTTGTGTATTCGCGCATGCGCACTGCGCATTATTGTGTTTCAGAAGATTGATACTAGAGGCGTGCGCGACGTTAAAATGAAAACAATACACATATTTTCAGTAAGTAATAACGGCGATTCAAATGACTGTTGGTAACAGCTTCCGTGGCGCAGTCGGTAGAACGTCGGACTCTCAACCCAAAGATCGTCGGATCGAATCCCGCTTCCGTAAAAATTTTTTTTCAGTTTAATGTTTTTTCATCCTTGTTTCTGTTTCTATTTCTATATTAAAATACTATATATCCATCAATATGGATAAAAATGTTAATTTTTTTAATTTAAATTAACTAAAAAAAAATTTTACGAAGGCACTTTGGTAAAAAGTTTGAAATTGTCAGTCTGTTCATCCATTACCATAGAAACTGGTAATTTTGTCTCGAATATTTGTAATTTTCACTACAAAATTTCTCTCCGTGTAACAATAGTATTTAATAAAGAAAAGGATTTTACAACTGCGGAGCCGCATGCTCTACGCTCGTGTGCACGTGTTTTCCGGCGTCGGTCACACTCAGTCTCTTTGCTTTTATGTGAGGTTCGCTCGCGCTCGCTTCTTGCGGCGAACCAGGGAGGGGGTATATATGTGTGCGTATATGTATGTGTCGCGCGTCTGGGCCTATTTGAGCTCACGTGCCACATACTATATTTACTTTATGTAATACAAATGTATCATTATTCCAACACGCCTCCTTACATTTGTATTGCATTTACATTTTCATTTTACATTTAATAATTTTCTTATTTTGACAAACTTTTCTTTACATAAATTTTTTGTTAGTATATCCGCAATATTTTTATCAGTTTCAATTTTAATAATATCGATCACGTAAATTTGTGTTTTTGATCGTGTTCCATTACATAGTCTATCAAAGATGCTAAGATTACGAATTAACATAACAATTACATTTTTTTTAATTTTATTTCATATGGAGGTAAACCTTCTCGTATATTATTTAACATTTCTATCGGAAAAGTTAAATGTATATTTTCATCCGTTTGATCTACTCCTTTATGTGTTGCATAATCTATACTATAATATGTTACAGTTTTATGTTCAATTAAGTTCAATATTTTATTATTTAATATATTTACTTGTTCATTGTGTGAACTTAATATTACATTTTTTGAAAAATGATAATTTTTATTAATATTTTTATATATTTCATGACAAACATTATTTGTTTTCCATTTATCTGGAATTTTAAAGAGATCAATTTTTCCTTCTCCAATATCTAATAAAAATGATGCAAAAGCATTATCTTGAGTACGAATGTTTATTTTTAAATGGAAAATTTTAAACAAAGGCCAAGGATAAGAATTTTTTAAAAATCTCGAAAATGTTTACGACTCAGCGCCCCCTCACCCCCTCGCGTCCCCTCGCCCTCCTCGCGCCCCCTCACCCCCCTCGCGTCCATTCGCCCCCCTCCTCAGCGCCCCCCCTCAGCGCTCCCCTCACCCCCTTCAAAATAACGTAAAAATGTGACTGTTTATACGTTTTTTTGAAAGAAATTGTTAGAGGCTTTAAATATTCCTTATTACATGTCCGATATATCTTCCATTTCATCTAAAATGTCCCCGATAACAAAAACTTTTTGTCCTTTGATAATGTCCATTTCTTCAGAACAGTGATAAAATTTTTAATAATATAAATATTCAGTGCTACTGACTATAGATTTATATCCTTCTTAAAGTTTATCCAAAGTAGTTATAGAAGTATCCACGACTTTGATATTATTATAATTTTGCACGTGTAAATATAATACATTATTTTGTTATTCTAAAATGTCCCCGATAACAAAAACTTTTTGTCCTTGGATAGTGTCCATTTCTTCAGAACAATGATATACTATTATGAGAGTGGTTATATATTGCTATTGGCGAAAGATACCACTTAAAATAACAATCCAACGCGTCAATGAACAGTACCTCCAGGGTGACGTGGAAAACTGTTCGTCTCTTCAACCAATCTTTATAGTTAAATCAATTAGAAAAAAAATAAATATACAAATAAATAAATATCAATATTATTACATAGAACTTGCGATACTCGACAATTCTTCTAATTAATTATATTATGATTTATAACTGAAACAATTGAGGGGGGGCTGAGGCGGGCGCTGAGGAGGGGCTGAGGGGGGCGAGGAGGCGCGAGGAGGGGTGAGAGGCGCGAGGAGGGGCGGGGGGCGAGCCTCTAACAATTTCTTTCAAAAAACGTATAACCAGTCACATTTTTACGTTATTTTGAGGAGGGGGTGAGGAGGCACGAGGGGGGGGGGGCGGGCGCTGAGTCGTAAACATTTTCTTACAACTATATAATATAGGAAGATATATATATATTCCTATATTATATAGAGGAACCACGTTGCCCCCCCTGACCCCCCGCCCCTTTCTCACCCCCTCCTCAAAATAACGTATAATTCCGTCATTTTTTACGTTAGTTCGTAACTTATTATTCTATTAGACCCCCCTCCCCCATCGTCAATGTCTTTAAACAACAGCTTTACATCACTTTTCCTGTTAGAAAAATTTTTAGAAGCAATTCTTTTGGAGTTGTTTTTTAGAAAGATATAAATGTGTAGTTAAAAACAATTCTATTGTTCATAAAAATTTGTATCAGTACAATATATAACTTATATACTATTAACAGTTTTCCACGCTATCCGAGAGGTACTGTGAATAGACGCGTTGGATTTTGTTTAAAGTCGTATCCTTCGACTGGAGCCCTACATAACCACTATTTCATTATCCTTTCTTTTTGTTATTATTTTTGAACTTTTTACCTAAAAAAAAAATAAATTATTACTATTAATATTTTTTTTAAATTATTTAATATTTATATATATAGATATTTCTATCTACTAGGAATGATACTAGGAATGAAATTAATGAGTTTTTATTTTAATAAGCCTTTATGGAAATCATTAAGGACGCTCTTGTACGACAATACAGTTTGTGCGCTCAGCGGGAGCACAAACTATACCAAACACGTCTTCTGTCTCTCTCGCTCTCGTGCACGTCATCTGCTATTTATGTTCATAATCATGAATTAAAGGAAATTTCCTACGGCTACGTACAATTTACAAGGTGTGGTTTGAAAGGGGAAGCCGCAATCTTTACGCCATATGTTTTTTACTGGTAAAAAATTTGTCCCTTTTTAGAAATACTCGACTTAACCTATTTTTTCCCGCTGTCCCATAAGAGTACATGTAAAAGATGACAACTTCAAACGTTAATTTCTCAAAATTTTCCACGGTTATAGGGGAAAATAAAAGTACCACAAGATTCGGCACATCTTGAACTATTGAAAATGTTATATCCCAGTTCGTAAATTTTCATGCAAGAGCATCCTTAAATCATTTTCTTGTTTGTTATTGTGTTCATTTGGAAAATTATGGAGAATAATATATATTTATATATTCCTTTTTATTTGTTTCCGTTTTATATTTGAACATTATACAAGAATAAATTCATTATTAATGATATCATAAAGTTTAGGAATATTTATAAATTTCCTATTCATCATTTTTTATTAAAAAAAAAAATATATATATATATATATATATTGTAACGGGTGCAGGCAATAAAGGCGAAAGAGCCGCGTGTACCGCGCCGCGAGGTTTGAATCGCGCGCGCTTGCACGTACAGCGGCTCGCTGCGCGCCAAGCGGGACGCGCGGGAGGCGAAGCAAGAAGAAGAAGAAGACGCCGCCGTAGCGCTCCGAAGGGACGCCGCGGCCATTGAGGCACAGTCTAGTCCTGTAGCGCAACAGGTGCGCACGTGTGCTCCCGCCTTAAACCAGTGCCGTGCTTCGCAGTGCCCCGCCAGTGCCGCATACCGCCCTGCAGAACCGCCCTTGCGCCTCCGATCCGCCGCCAGCCCCGCAGCGACGCATCTCCGGCTGCCTCACCGGCCGGGCCACTCCGCCACCCAGAAAGGGAGAGGAGGAGAGAGAGAAAGAGGCGGCAGCCGAGGCTCGAGGAGCCACGAGGCCCGACGCCTCGCAGCGAGAAGGCGAGAGCGCGGGAGCGTGAGAGAGAGAGAGAGAGAGAGGTAGACTTCGGGCGACGCGCTGGCCAGCGCTAAAGTAAGTGTGCGCTTCATTTGTACTTTTGCCGCGTAGGTTTTGCGTGCGAGCGGCCACGCGTAAGAAGTGTTACGCGGCAATCCGACGCCGCCTGCGTAGAGGCAAGCGGCCTCGTGTGCGAGAGCGTGGCGGCCATTTTGTGGCGTCTCGCGGCGCGGTGACGCCGGCCGTGCGACCGGCCGGCTCCGCGTAAGTCTCGGCCTGCGCGCTCGTTTTGTAGGAGATGTTCGGGCTTCGCGCCCCTTAGCGCGATTCCTTTCGTCGAATAAACTCTATTTATTTTACTTTTCATTATTCGTGTCGAGTCTGTCATTTCGCGAGTAACCGTTCCCTATCCCCCCGAATACCGCCCTCTACCTTTTCAGCAGCTGCAGCTAGTCGGAGGCTTTACCTCCTAGAGGAGCAACGTCAACGGGGAAATTGTAAGTGAAAGTCGCTCAGGTTAACCTGAGCGACGTTGTACGGGAACACCGGCGAGAGTAGGTCAGGCTAGTGCATATCTAGCCGCCGGTGAATTGTGCGCCGAAGTCAGCGGCAGCGGCAGAGCGCAGCGCCGGGTCTAGTAGAAGGCGGCCTAAGCTTTCTACAGCGAAAGCCGGGCGCGCTTGTTCTGAGCCTGCGCCAACGTGCCCCGGCCGGCCGACGGGTCCGTCTACAACGGCGCGCTGCTCTGGGCGTAGTAGACGCCCGCTTATCGCCCGGCGCATCCCAGAGAGGGATTAATACCCTCTTTTAAATTCACCCCGTTACAATATATATATATATATATATATATATATATATATATATATATATATATATATATATATATATATATATATATATATCAATAATAGAGAAAAAGATATACTCATATTATTTATATTTATTAATTATTTTTATATTTTTCGTTATGTTCATTTTCATGATTATTCATCATTTTCTTCTTTTTGTTTGGTCTAATAAATAATAAATAATAATATTAATTATATAACTAATATTTATTTAATATACAAATTTAAAACTTTACCTCATTTAAAAATATTTCATCGTCTACATTGCCGTTTATCTTATATAGGAAACAATTTCCTATTGTATTAGCTTTTGCTATAACTTAAATCTCAAGGTCAAACTTTCGATAACATGGGATTATTTTTAAAAACATCTTTATTCTCTCATGGTCAATTATACGTTGCTCTTTCAAGATGTAAAAATCCAAATAATATACACATACAAAATGAATCAGAAAATAAAAATCAAATAACAAATATTGTTTGGAAAGAAATATTAGATTAATTACATTTTTTTATCTTATTTTCTTTTATTATATTATGATATTAAACATTTTCAACTGTAACATATTTAATACAATTGCTAATAGATGGCCAGTCAAGGAGATTCAAGACCTAGTCCATTAAGATGGGATCTAACACAGAAAATATATGTTGAAGTAGAAAGTATACAGCATGTAAGATATTTGGATGAAATAAATAAACAACTACAAAATCATATTAATGCGGAAGATGAATATGAACATGATTTAATTAATCAAATAAATGAATGTAATAATGATATCACACAAGGACAAATTCCATTGATTTGGAATCCAGAACAAAATAAATATAATGAAGTAGATAACCTAAAAGATGCCGTTAAACTTGACAGGTTAAACGAAATGGTGGAAAAATATGAAAAAGAAGAAAATAAGTATAATGAGTATAATAATAACTTACTTAAAGAGTATGATATGAATTATATAAAAACTTTAATTGAAGCATATAAATAATAATTAAATTCAATTGATAAAAATTAATGAATATTTTACAAAAAAGTTTAAGAGTTAAAATAATTATTAGAAGTCAAAAAAATTAATTTTTTAACAATAATTTATCCTTCTTTAACAATAACAAATTATGTCCTAACAATTAAGTACATATAAAAAAAGGAACAAGGAAAATATACAATTAGTTCCTAAAATACATATGAACCCTTACAGGATTTTATTTTTCGTAATGTTCAAATGATAACAATCAAGCTTTTTTAAATATGTAATATTTAAAATTTTACGAAAATAGTAATGAAATTTTGAAAATGTTATAAGTTCATTAACATCTTTCACATATTCCATATAATGTTAACATATAGTGCTAAAATACATATAAAAGGAACAGTAAATATATATGTTTCCTAATTATGAAAAGCATACAAAAAAGTAATACATTAAAGAATATGTTAAAGAAAAATTTCCCAAATAAAAAATTATCAAAGTTTTCGTAAATTTGAAGTATTATTTAGTAAATAATACATGACAAATAATTATTAGAAGTCAAAAAATTTAATTTCTTAAATTTATGTCCTAACAATTAACTACATATAAAAAAGCAACAATAAAAATATACAAAGTTCCTAAAATACTTATGAACCCTTAAAGGATTATATTAAAAAAAAAAAAATTATTAATAGCATTTTTTGTAATGTTCAAATGATAACAATTAAACTTTTTTTAAATATATAATATTTAAAATTTTACGAAAATAGTAATGAAATTTTGAAAATATTATAAGTTCATTAACATTTCTCATATTCTACACATATTCTACATAATGTTAACATATAATGCTAAAATATATATAAAAGGAACAATAAACATATGTGTTTCCTAATTATGAAAAGCATACAAAAAAGTAAAACATTAAAAAATATGTTAAAAAAAAATTTTTCCAAATGAAAAATTATCAAAATTTTCGTAAATTTTAACTATTTTTTAGTAAATAATACATGGAAAATATGAAGTAAAATAAGTCATATATAAAAAGTATACCAATTTAAAATTAAATATCGAAAACGGTTACTTAGGGGTATTTGCGACGGATACCACTTTAAAAGAAATCCAACGCGCCTATTCACAGCACCTCTAAGGTGGCGTGGAAAGCTGTTAAATATATATAACTTATATATTATACATTTCATATCTTTATAAACATTTTTCAAATGGGATCTTTCTAACTATACATTTATATCTTTCTATATAAAATTATTCCTAAGTATATAATTAGTACATATTTTTTATTATAATTACAACATATCGGGGGTTGGCGAGCGGAGCGAGCAGGGGGGCGAAGCCCCACTAGTATATATATACACACAATATCCGTAAAATTATAAATGATTATAAGTAATCTTAGGATAATTATACTTATTATCGCTAAGTAGTAGATAAATCCAAAAACAAATTACATTCAGCTAATTAAGCATATCATTTTATAAGTTTCTAAGAGAGCCAGCTGTTTCTATCTAGATCGAACTACTTAATTCGGGTCTATCAAGCTGCAATAGCAAAGTCAGCGTAATCAAAAAACACACATCCTATAATTTTTAACTCATTTTTAGCTAATTAATTACCACTAGCAATAATTAATAACCACTGCCGATCGACGGTTAACACCTGTTACGGTATCTTGACTTTTAAGCTGGCTTAGCATTGCGATCACGACTGTAGTTTTTGAGATACAGAATCCATTCAGGCGCGATAATTTTTAGCTCGCCGAGCACTACAAGATCGTATAGTGTAAAATCCGATGTGGTTAATTTATAACCCGCAAATTAATCAAAAACGAATAAAAAATAACAAAAAATTATCAAGCGCTTATTACTGCGACTCGCCGTCGTGGAATTAGACTTCAAACATATAATTACAATTAATTATCACTGCAAGAAATTAATTACCACTCAAAACACCGATTAACACCTTTTTTCCGGTAAAACCGAATTAAGCTAGCGCAAACTCGCGCCGTTCCCGCTCTAGTGGAGTTACGGAATCGATTCTAGTCTTAAAATTTTTAGCTCGGCTAGCACTGCACGATGGTAAAGTGAAATATAGAATGTGGTTAATTTTTAACCCCTAAATTAAACAAAAACGAATAAAAAATTACAAAAAATTATCAAGCGCTTTTTACAGCGACTCGCCGTGGTAGGCTTAGACTTGAAACATATAATTACAATTAATTACCGCTGCAAAATATTAATTAGTACTCAAAAACACCGATTAACGCCTGTTTTTCGGGAAAACCGACTTAAGCTAGCGCAAACTCGCGCCGTTTCCGCTCTAGATAGATAGATAGATAGATAGATAGATGTTTATTCGTATAAATTATACAAAGTAATTTTTAAAAACAACACAAAATTGCGCTTAAATTAACATTAAAAAGAAATTAAAATAAAAAGGAAAAATATTGCACGTGATATCAGTTAAAACTAGGTAATACTACATATCACAGTAAGTCAAGTCACGCAGAGTGATATCACAGATGAAAATAGTGAAAAATAATACGAATAATATCATACATAAAATACTTGTAACATCTATCAAATACAGTTTAAAAATACAAGAAAGCGCACATAATACAATAAACGATTTAAAAAATGACACAGTAATACATACTCTCTGAACGCACAGGCACTCTCTCCCATTCATCCTTTAAATACATTCATACTTTAAAATCATGTATATGGGACGGAACAGGACACATATAAATAAAAGACGCTTAAATGGGAGTTCCATAAATGCGCTCCCTGTACTTTGAAAGACCTAACCCCGTATGTTTTGCGCATCAGGGGGACTGCAAGTTCTTATATCACCCTCCTAACAGTACCTCTGGGTACATGTCTAGTAAAGAGACCTAGTAGAGTCCGGGGCATTCATACGCACGATTTTGTACATTAGTACAACCATGAAGTAGTGTCTCCTCGAATCTATGCATAACCAACCCAAAGAGATTCTGTGAGGCGTGATGTGATCGTCCCTCCTAAGATCCACCACATATCGCACACAGGAATTCTGCAGGACCTGCAGGCGGTTACGCAACTCCTGAGATGCGTCCAACATCACAACTGAACAATAGTCTAGATGAGGGAAAAGCAGTGCCTCGGCCAGCCGTTTCCGGAGAGACTCGGAGGTGTAATTCCTGAAGAATCTAAGATGGTACAACGTTCTATTGAATTTTTTTAGTTAGGATGTCTACGTGATTCTTCCAAGTCATTTTAGAATCAAGAACTACTCCGAGACTCTCGACAGAATCGGAGAAGGGCACCCTTACACCATCACCCAAAATAATGCAAAGGGAGGAATCATCCTTTAAACTATTGACAAAACTATTACTACCGAAAACAATCGCTTTCGTCTTACCTGCATTGAGTTTGAGCACGGCGCCGGTTGCCCATTTCGAGACTGCTTTTGCAGCTTGTTGAGTCAATGCCACCCCCTCACCGAACCTATCACGCGATACCTGATAATAAACTTGCAGATCATCTGCATATAATATATGTTGGACACCCAAAGGGTCGAGAACCTCCCGCAGGTCATTGATATAGAGGCAGAACAACAGAGGTCCCAGAACTGACCCCTGTGGGACTCCTAAGTTTGTACCGAGCCACGAAGACTCGTCAGAGAGGTTAGAGTATACCTTTTGCAACCTTCCATCGAAGTAGGAGTTGATCCACGAGAGGGCAGCCCTAGAAAATCCCAGCAATCCTAGCTTTTCGAGAAGTTGAGAAGATAGTATAGTGTCGAATGCCTTACTAAAATCAAATAGCAGAAGAATGGTCACGAGTTTTTTGTCCATGCCAGATCTGATGTCATCTGTCAGTCTAATAAGTGCTGTTTGTGTGGAATTAAAACGTCGAAAACCTGTCTGATTTGGGTCGAGAATTTTCATGGTCTTCAGATGCTCCATCAGTTGCATGTGTGCAATTTTCTCAAGCACCTTCGAAAGAAAGCAAAGCAAGGCAATCGGTCGAAATTCTGGGGGAGAAGTTGGTGCCTTTGTTTTCTTTAAAAGAATGATGTTTGCTCTCTTCCAGAGGGATGGGAAAATATTAGTCGTCAGGGAGGAGTTAAAGAGTTTAACCAGTAGGTTGCCAATGACAGGCAATGCTTTGACAATGACACATTGAGGAATCCAGTCCACTCCACGTGCCTGCGATGAAAAATGAGATATCGCGATAACAACATCATTAAAAGTTATGGGTTTAAAGGAGAATCCTTCATCACTACTCTCCAATATAATTCTGCGACGTTTCTCATTGTCATCCCGTGGAGAGACGGACACTCCAGCAAAGTGACGGTTAAGCTCATCTGGAGTGAACCCATTTAAGTCCTCGGTGTGTCTGGGTAAGAGTCCCAGGCGACGTAACTCTTTCCAGACACTGCCATCTGTCAGAGCATCCGTTAGTCTGGCATGTAAATAAGACGTCTTCGCTAGGTCAGTCTTCTCGTCGATTTGTTTACGTAGCGTGACAAATTCTACGTAAAGGACTTGCTGTCCAGTACGTTTGTAGCGTTTGTAGAGGATGTCACGTCTGCGGAGCAGCTGGACTAGCTCGGCATCGATCCACGGCAGCCTGCCCTTTTTCAGGACAAAAGTTTTTTCCGGTGCCAAGGAATCTGTGGCTGCCGATAGATTGGTGCAGAGGCAGTCCAGAGCTTGCTCAGTATCAAGAACGTCAGCATCGAAGGGTGTCCAATCACAGCAAGCCAATAGCGCTACAAGATCTTCGGCATTGATATTTCTATAATCTCTGTACAGAAAAGTTTGTGTTCTTGGCACCTCAGAGTTGAAACCGATGGTAACGTCAATAATGTTGTGGCTGCTGTGAAAGTTAGCTGGGATGTTTCGATCGTTGATGATATTGTCATTTTCGTCAACGAGAATCACGTCAATCCAGGTGCGAGATGCAGGCTTTATGTGGGTGGGGCCGTGTTGAACCAGCTGCAGCGACAGTTCAGCTGCAAGGTTACGAACAAACATGGCGTCATGACCGCCACTGAGAAGATCGGCCTTCAAATCCCCCATTACAATTTTATGACTGTAATTGCCTGACAAGGTTCTTAAATTGGTAATTAGATCTGCATTTTTTAAAAAGACAATTTTTGGAGGTCGATATATTACCCCGACAAGTACAGGCGGGTTCTTGGTGTCACTGATAGAACAGAAAATGAACTCGGGAAGACACGGTTTTCCGATTCCTTCCGTGCTGGACCTCGTTAGAATCTCGCAGCGAAGGTGTTCTTTTACAAATAAAGCTACACCTCCACCATTCGCATTACGGTGTGACTTGGTGTTGTCTTGTCCGCTTTGAAGATCCACTTCAAATATCTTTCCTGCACCTTTTCTATCTCCTTCCATGTATTCCATCCCCATATTTCTGCTCCGTATCTCAAAATACTGCTTATCATGGCATCGAAGAGCCTCATCCTTCTTTTCCATTTTTCCTTGAAGAATCTCTCTCCCATGCTTCATATTCTTCCTAGTGCTGAATTTGCCTTTTTTGTGATGTTCGCTATGTGCTTCTGTTCTCCGTTGTCCGTCTGCATTCTATAGCCTAGATACGTCACTTCCTTAACTATTTCTATTTTGCTTCCTTTCCATTTAAATTCTACCTGCTTCCTTCTTCCTTTTGCGTTCCTCCTGAATTCCATAATTTTTGTCTTCTCTACGTTTAGCTCCAATCCTATCTTCTCTATGTATTTATTAAATTTCCTCATAACCTCTCTGACAAGTAACCCTACGGAAGTGTCACTCACCGATTTACCTGAGACTTTGCATACGGCTTCTATATCGAAAAATATGAGACACCTTTTTTTTTTAGCTGCCCATAAAGAGTTTTAAGGTCGTAAATCACCAATCGTGAATTTTTATACGTGAAATGAGAATATATCATCAGTAAATCCATAACTTCGTAACCCTTTTCGTGTGCCAAAAAAAAATTTTTTTTTTAGCACACCTATGAGACATGTTTTTTCTGGCACAATACACCTTATATTATAAGGAAAAAACGTTGTCCAATCGAAAACTTTTGGGTGAAATCCATATTTTGCTGAGGAAAATGAGCGATTTTTCCCGAATCCACGTAATTCAATGATTTTTGATTATTTTTAGCGATTTTCAAATCCACGTAACTTGGCGCCGAATTGACCGATTTTAAAGATTCTCATCTCAAATTAAAGCTCTTTTTTTACTGCAATCGTTTTTTGTGGAATGTTTCTTGGCCAGTTTCATAGCTTGCTATTGGTTAATCAACAAGGACCGCACTTTTCGTCCATTTTTCCCATGTTAAATTCCCATAAGAAAAATGAAATGCAGCAAAAAAATGGATGCACCCATAATTTCTTCTTATAATATAAGGTGTAATGTGCCAAAAAACGTGTCTCATAGGTGTGCTCGGAAAAGAAATTTTGGAACTCGAAAAGGGTCACAAAATTATGAATTTAGTAAATCCGATTTACTCATATACCATATAGCCCAATAATAATAAACATCTTCAAGTTATTTTATCTATTCTACCAAATTGAATATGACACGTAAATTTTGGATAATATTAATGATTTTAGACTGATATACGCCCCATAAAATCTATTTTAGGTACATGGTTACCCTTGCAGTCACAGGAGCCAATATATTAGCACCTTTTTTTTTCTTTTTTTCTTTTTTTATGTAAAATCCTGAAATTTTTTGCATTGTTAGGTAGTATAAAAGACTTAAATTATAAATCGAATAGGACTTTTTATTAATCCATAATTGTTCATAATTGTTATAAACAAATACACACCAAAAAAGTTGTTTCTTGAATTTAATTCATAACTAAAACAGTTGAAGAAAAGATCATTTTCAATGTATTATTATTGGTAAGAGAAGTAAAGGCAGATTCTATAAACTATTGTTCTCATCACCAGATGTTTGTGTTTATAGTAATGATAATGAAAAGATAATAATGGTAATAATTATTACGTGATGTACTACTTTACTTGATTAGTACTAGAAAGATATAACAAGTGAATATTTTTCTTATTCCAATGTTTTGCAGTTGAGCATTCGATTCAATAACGAATTATTACTACTATTGCAATTAATATTTTTTTTAGATTAAATAATTGCATTTTAAGATTAGTAAAATCTATTATTCCTGAATCGTATATTATAAATTTATAACGTAATATAGACGATTGTTGCCCTACTCGTATTTGCACATATTTTTTAGTTTTCTTTAATTTCTTTACCAAATAAATAATTCACTTTCAATAAAAAGAAGTTCATTTAGTATTGCAAAATTTTTGTTGAATAATAAAATAAAAACAATACCACATTTGATTTTTTTTTATTCCTAAGCTTTTGAATGTGGGAGAGACCGGTGCTATAGTTAGACCACTTTCTACATTTTCTTTATTTATTTTTTTTGTAACACGGGTACATTTTAATTTAAAAATTATGCTAATAATATTGAAAATTTAAATATGAAAATAATACAAAGTGCTAAAATTATTAAATAATTAATCATTATAACCTAAATTACGTTTAAAAATAGATAATCATAATCTTTTCAAGAATCACTGGAAATTTTCTGGAATATAAAATTTACTCCTGTATATGAGAAAATTTTCAAACTTCCGACTGAAAAATAAAACGAATATTCCTCGTTCCAATGTACATGACTAACATCGACAGTTTGACAGGTTTGACCTCTGTTACTCCAATCACGAGATATTAACATTGGACCAACCTACCCGTATGCCAACTTGTCTCGATCTCCCCTATGCATTAATAAAAAATAGAGCAATTAATAGTTATTTAGATAAAATCGAAAGCAGTTACTTCAATTGAGTTTACATGATTTTTTCAATAAAAACTATAGTGGTGCAATTATGTGGAATATAGAAACAGTGATAATTTGACAATTTGTTAAAGAAGTTTATCAAAGTTATTCAACAAAATTTTGTAACAGACGAGAAAGGTGAATAAAAGCTTTTTATTATATTTATTACATATCTCATTTCGTTATTTATTTACTTTTATTGCTAAATAAATATATGAATGATTTAAGGGAACTAAAAATTGCATAGTTTTAATAAATATAATTTTTGCATAGTAAAATCATAAAACAAAGAAAATTTAGAATTATAGCATTCAATTTTAAGTTTAAGGTGAAAGTCTTTCTATTAAATACTTCGAGAAAAAATTATAATAACGTAAATTTTTATAAATAAGAAAAATATAGATATTCTATATCGATATTGTATCGATATTGTACCAATATTGTATCAATATTTTCCGAATATTTAAAAATAACTATGTTTAATAATTAAAGTTTCATCAAATTTTATCTAAAGGTAAATATCTTAATTTTAAAAAAATATTCTTCACGAACAAATTTATTTACTTAAAAAGGATCATCATTAATAAGATCAAAACGTTGCGCAAATAAAATGAATTTACTGTTATAAATCATTAACGTCTTATACATTTTTACATTTAATAACATCACGGCCGTCATAAGCTTCATTTTCAAAATTATTTCATTAATAAAGTTTAACGTATTATACATTTGTAAAATAACAAATATTTTTTTTCAGAGTTGTAATAAATAATTTTACCCTGTCAAATAATTACAAATTTTCATATTTAATATTATTTAAAGTTTACCACTTTAATTTTTGCTCTTCATTATTTCATTAGCAATACTACATAAGTACTTAACGATTTTTTTACATTAATTTGTAATATGCATGCATTTAAAGAAATAGTTATTTTCGATACAAGTGCGAAAAAGTGATTTTATCCTCGTGGTGGACGTTTGCGCCCGAGCGAAACAAGGGTGAAAAGGCCACACGAAGATACAACCACTTTCTCACTCGTGTATCAAACATTATTTTTTGACACGACGTGTGATAAGCTTAATCTAGGGCATCTTTTTTTATTAGAGCGTGTGCGAAATCGAACTTTGCGCACGGAGTGTAAAAAAAATTATTTATTTCAGATACAAGTGTATATTTTGCACAATAATGATCAATCCTAAGAATGTTTTAACGCTATTAGGAAAAGCTTTCAATGATTCTCGATTTGACATTCAATCAATTATTACTAAAGAAGAAAAACAGTTTTCGTTAGAGCTTGAAACTTTAATTAAAGATGCAATAAATGATAATTTATTTATAGAAACATATGATACGTTAAATTTTGATGAAGAAAGTGTCATTTCTGATGCTTGTGCTATAGAAGAAGAATTTGAAGATGATTATAATGTAATAAATAATTTAGAAAGTAGCAAAAAAGTTTTGGTACCAATAGATCTAGGTTATAAAACCAATGCTGTTAATTTTTGGCGTTCTGGAAGTAAAGGACGTCTTAAACTAACTACAGTTAAACATAGGTTTAGAAAAGTCAATAATGTTAAGACATTATATAGATGGGAGAAACAAATTTCTCAAGGGGGAACTAGACTTGACAAATTATTGAAAATTTCTGAATATGTGCTAGAACAATTTCAAAATGCGCGAGAAAAATCTCTACCAGTTCATGATATAGATATAAAGAGATGGGCTATTAAATCTAGAGATGATGTTGGTCTATCAAATGAATTATTTACAGCATCTTCAAAGTGGATTTATAAATTTAAACAGCAGCATCGAATTGTATCAAGGAAAATTAATAAATTCGTCACTACATCTAGTTTGAAAAATAAAGTAGCATTATCTGAAGAGACTTCGCGATTCACGGATAAAGTTAAATTTGAAATTTCACAAATAGGAAGAGATAATGTATATAATACTGATCAGTCGGGTTTTAATCTGGAAATGCGTGCAGGGCGTACATTGTCTTTCAAGGGAACTTTGAAAATTGAATCATTGGCGCAATCTTTAAATTCGCTTACTCATAGTTACACGATTCAACCTTTTGTATCTGCAAGTGGAGTTTTAAAATCCCCTTTACTTATAATAACACAAGAAAAAAACGGTTATTCCGGACCATTGGTTGGAAAAAATTTATACAAAGCAGAAAATATTATTGTGTTTGCTTCAATATCTGGAAAATTAACTTCAAACTTAATAATTAAATGGTATGAAGAAGCTTTTCTACCTAATGTTGAAGAAACTTCTGTTTTGTGTTTAGATTCTTGGTCAGGACAAACTAAAAAAAAATTTCAAGATGTAATTGTTTGTAATAAGCAAGTGAAAATATTGACAATTCCGGCTGGTACAACAGGAATGATACAACCACTCGATGTATACACCTTTAGACTATGGAAAAATTTTTTGAGGTTTTTTTTCAGATTTAATTATTTTAAATAGTTATGACATTGATTTACATTTGCGAAATAACATACTGAAACTTCAATCTCTCATTCATAATCAATTTTCTTCACCTAGATTCGTTAATATGTTTCAGTATGCTTGGAATAAAAGTGGATATGTAGAAAAACCGCCACATTTTGAAACTCCAGTAGATTACTGTTTTAAAAATTGCGATGAATCTTGTCAATTATGCAGTAGTATTGCTATTATTAGGTGCGCTTGGTGTACTAAAGCTCTATGTATCGATCATTTCTTTGACCCAAGCAATAGAAGTAATCCGCATTATTATAAATAATAAAAATACATATTAATTATAAATAAATTATACTATAAAGTAGATAACTCATAGTTTTTATATTTTTATTCTCATAACTTTTTTCATTCTCTGATATTCATTTCAGGAAAAATACTAATAAGTTTTTAGTTACCATAGATACATTAATATTACTGTAGAGAAAATAAAAAGTTATTATTTTTTTTATTTAATGTAAAGAAAATTAAAAAATTATTATTATTTTATTTATCAATATGCGCCTAAAACTATTTTTTTTTATTTCTTGTTTTCACTTTACGGTACCACCATCTCTCTTTTTTACTCTCTAACATGTGCACTACTATTTTTGACCTAGGAATTGTAAAAAATGGGAAATTTTACATACATATAGAATTTTTTTTGTATTAGGTCGAAGTAACCTTATAAGATCATGTAATGGTCAATAAAATCCTTTTTATTGGAAATCTAGTGAAAATCGACCTCTAGAAAAGATGCATCATTTAAAGAAGGCGAAAATCGTCTTCAACGTTAAGTTGAAAGTCATTTTTACTTTTCATTCTTCAAATCATAAAACCTTTGTAGAGGTCGAGTTCCAGTAGACTACAATAGAAAGAATGATAGTGACCATTCAATGATCTTATAAGGTCATTATGATAAAAAAGGGGATCCTATTTAAAATGTCAGATTTTGATCTTCAAATATCCTTGAAAATTGTTTTTCGGTCAAATTGCAGATCATTTTCAGATTGTCCTTCTTGAACCGTTCAACTTTGGTGAAAGGCAGATTTCGCCTTTGAACCATGCCTTTGAAGCTATTTGCGTGAATAGATTTAATAGGCCTGCCTTGTATATAAAAATTCACAATTGGCTATCCACAACCTTAAAACTTTTTATGGGCACCTAAAAACATAAAGGTGTCTCATATTTTTCGGTATAAAAACCGTGTGCAAAGGCTCAGGAAAATCGGTGAGTGACACTTCCGTAGGGTTACTTGTGAGTCCTGTTTCGTTGTTTGCTACCAGTATTACGTCGTCTGCGTATGGTATTGAATGTATCTTCGTTCTTCCTATTCTAATCCCGCCTTCTTGAGCTTTCCTCATTTCTTTTTCCAGGTTTGCGAACACCACGTTGAACAATGCTGGGCTTAACGGGCACCCCTGCCTTACCCCTTCCTTCGTTCTGAATTTTCCAACCTTCCTATCTTCGATCATTATCTCACATCTCGTGTCTTTATACATTTCCTCTATCCTCTTCCTTAATTTATACGATACTTCTGCCTCTTCCATTCTTTTCCATATCTTTTCCCTTTTTAGTTTGTCGAATGCTGCTTTCATATCCGCAAACATTGCCCAAACATTTCCTCTCTCTTTTTGAATTTCCTCCTTTATCCCTTTTTTCACCACGTACACCTCTACGTACCAATACAATCTATGTATTATATATTATATTATATATATTTAAATAAATACATACTGGAGATCTGGTTCCATGGATAAGCTGCACGCAAATGAAGCTCTCAAGCAGCATGTATCAGGAAACCTGTCAGTGAAAGTTATCCATTTTGCATACCATTGTTGACAGTTTGGTGCTACATTCTCGAAAACCTTCTTATGCCTTATGATAATCCGATGTCCTCTTAATGGTCTTGTAACTTCTGATCTATGCTGAGGAACTATACTAGGACAAAAAATTTGGTTTTATTAGTACTATTGTTATCTTGGGTTTGAATACTCTGACGTATACAAAAAAGAAAAATCAGAAAATTTTGTATCAACATGGTCTCTTGTACCAGGAAAAGAAGATAGAAATAGAAATTTTTCATCATGTATAGTGTGTATTATCGTATGTACTATCGTCTTATATGTTATTAATATAAAATATACTATGTTTACATTAAATATGAAAATAGATTCATTTTTTAATGTCTTACTTTTCCGTCATCTCCTCAAAGGTCTTTTTCATGGTAGCATAATCCATCATTAATAGCTTGCACAAGATCTTGAGTCATTTTTAATTGTGTAGTCCAATCATGACTATTCAGGGAATGCATTATGTCTTCCAGTGGGTGGAGTATCTAATTCCGCGTCAAACTGAAAATCCAACTCTTTCTTTTCTTGTTCTTTGCTATTAAGTTTGTGACCAGCTGCGCTCTTATTTATTTCCTTTTCCTTTTCTCGTAGATGAGATGTATGTTTTCAACATCCATCGAAACTGGTTGTGAGCCAGGAAAACCTGAACTGTTCCATCTACAAATATCTTGCACACACCGCTGAATGCCTGATGCTATTTGAATATCCATAATAGCTTCGATTCCTGATACACCAGCCATAAATATTGGATTCTGGTTGAAATGTTCTTTCGTACGCTTCTTTGGTGAAGGTTCTTGGCCATCTGAACTAGGTGGCTCTTCACTTGTTCCTTCATCTTGATCTTCTACATTAGAATCATCGTATTCTAAACACCAAGCAAGTCATGGAGGTGGAGCAGGAGCATCATCAACGTCATCATACCTATTATACAATTATTGTATATAATCCTCCTTATAAATTCCTGGAGGTCTGGCTTCAGAAAATTGGGCTAAAGCTGCATCTAAACTATCTTCATCTATTTCTACAAGATAGCTACATATAAGAAATCCTGTTCTGTTGAAACCATGTGTACAATGGAGACCAATAATATTTAGTGGATTGTGGGCAATTTAATTTTTACACACTTGAACAAATGTTTTTGTTTCTTCTAGTGACGGAGTTTCTCAATGACTTGTATTAATTATAGTACAACACTTTATTAATAAAACAAAAAAACTGCAATCTTCATAATCATAACGGAGAATCCTAACTTCTTAACCAGACTTCAAAAGGTCAGCTCGACTTCTGTGTTGAGATTCAGGACCTTTGCGAAATTTTCACTTTCACGGACGCACCTTCGCGGAATATATCAGCATCCCACGCAGGATCGCCGTCACACAGCGCGAAGAGTCGGCCAAACTGTAAGCAAAAACAGCTGGCAACCGTAACTGGAGTCTCCGCTACGAAGCCGTAGCAGTCGAGCGAAAAATCACGTTCATAAATGCACAGCGCATGCGCACTCGTCGCACCGTCGGCACTCGCCCGGCGTGCACGATGAAACAAGCTGCAGCGCATCTGCGCATGCGCTTGGGCGTACACGTGATGGCGGTGATGCGAAATTTAAAATGTTTTAACTACATGATTCAATAATACGTCGTAAATGTGGGTCTGATTAGTTATATTATCATATTAATAAATAAAAACAATAATAGTCTTAATAACAATAAAATAATTAATTCCATAAAAGTTACTCGCAGTTAATTAATAACATTACATATTTACAATTTTTTAATATTCACTTTGTGCACAATCTAATTGATATTTATCTTCTTTTTATTGTTAAAAACATTGTTCATCAACAATAAACAATGTTGTTTAACAGTATGTACATGGTAATAATTCAGAATGAGCGGGCCCATTCCCTGCAAAAATTACAAGATGCTATTCACATGGAGTACTTTTTTTCTCCGCAACGGTAATCTAACCTCGCTTCAATACAATGCAATTAAAATTTATTGAATAAAACACCTTATTTGTACATTTAAAGTATTCTTCTTCAATACTTGTAAAATAAATGTACAAATAAATGTACAAATAAGTTATTTTATTCAATAAATTTTAATTGCATTGTATCGTGCGACAACTCACGTGCAGGGAGCACACAGCCCACTTTATTCCCTTGGTGCATAATATACTATTAAACCCAAGTAGCCAGGGGACGCGAGGTCCACGCATATTAGGGAATTGCGTTGACGTGCAACAATAAGCAAAACAATTATTTGAATAATTTTTAAACCCAAGCCGAGGGATACGATGTCCACGCACATAAGGAAGTCACGTAGACATGCAACAATAAGCAAGACTATTATTTAAATAATTATTAAACCCATGTAGCCGGGGCAGTGAGGTCCTCGCATTGAAGGGAGTCGAGTTATAGAGGTTAAGAATTTTTGAAATAAAAGTCTTTCTTACGTCGCACATTTACTTAACTCCGTTATATGCGTGGAACTCGCATCCCCCGGCTACTTGGGTTTAAAAATTATTTAAATAATCGTTTTAATAATTTGCCTCGCCACCGATTCAAGGAGAGTGAAAGACAGAATGCAGCATCTATTGTATGCATAATCTAATGCCAAATACTCTTATTTCGGTGCACATACGAGCCAAACAGGTCCTGATATCCGAATTCCGCGTATGCGCACATGGCGTGGGTCTACAGCGGCGGCTCGCCTCTCGACTCGCGCCAGGAGAGCCGCTGCTGTAGGCCTCGATTGGATGCTGCCTACTTACCGTCTTTTCCTAATGTCATGGTGGTACAATCTTACTTTTCTTAACTCAGGCATGAAATAGGGCCTTTTTCTCGTGTGAAAGTAGCAGAGAAAATTTCGCGTTTCGAGCGTATTTTGTGAAAGTGGTGAGAAATATCCATTTCTCACCTAAAACAGGTGAGAAATGAAAAACTAGTGAGAAATATTCATTTCTCACCTGTTTTAGGTGAGAAACGAAAATTTCAACTGCGTTGTGTACGACTCGAAATCCCCAATCCTCTTTCCGACTCACACACATAAAAAAGGCCCTTTCCTGCCTTCGTTAAAAAAAGTACGGTGTGTAACACGGGAAGAAAAGCTATTTCAGACTCGGGTGAGGTGTTTCAGTACTCGTCTCTGTTTCGTGCTGAACACCTCACCCTCGCTAGGAATAGCTCATTTTCGCCCCTTGTTGCACAATATACTATTTCGGTTTCGCCTTATGTCACATGTTATGCTCTTTATTCCAATCTTTGTTTCATATGTTTACCATCACTTTAGTTTTAAATAGAATAGTACACTGAGAAAAATGTTGTATTAAAAATTACTATAATATATAGGAACGTGGGGACAAATCTCAAATACCAAAATTTTTACTATATTTTATAGTAAAAATTGATACATACATAATAAAAATTGCTATGTACATAGTAATTTTTACTATAAAATATAGTAATAATTTTAGTATTTGAGATTTGTTCCCACGTTCCTATATATTATAGTAATTTTTAATACACCATTTTTCTCAGTGTACATTACGATACGGGTGTGGAAGGTGATTATTTACCGCATGAGACGTTTTGCACACGAGCGAAGTGAGTGAGAAAAGTCGAATGCGGTAAAAATCACCTTACGCACCAGTGTTGTACAGTATGTTATACCACGAGAGCCAAATAATCATATTAAAGTTATGATTTTGAGGTTAGAGTGGTATAAATTGTTTTTGCTCAATACCATTGATTATTCTTTTTCTTTTTTTAATGTACAATACATATTATTAGACTAAGGAATGTAACACAATATATAAATTCAGATGTCTTACGAACATCAATATTTTTATAGGAGGCATGCAATGAATAATTTTTTTTTAATGTGTGAGAGAATTATAAAATGGGCTATTTACTGTATCATGCAATACTATTTCATTATTATTATTAGTATTGTTATTATTATTTATATTGTTTCTATAATTATCATTAGTATTATTATGTCATGCATATGTTTTGTTTATATTGAAAAGGGCTCCTCCATCGCCCAGTTCTATGAGACGCAACCATCAATGTAATATTTTCGTCTCCCTATATATTTCTTTCATACTTATATGAATTTTGAAATTATGGGACATCCATTTTATTACATCATGCAATATTATCGTGAACAGAGCCGCTGCTATGAGCTTGTACATGATGCTTTTGTCTGACAGACCTTCGTTTATTTAGCGTATATTCTTTGATTTTGAACTTTGAGCTATAACTTATTTCTCCTTATTTATCAACTAATAAAAAGATGAGCATGACAGTAATTGTTTTGTAAAATCGGATACTTTTTCATTTGTCTTACTCCATTTTTGAAAGGAAGAATGCTGTTGCATATGTTAAATCTAATGAAAGTCTTTTTGGTGATGTTTTAAGCTGATGGCCTTGTACTACCTAAGGATGAAGTTTTTTTAAATAAAACTTTTTAAAAAAACAATAAATATCTTGTCTGTCGACGTTTCGGACATTTATTTTCTGTCCCTCTTCAGGATAATTAACATATTACCCGGGAGAACAATTCGCTCGTTCAACGCTCGGGATTGTTCTCCCGCGTAATATGTTCCGACCAAATTAACGTTTATTATCCTGAAGAGGGACAGAAAATAAATTTCCGAAACGTCGACAGACAAGATATTTCTTGTTTTTTTTTAAGTTTTATTTTAAAAAACCTCATCCTTTTGTAGTATAAGGTCATCAGCTTCAAACATCACCAAATGATAACGATTCTACCATTAGCTGCGATATAAACTTATCTAATGAAAGTCATTTTCCGTGTTTAGCGCAGTCTACGTAAACGAAAGTATGGATTTTGAAATTACAGTTATGCATACGTGATGCTTCTGCACACAGCGGGTGGAGTATACATGTGTGTATTAGGACTGAAACCATCAAGACTTTTGGTTAACAGTATGAGATCGAACCCTTGGGATTCTAAACAAAGATAATAAATTCCCCATCTTTCCACCGCTATCATGCATTTTATTTATCAAATGTATAGATTATTATAATTGTACGTTACCCTTACTTATGGTGCTTTGAATTTTTTCAACATTAACAACAGAAGTCATTAATTTGCATAATGAATCTTCTTATGCTGCGTTAAATACCGTTGGTTGGTGAAAACTTTATCGCAGATTTCACATGACACACTGCACGATTTTTCGTGATTTCGTAGAGCTGTTGCGTTGATTAATTTACTGCACTTCGAACACTGTTGTTTTTCTCCATGAATACGTACTGAGTGTTGTTGTAAATCTTTTACATATTTTCCGCATTCTTTACATTGCTTCTGTGATTCTTCGAGTGAATGTATTTTTTCGTGTTTTTTTAACTGTTTGCATGTGCAAAAATTTTGGAGCACTCTTTACATGTGAAAGCATTTTGCTTTTTGTGAAGAATCTTTTTATGCTCTTCTAATATTTTCAAATTAGTGAACAGGTTTTGACAACCCTGTTCTTTGCATTCATATAGAGTCTTCTTGATTCGTCTACGAACTGTAACAATCGTTCGGTCTTGCACGATATCATTTTTGAGATTTTCATCACATTCACAAACGTGAGGTTCATAGTCGCCAACCCATTCATTGCATCCATAATTTATTACTTCAGCGATATTTATGCCTAAATTTATCACTGCGTGATAGGTGCCCTTCCTAATAAAAAATAGATCTCCTGGTCTTTGTAGTACAAAAGAGTAGGGAATTTTCCACTGATCCAATAATAATGGAGTAATCAAATATATTTTGTGCTTTAAAACTTGAAAGCAGACCCTTTCAGATGCACATTGTCTCTTTAGATGATCAGCGGAATTCTTTTCCACTTCAGCTCGAAATCTATTATCTATAATAAACCAAGCCTTTGGACTTCCTGCTTTTAATATATTTTTTGAAACTCCGTGCGAGAAGTTCGATTTCTCACACGCTGCGTTAAACGATGCGTGCAAAAATCTCACTTCTCGCACGTCGTGTCAAAAAATACGGTTCGACACTTGTGTGAGAAGTTGATTTTCTCCTCGTATGACCTTTTCACCCTCGCTTCGCTCGGGTGCAAACAGTCACACGAGGGGAAAATCAAATCCTCGCACTAGTATCGAAATGTACTGTAAGCTGCTCAATCCACCATCTTCTTCATGATGTGTTGTGTAGTTTAATTTTCCTCCTACATAATGCATCGGGGTGTTTATTCCGGGCATCTCGGGGATTTCTTTAGCTTCATTTACAGAAATGTGAGATGTAAATGAACTAAGGATAGAGCAGCATTCTTCTGGCACATTTTCTATGTCTCCAAAGTAAACTCTGTTATCATTACTGTTGCATACAAGGTCATTAAATGCATTAACGGCGACTCTCCAATATTCTTCATCACTCGAAATTGAGATTGGTTTCTCTCCTACAATACTCCTCAAGTGCGCTTCTTTCTCCTCATTTGTCAGAGGAATGACCTCATTAAAGAATACTCCTTCAGCTTTTTGGAGTAAGTGTTCATAAGAAACATTATTTTTGTTAAGATATCGTGCATAATTTATGGTTATTGGAGGAACAACACCACGAAACTGAAAATATAAAAGATTACTCAACTTGATTTCAACATTTTTTAGTGATTTCAATTTCTCACAATTTTGAGAAATTTTTCTTAAAATTATAATGTCAAAATACTTTACAATAATGTGTATATAAGTAAAACACCGATTATTACACATTAAATCACAAAAACCTATTGACGAAGCTTTATTATTATGGAACTATAGGATATGCTCTCGCATTATTAAGTAGCGGGAAGAAGGTACAGGTAACATAAAAATTGTTTCAATATAAATATTATTTTTACTTCCATATACTATACAATATTATATTAAAAAATAGTATTTTAGCATTGTCTAATACCAATTCAAAAGCTTAGCAAGTATCTGGTGTCAAAAAACCTGTACAAAAACAGATATATTTGTTTAGTGTTCTATGCAACGCATTGCAATGGACAATTTTCAGGTTTAAAATACTCATTTTTCTTACCAATTTAAAGGAAAGTACAATGCAATGATTTAAAAATATGTTATAATATTTTCTATAAATTGTTAATGCAAATCAATTTGTAATTTAAAAAAGTCCAAGTTTTTAAATTATTTACAGTTTATCAAAAAAGTAATTTCATATATAATACTAAAAATTCATCGCACATATTTTCAAAATATATTTAAGTTCTGTTAATTCCAAACCACTAAAAAATAATTGTTACATAAACTACCAAATTAAAATCCTATCTTAATAAAATGATGGATTTGTTGTAATATCAATTTATTCGTGATTTGGTTGGTGGGAGTAATCGGTTGCTAGGTTACAAAAACAAAAATGGCGCGAATCCTTCCTATCTTAAAAAAATGATGGATTTTTTGTGATATCGATTTATTCGTGATTTGGTTGGTGGGAGTAATGGGTTGCTAGGTTATATCGACGCTCCTTACGAAAACTAGCACGATTCAGATTGCCACGAAGACTAGCCCATTTCAGCGTTTGCCGCGAAGACTAGCACGTCCCATTGATTCGCGTTGAAGACTAGCCTGATCCGCTTGACTGCCACGAAGACTAGTGCGATCCGCTTGACTACCGCGAAGACTAGCACGATCCGCTTGACTGCCGCGAAGACTAGCACGTTTCCCGAGGTTGCCACGAAAACTAGCACTTTTCGGGAGAACACCTGCATTTTTTATATTAAGTATATGGGACAAGTCTAAATTACGCGCGTGATACGCGGGAACACTATGTATAAATGATAATATGACCCTCTGAGCACGGTTGAGAACTATTTCGGTGTAGGGTGACAATTACCTAATTACTATTTAAATTACTATTTGAATGCGCATTTCTTTCCACCGGCTTCGAGAAACTGTTATACCAATAAGAAAGATATGCAATTTTACAAATATTATAATACCTCATTTTTAAAAATATGTTAATACGTGTGTTTGGGAATTCAGTAATTTGAATTCCCGCGGTTATGCTCAGCTTGGTACGACTCACGGCGCTGCCACGGCGCGGCAGCACCTCGCGGCCTCTCGGCGGAACAGCCGAGACACTACACTGCTTCACAAGGTGAATTCGCGCTGTTTCGGTCTCTCTCGCTCTCTCACATGCAAATGTGAGAGAGATTGTGATTTGATTCGCGAAGTGAATCGTGAAGGCCAAGAAGACGGAAGTGCTCACTCTTTGTAAAACTCAGTCTGCGGCTGCTACTAAAACGGCAGCAGTTCTCACCCCGACCCGGTATAGTCTACAGTGTGCTCGCTGCGAGGCTGCATGGTGACTAGTATGGTGCCTCATACTCGGACTCTCGTCTCATTCAGCGGATCATCTCACACGGCAGCTCCTCATACATAGAGGCATTTTCTCACACGGCATCTACTCATACAAAGCGGCTCACTGTTCGGTAGTGAAGCGTGCTCGACACGAGGCCGCTCTCTCTCACTCTCTCAATGTACATACGGCGTGCTCGCAACGAGGCCGCATGGACTTTTACACGGCATACTCTCAGTCAGCTATATCTCTCACACGGAACTTCTCATACGGCAGTGCTTTCATACGGCAGTGCTTCTCACACGGCAGCTTCTGACATGGCATAATCTCACCGGCTCGCTGCCTCTAGCTAGCCATGAGGCAACCACTCTCGGTAACCGTTACGCAAGACTCTTGGCGGTGCTCAACTGGCTTTTACCAACTCTCCTGTTTCACTGGCTCCTCTCACTGGGTACAACTCTTCTCACTGGGTACAACTCTTCTCGCTTGATATAACTCATCTGCGGTTACAACTCAATTGGCTTCATCTCTATGGACTGTGTGATTCAACCGGCTTCCTCATTCTTCTCCAAATTAATATAATTGCTATGAAGCTAAGGTAAACTCACACACACACCTACACACAGCCATTTTGATGACTCAAGCAAGCAGTAATCTAATATGAAGTACTCTGCACATATAATTCTTGTCAAGTCTCAACCACAAGAAATCAATAACATTCATTGTGTGTATTTATGCTAGCAGTAAACTCAACGGAATTTACTAATTCAAACTCAGCAATTCTCTGAAATCTCACTCACATAGAAACACTCAAACATAATCTTCGTAACACTCATACACTCAAACATAAACTTGTAACACTCAGATACTCAACCAAGCTTTTGTAATATTCAACCAATTTATGTAATAGAGTTAAGTTTATAGATAGTTTTATAATATACTGAAATTTAATTTATTAAAGTGTTTGGCTCTCAATTTATTTGTAAACACCCACAGCATGTCCTCATTAAAAATTATGGCATTCTCAACCAACGTGATTTCTTTTACATACAATCCTCATCTTCATCCATTTTATTAATTTTTCGTTACATCCAGAACAGAGTTAAAAAAACGTTTACCAACTTGAATATTTCGAAAGTTCTACCGTGGTTAAGGGTGCAACAGTTAGGAAGGTACGTTACCAACATTGCTATTAAGTTTTTAGAAAGAATTTTCAACGAAGACAGCGTAGGTAATATAGAAAATAATGGTCTTCTTTATTTTCATTATAAACTTTTCAAAGATATAGGTAAGAAGAAAAATAATTATCGACTCGCAATAGAAAAAAAGCGCCGTCGTGCGAAAAGTGCTAGTTTTCGCGGCAAGCTTGGGAATCGTG